>JAJJWW010003203.1:0-21314 GCA_023531295.1 Papaver armeniacum
CATACATCTTTGAAAAGTGCATTGGAGCATTACAAGCCAAAAAGGCATCCTTCTATAAGAAAAAACTGAGATGGGCAAGTGAAAGTGGTTTTCTCTTGGTCCTCTAAGTCTTTATCACATCTGATTGTAACATGAATAGCCATCAAAGGAAGCAATAGTAAGAGTGTCCAAATAAGCGTTCAAGCATTTGATCAATAAATGGTAAAAGGAAAGTGATATTTTCTAGTAGTGGCATTCAAATTTCTATAAGATACAAACTCTCCAAACCGGTTTGCACACGAGTTGGGACAAGTTCATTCTTATCATTTCCACCACCGTCACACTCGATTTCTTGGTACTACTTGTACCTGCCACACCCTTGCTATCGGATATGGGGTAGATAACACCTGCCCAAAAGCTTGAGTATCTCCTTTCGCAACTTCCATCATGGGAGGGTTCAAACGACGTAAAAACCTGCATGACCAAGAAAAGAGTGTATCTCCCTCACCGTAGTGGGAGGGGTTAAAGCACGAATAAGGTTATTGACTTCCAAGCCTTTAGAAGATATTATATGGCCTAAAACTATGCCATGATTTACCATGAAATGGCACTTCTCCCAATTCAGGACAAGGTTTGTTTCAACACATCGTTTAAGGATTAGAGACAAGTTGTTCAAGCAAAGGTCAAATGAATCACCAAAGACACTAAAATCGTCCATTAACACTTGATTATGTTTTCAACATATTACGAGAATATACTTAC
Organism: Papaver armeniacum; assembly: GCA_023531295.1. NCBI lineage: Eukaryota > Viridiplantae > Streptophyta > Magnoliopsida > Ranunculales > Papaveraceae > Papaver > Papaver armeniacum. The sequence continues at coordinate 742 of JAJJWW010003203.1, forward strand.
CATACATCTTTGAAAAGTAACGGAGCATTGCACAAGCCAAAAGGCATCCTTGTATAAGCAAAAAGTACTGAATGGGCAAGTGAAAGTGGTTTCTCTTGGTCCTCCAGTGCTATCACACCGATTGTAACCCGAATAGCCATCAAGGAAGCAATAGTAAGAGTGTCGGCTAAACGTTCAAGCATTTGATCAATAAATGGTAAAGGAAAGTGATCTTTTCTAGTAGTGGCATTCAACTTTCTATAATCAATACAAACTCTCAACGGGTTTGCACACGAGTTGGGACAAGTTCATTCTTATCATTTTCCACCTGTGATTTTGATTTCTTTGGTACTACTTATACCGGGCTTACCCACTTGCTATCGGATATGGGGTAGATAACACCCACATCCAAAAGCTTGAGTATCTCCTTTTTTCACAACTTCCATCATGGGAGGGTTCCAATTGACGTAAAAAACCTGCATGACCAAGAAAAAATTATCTCCCTCACCGTAGTGGGAGGGGTTAAAAGCACGAATAAGGTTTATTTTAGATTTATCGACTTCCAAGCCTTTAGAAGATATTATATGGCCTAAAACTATGCCATGAGTTACCAGTGAAATGGAACTTCTCCCAATTCATCACAAGGTTTGTTTCAACACATCGTTCGAGGATTAGAGACAAGTTGTTCAAGCAAAGGTCAAATGAATCACCAAAGACACTAAAATCGTCCATGAACAATCGATTATGTTTTCAACATATTCGAGAATATACTTACCATACATGTTTGAAAAGTAGTTGAGCATTGCACAAGCCAAAAGGCATCCTTCATAAGCAAAAGTACCTAATGGGCAAGTGAAAGTGGTTTTCTCTTGGTTCTCGGTGCTATCACAATCGATTGTAACCTGAATAGCCATGAGGAAGCAATAGTAAGAGTGTCGGCTAAGCGTTCAAGCATTTGATCAATAAATGGTAAAGGAAAGTGATCTTTTCTAGTAGTGGCATTCAACTTTCTATAATCAATACAGCAAACTCTCCAACCGGTTTGCACACGAGTTGGGACAAGTTCATTCTTATCATTTTCCACCACCGTCACACCCGATTTCTTTGGTACTACTTGTCACCAGGGCTTACCCACTTGCTATCGGATATGGGATAGATAACACCCACGTCCAAAAGCTTGAGTATCTCCTTTTTCACAACTTCCATTATGGGAGGGTTCAAACGACGTTGCGCTTCCCTTGTAGGCTTTGCATCGTCCTCCACACGGATCTGTATGCATACAAGCGGCGGGGGCTTATACCCTTGATATCGGCAATTTTCCATCCTATGGCCGTCTTGTATGTCCTTAGCACCCTTAGAAGTTTTTTCTCCTGTAATTCATTAAGCTCGTTAGAAACAATCACAGGTAAGTCTTCATTGTCACCCAAATACAAGTACTTTAAGTGACTTGGAAGAGGTTTCAATTCTAAACTTGGAGATTTAACAATAGATGGCACAAGTTTTCATCATTGCAAGGTAAAGAAGCATATGTAGTATTCTTAATTGCTGATTTTTAGGTAATGAGTCAAGAGAACCAATGGTTTCTTTAATCTCATCAGCATACTCAAAACCATCGTCAATGGGTGTAGTGAGCACGGTTTCCAAAGTATTAACACCATTCAACTCAAACATTTATTACGCCAATGTGTCCATCACATCAATGGAGAAACAAGAGTGGACATCACTAGGATATCTCATCGCCTCGAAAATGTTGAAACGTATTATTTCTCCATCAAACTCCATAGTTAGCGTTCCATTGTCCACATCAATTATGTTTTTCGCCGTTTTCATGAAGGGACGCCCAAGTAGCAATGGAAGAGACGAGTCCAGTGAACCTTCATCCATCTCTAACACGTAAAAGTCAGCTGTAAATACTAATTGATTAACCTGCACAATACCCATTGGGTAGACATTAGAGCGGTCGGCTAATTGCAACACAATTCCAGACTTTTTAAGAGGACCAAGATCAAGTGAATTATACATAGACTCAGGCATAACATTAACGGATGCACCTAAGTCCAACATAGCTTTGTTAAATGTGGTGTTACCAATTGTGACAGGAATGTCAAAGCTACCGGGATCCTTGCACTTAAGTGGGAGTTCGTGTTGTAAGATTTCCGAAGCATTATCCCCCACACTAAGCACTTCATTACCTTTGAGCCTTTGTTTATTGGTACACAAGTCCTTCAACACCTTTGCATACTTTGGAACTTGCTTGATAGCATCTATGAGTGGTATGTTCACATGGATATTCTTAAGAATGTCTAAAATCTCCTTTTCTAGTTCCGCCTTCTTGGAATTTGCAAATCGCGCGAGGAAAGGTAAAGGAGGAACATAAGTAGAAACCGTAGTTTTAGAGTTAGAAATAGGTACCTCAGAAGTTTGGGAGAATCCTTATTTTCTCCTCCAAAACAGGTTCCTTTGGTGTTTCCACCTTGCCCGATCCGTAACTTCGGGTTACAAGTTGTGTACCACTTCTCAACGTAATTGGATTGACACCTCTCTTTTGGGTTGATAGGTTGAGAAGGGAGTTTCCCACCATTTTGTGCCTTCAATTGATTCAACTCAATAGCCATATAACCAACTTGAGTTTGCAAATCCTTAACCGTACTCTTCGTTCTTCGCATAAAGATTTCAAGCAACTCTTCCATATTGGACCCCATATTTTGAGGTTGTTGTTGTTGTTGTTGAAATTGTTGTCTCTATTTGGAATTGTTGTTGTTGAGGTTGAAATCCACTCGGATAGTTGAAGGTAGGTTTTTGAACCGCTCCTTGCTTGTTGGCATAGCTAAAATTGGGGTGATCTCTCCATCCAGGATTGTAAGTGTTTGAGTAGGGATCATACCGTTTTTGTTGATTTGGAAAGACCGCATTAGCTTGATCGTCCTCATAAGCTTGAGAGGAACTTGGTATCACCGCGTCTGCAACTTGTTGCATCATTGCTGTCATGTTACCCATTTGTTGACGGAGTTCCTCGACCTCGCTCACTTCATTAACTTTCCTAAGAAGCACATCCGAACCACGACTCAAGAATTGTTGGGAGTTTGATGCCATGTTTTCAATCAACTTTCTAGCTTTTGCCACCGTCTTGCTCACTAGTGCACCACCACCCGCAGCGTCAAGAAGATTCCTATCACTTGATTGGAGTCCTTTATAGATGTATTGTATGATCATAGCATCACTGAATTAGTGGTGAGGGCAGCTTGCCACCAATCTCTTGTATCGTTCCCAACATTCATATAAGGATTCTCCCACATTTTGCTTCATCCCACAAATCTCCTTTCGAATTTGAGTAGCCTTTGATGCGGGGAAAATATCTCTCTAAAAAGAGTTTCTTGACCCATTCCATGTCGTGACACTTCATAGGAGGCAAATAGGACAACCAATCCTTAGCACTATCCACCAAAGAGAAACGGAAAACTTTCAACATTGCACCATCCGCCTCAATATCCGCTGGAAGCATGGCCATGACAATGGTGTGTAAGTCCATAAGATGCTTGTTTGGGTCTTCATTCACCATGCCGTGGAACTTTGGTAATTCTCTAAGCAACCCCGCTGATCTGTATAGTTTGTTTGAATACACCCATGTTGTGTATCAAGCCTATGAGAAGCTAACTCCTTGAGTGAACGATTTGCATCACCCATTGCTTCTTCTTTTTCTTCAAAAGGTGGTTCTTGTTCACCCGGAACCTCTTGTTCTAAAACGTCTCCTTCTTGTTGGAAAGTCTCTTCTTCTACTTCCAACTCTTGTTCTTTTTTTGCGTCTTGACTTGGTTGGAGTATTGTGCCTCTTCGAGTAGTTATCCCGCACCTTGGATAATTCCAATCTTTAGAAGCCAGGGATTAGGTACCTGAAAACAATTCTCACAAACAAGTAAGAAACAAGACAAGACAACAAGAAGCAAAGATAAAAGCAAAAACAAAAATAAGAAACTAAAAACTTAATAACTAGCCGTATGCCTCCCCGGCAACGGTGCCAAAATTTGATCACTGTCGTATGCGTCAAAAATAATTTCACTTTCCTAAAGTATATGATAAGAAAGAGTTCGTTTCCACAGAGAGGCAATTGTAATTATTATGTAATCAATTTCCTAAAGTAACCACTTGGGGGGAATTTCTGATTTTTATGTAAGCAATAAAAGTAAATTAAAAGCAAAATAAATTGTAGAAAGTTATCAATGAGAGAAAGATATTGGTCAAGGAATTCATCTTCAATCTTAGACATGTGCTTGCATATATGATTAGAATTACAATTTAATCTCTTTTATTATCAAAAGCCTAGAGAATCAAGAGAGCAAGATAATCTATTAATTTCCTAAGTTCATCAACACACACATTAGAGTGCGTTTATGTGAATTCTACCTAAAGAATAACCTAACGCCTTGCGCTAATTAAGTTCAATTCCTAGGAGCATTAAGTTTGTAAATAGGCTAATCAATGCAATTGTCATACATTGCGCATAACAATTCGGACAATGGTCAAACTCTACATATGATTACAAGAGTGTATCACTACAAACCGTAAACATATTATGCTACTTGTATTCAGGGTTATCGCTCGATGAAAAACCCTAAAATAGTTATGGACAAGGATGCAAGTTCAATTAATTGGCCACTTAACTAACCAAACATCTTAGTCCTACCACAATACTTCAATCATGTGATTATTAAAAACAGTAGAGATGTGAACGATAATCAAGAGAGAAAACTAATACATAAATCAAGCACAAGTTTCAGAAATAGGACTACATCCTTAACCAATAATATAGAATTTAGCTACTCATAGCTATGGAGTTTATCACAAAAATATGAATTGAATAAAGAAGAAGATGAACAAAAGCAAACCCTAGTAGCGTAAACAAAAGCAGCTCTCTCCTTAGCTTCCAAGAAAAACATCCCCTTAAAATTGTAGAAGTCTTTCCTTTAAATAGCTTTGCTTTCCAAAATTAGGTCAAGTCTCAAAGGTCCAATAGATAGAAGTCCACCAAGCCCATATGTGAGAAAAACCCATGTAGAAAATATGCCCCAAAAAATGTCGCGGAAACTCGGTATTATGGACGGAAATCGGCCGGAGAAATGACCGAAAAACGGCTCAGGTGACCGGCAAAGTCCACCCGGTCACCGGTCAACGAGTCAACTCGGTCAACGATCCGACTCGGTTCAACCAGGAAAGTCAGCTGAGTTAACTCGGGTCAAGCACCGAGTTATGCCGAGTCATCCTGTTTATGGGTAAAAATCGTTTCTGCCGATTTTGGTAAGTTCGGTAGGTGAGTGAGAAACTGGTTCAAACCCTAAACAAATGTCTTTGCCACGTGAGCACTTTATAGATTCGAGAGATCTGTCTGCACAAGTCCGGCCTAAACCAAGAAATGGCCGTTCCGGACTTACTTCGGTCACAAAGTGGAGGAGAAGGGTTGATTTGGGGGAGGAAGCAAAGAAAGGTGTTGAGACCCGAGAATAGTTACGGGAGAGTAGTATCTCGACTTGTATCGAAAGTGAAAGCTTAGGAAGCTTGCAAGAGATGAAAGCTTTTGGAGAGCTTGCAAAGTTGCCTTTTACGAGAGTGTAGTATTTTTCTCCGACCGAGACTTGTTGTCCGGTGGAAATAGGCAAGACCTATTTATACAAGTCGAGATTGAAACGTACCACTGGCCTCATGAAGGAAGAGAGTAAAGGGTGAAATAATGGGAGGAGGTGGTAACCACATTTGGGTGAATATTTCCTCATTTATTTGACCGCTTTATTCCTTTTCACGCTTTCTTAATGTGAGCGTAGTGTACGCTGCATGCTGTGACCGCCAAACCAAAACCCCGGAAAGCATCCCCGGTTTGTGTTGATATCTCGTTGGTTGCACCTTGAGTGCAAGTGGCGTTGCCTAGTGGCGCGTGTGGCATGTGCCATTGGCATGTGCGGAATGCCCTTGTTGCGGGTTGTACTTGGCGCAAGTGGCAATGCTGAGTTTGCTAGTGGCGTGCGTGGCATGTGCCAATGGCATGTGCGGAATGCCTTGGTGGTAGGTTGTACGTTGAGTGTAAGTGGCAATGTGCGTGAGCTGCTAATGGCTTGTGTGGCATGTGCCAATGGCATATCGGAATGCCTTGGTGGTAGGTTGCACGGTTTGCAAGTTAGGCTACCAGCGTGTGTGTTTGGCATGTGCCAACGGCATGTGCGGAATGCCTTGGTGGTAGGTTGCACGGTTTGCAAGTTAGGCTACCGGCGTGTGTGTTTGGCATGTGCCAATGGCATGTGCGGAATGCCTTGGTGGTAGGTTGCACGGTTTGCAAGTTAGGCTACGGCGTGTGTGTTTGGCATGTGCCAATGGCATGTGCGGAATGCCTTGTGGTAGGTTGCACGGTTTGCAAGTTAGGCTACCAAATGTGTGTTTGGCATGTGCCAATGGCATGCGTGGCCGGCCGTGCTTTGGTAAGAAAAGCTACCTAGCATGTTGGCATGTGCCAATGGCATGCATGGCCGTTAGGGCCGTGGCTTAGGTAAGAAAAGCTACCGGCGAGCATGTTGGCATGTGCCAATGGCATGCGTGGCCGTTAGGGCCGTGGCTTTGGTAAGAAAAGGGTGAGCATGTTGGCATGTGCCAATGGCATGCGTGGCCGTTAGACGTGGCTTTGGTAAGAAAAGCTACCATTGTGAGCATGTTGGCATGTGCCAATGGCATGCGTGGCCGTTAGGGCCGTGGCCTTGGTAAGAAAAGCTACCAAATGAGCATGTTGGCATGTGCCAATGGCATGCGTGGCCGTTAGGGCCGTGGCCTTGGTAAGAAAAGCTACCGGCGAGCATGTTGGCATGTGCCAACGGCATGCGTGGCCGTTAGGGCCGTGGCGTTGGTAAGAAAAGCTACCGTGAGCATGTTGGCATGTGCCAATGGCATGCGTGGCCGTTTGTGGGCCTTGGTAAGAAAAAGCTACCCGCCGAGCATGTTGGCATGTGCCAATGGCATGCGTGGCCGTTGGTGGCCGTGGCCTTGGTAAGAAAAGCTGGCGAGCATGTTGGCATGTGCCAATGGCATGCGTGGCGTTAGGGCCGTGGCCTTGGTAAGAAAAGCTACCAGCGAGCATGTTGGCATGTGCCAATGGCATGCGTGGCCGACTTGGCCTAGGTTGCATGGTTTGTAAGCCTAGGGCGCTACATTTGGCATGCGCCAATGGCATAGCGGCTTGGAAATATGGCTTGTGGTACGTGTTGGCATGTGCCAATGGCATACGTGGCCATGTTGACTTAGTTGCACGCGTTTGCAAGCCTAGGGGCGCCAATGGCATAGCGGCTTTGAAGTATGGCTTGTGGTACGTGTTGGCATGTGCCAATGGCACGTACGACCATGTTGACCTAGTTGCACGTTTTGCAAGCATAGGGCGCTATATTTGGCATGTGCCAATGGCATAACGGCTTAGTTTTGGCATGGTTGCCAATGAGTGCGATATATAGTTTGGTTTTTGGCATCGATGCCTTGGTGCGCAGTGTGCGGCTTGGTTTTGGCGTTGTTGCAATGGTGCGCAGTGTGCGGCTTGGTTTGGCATTGTTGCCATGGTGCGCAGTGTGCGGCTTGGTTTTGGCGTTGTTGCCATGGTGTGATGTGCGGCTTGGTTTGGCATTGTTTCCATGGTGCGCAGTGTGCGGCTTGGTTTGGCATTGTTGCCATGGTGCGCAGTGTGCGGCTTGGTGTGCGGCTTGGTTTGGCATTGTTGCCATGATGCGCAGTATGCGGCTTGGTTTGGCATTGTTGCCATGGTGCCCAGTGTGCGGCTTGGTTTGGCATTGTTGCCATGGTGCGCAGGTGTGCGGCTTGGTTTGGCATTGTTGCCATGGTGCGCATTGTTGCCAGTGTGCGGCTTGGTTTTGGAATTAGGGTTACGTGTTGAAAACCTAATCTGGTATTTTGAAAAAATACACCTATTAATTATTCACACTCGAGTTAAATGCTCTTAGTTAATGTGTTACGGGTAACACTAGGTCATGGGGTTTACGATTTTACCCCTTGTTTAAAAACCACCATCAACATTAAGTCCCCCGCTAGCTCGGAACGGGGGCTTTGTTGCGAGGTAAGCATAAGATGGTGACAAAATATCAACAAACAAATAGTAAAGAGAATTGAGGAGGCTTGTCGACCTTTTATAAATAGGATTTGGAACCCTTGCCTCTGGTAGTTTTGCACAAATCGGGAGGATAGCACAATTGGTGGGGCCGTGTGACTTGGGCGACGTTGGGAAGTTGGCGTGAGTCGGGAAACCGAGTGTGTTAGCCTGGTGGGGCGCGCAAAGTGTGGAAGCTGTGCGTGCTTGTGGGCGTGACTTGGGAAACTGAGCGTGCTAGCTGGTGGGACCGGCGCAAGGTGTGCGTGCTTGTGGCGTGGCTTGGGAAACTGAGCGTGCTAGCTGATGGGACCGGTGCAACTTGGGCGACATTGGGAGGTTGGGCGCCCTTGTGGGCCGCTTCTTACACGCACGATTTTGGTAAAAGGAAATCCTTCCCCTATTTCAGAATCCTTACGCCTATGTATATAAAGTCCCTTTCTCCCATCTTGCACTTTCATCTTTTCATCCTTTCCTACCAGCGACAGAGTCATAAAGAAGAACCAGCTTCCAGGTATGTCTTCCAGTACTTCCTTTTTATGTAGGTGTAAACCCTAGGCGTTTTTCTTTGTGCATATAATTTCCTGGCGTGTCTCTTGTAGAAAATATTGTATGTATGCAACCAAGGGAAATACTGCATATATTATTCGAACCCGTAGGAAAGTGCTCCATATATTATTTTGAACCCGAAGAAGGTTACTGCAGACGCACTTGAGCCCATATAAAATACCGCGTATATAATTTTGAACCACGAAGAAAATCTTTGCGTGTGCGAGTCTTGAACCCGTAGAAAATACTGTACATGAATCCCGAAGAAGAATACTGTATATATACTCCATACGACTTCAAACCCGCAGGAAATATTGTATATATGATTTTTCGGTCCTGAAAGAAATACTGCGCGTGCAGTTTTGAACCCGTAGAAAAATACTCCATATAATTTTGAACCCGAAGAAGGATATTGTAGGCATACTTGAACCCGTATAAAATACCGCGTATATAGTCTTGAACCCGAAGAAAATACTGCGTATATAGTCTTGAACCCGAAGAAAATTCTGCGTATATAGTCTTGAACCCGTAGAGAATACCGCGTATATAGTCTTGAACCCGAAGAAAATATCACAGTATATAGTCTTGAACCCGTAGAGAATATTTGCGTATATAGTCTTGAACCGAAGAGAATACTGCGTATATAGTCTTGAACCCGTAGAAAATACGCCCTCCTCTCTTTTTTTTTTTTATTTCGGGTTTTCCTCTTGTTGGGCGCGGTTATGTGTCAGGGAGATAATTTGTGTTTTTTTTTGTGTGTGCAGGTATCTTGTTGCTAAGATGTTATTAAAGATCCGACAAGATGTTACAGACAAAATTTCGCTTCATCAAAGGATGTCCATAATTCCAGACCAAACACGGATGATGAGTTTTTTGCCAAGAAACTTATCTCTGCTCGGAAAAATCACCCAGGTTTCGTGCCAATTTTGTTAACCGGTGGTGAAGATGAAAAGAAGACACGTTCGGTTCGCCCAGAGAACACCATACGGTTCTGTCTTCATAAAGGGGTATATTCCTCTTCCAATATTGATTTCAGGATGTGCCAAAGCCCATTGCGTTCTTTTGATAGATGGGTTGAGGTCATGGTGAGTAAGGAGCATATAAATACCAATTTGACGCGAGCGCAGATTATTGTTGCTGTCAGAGCTTCATTAAATCTCCAGATTAGGAAGGATATCTCGGGATTGGTTGCTTTCATCTCCAGATGGTGTTCGGACACTCATACGATCATATGTAGATGGGGTGAGATAACTTTGTCCTTGGAGAGTGTGGCTCTCTTGCTGAATCTTCCGGTAACTGGGAATCTTAAAATCCAATTATCTGAAAGTGAGGGGAAGATGCGGGATGACCTTGCCGCTAAGTTGGAAGATTTCGCTCGGAAAGACTCCACTGCGAAGTCGAAGGATTCTGTCCAGGGAAGAGGATGAAAGGTGCCTTTTACGGTGGTGGATATCTCAATGGTTTCCGGGACGAGCTGGAATCACGAACAGAAAAGCGAGTGATCTTCACGTTGCGGCACTTTTGGCTCTCACAGTTGTCTAGAGACATTTTTGACGATGGTTCTGGTAAGAAGGAGATAAGACCCGAGTTGCTAGTGATTGCTTTGTGAAGTTGGCAAAAGGTGAAGTTCTTCCCATTGGCAAGCTATTCCTCGGTTCCCCTGTATGTGCATCTGGATCACCAGTTTGCGAACATGCGAGTTTCGAATGGTTTCATGAAAGTGAATTCATATGTGCACGTTGCTTTTCCTCGCAAGTCGGCTATGGGAGCACTTTGAGAAGTATGAAACCGATTCCTTCGATTCCGCGAGTTGGGGCGGCTCTCGAATTCTTCGATGGGTGAACAGGCGTCCAAGAGTTGGCGTGAGCTTGGTTAGTCTTCTTGATAAGTCGTATGAAATCAATTTTTCGCCCATGGGAGCCGGTCCATAGGTCGGTGACTCAAATTGACACCTTTGCTTCCCGCTCTCCGCTCATGTCTTTGTCTTCGATGGCGATTTGAGCGTTGGTGAAAACTTGTTCATTCAAAGCCGCTTGCCGGTTATATGCCATCTTTCTTCATGGGGTCTTTCCGGATAGGCTGCTTACAATATTGGCCGTCTTTGCTTTCGTCACATGGGTTTCGATCAAGGGGTACCTCTTGCTTACCAGCCGGTACTTCCTAAGGATTCATTGCGTGCCGCCCTCAATGCCGGTGCCCTCGAGTAGGGTATCCGCCTTCCCTTCTTATAAATGGGAAGAGTAACCCGACGACCTTTGGCTATAATGAGTTCGGTGCGACGAGTTTATTATGATCCAAGCTTTTGTGAATAACGTGGTGGAGAACGTTCGTTGTAAACCTTCCCTAGCAGTTTTGAAGAAGTATCCAATGTTGAGAGATCTCGCGAAAGTTGCCTAGCAACTCGGAAAGTCCCCGGGCCAAGGAACGGAGAATGAAGAATCGTCTTTGGCGGGTTCGGACGGTTTCAAAGATCCTCCCACCGACTCTCGTGTCTTTCGGTTCTTCCAATAACCAGGTATGTGTCGCTTCTTCATTGGTTTTGCCTCAAAACGCGTGAATTTCTGCGCTGAAAACATGTGTCTTGTTTCTTCGGGCTTCGGTAGTGTTAATGCTTTATTTGCCCTTGCACGTTGCCAGGAGACGACAATTTCTTCAAAGAATTGCAGCAGCACTAAGCCTTCTCATAGCGGTGATGAGTCAGAGAAAGAAGAAAGTTCGACGAGTGAGAGTGATTCCTCTGGCAAAGCCTTTGGTTCTTTTTCGGGAAGTGGTTCGGTGAGTTTCGCGCTTCTTTTCTCTCTTCTTTCGTTTCTTCTTTTTGAAAAATGTCTAACTCGAGTTCGCGGGAGGAATCCGATTCGGAGGATGATTCTGGGGTAGAGGCACACGAAAACTTGCCTTTGGTGACCACCATTGGTGACTTGGAGATGGGCGTTAGCCGATTGCCGGGCACGAGATGTGGCTCAAACGGCGGATGATTTTCTCGATGGTTGTTGCCGTAGACATGGAGGAAGACCCTTTGCGAGTCGTGAGGCCAGGTGCGGGCGCCATTTTGATCCTCCGTACTTGGTTCCTTATCCAGGTCATGTCTTTGGTTGGCGGCTTCAGCGTGCTTAGGCTAAGCACGAGGCGTTGTATACGAGAAACGGGAGAAATACGGACATATGGCCACAACCAAGAAAGTCACTAGTCGATTTGCCTTTGGTTAAGCATGTGGAAGAGGCTTTATCTTCCATCGAGGATATGCGTGAGGTGATTTGGTCACACCGTTTCGAAGACGTTATTGCCGATTTGGGAGCACCATCGCGACGTGTGCGTAGAAAAGGAGTTCAACACTTCGTGGTTTGTCGAAGGCCTTCTTTGAGATCCAAAAGTTGAAAGATGCGCAATCGAAAGCCTTTTCGCCTAGGAGATTGCACGACGGGAGGTGGAACTCGAAGAACTTTCCAAGATGTTGACTATGAAGAGAGCGGCTCTTGAAGATGCAAAGTTGACTTTCTCCAAGAAGAAGCAGACTTGTTGGATAATTTTACTTGAACGTTTCTCGCTAAACTTTCATTTAGGTTCTCCTTTTTTTTTGAAAGACATATTGGATGTACGGTTCAAAGCTTGACCTTTGATAGGCGTTTTGGTAGCTTTTGAGGATATTGGATTATTTCGGGATGAATGGTTTTGATAATATGACTCGATTATGTTTTTGGGAAAGGAATATTGCTTTTATGAAAGTGTGTGCTAGCAATAGGCACAATACTCGGTAGTATAATGGTTTTACTAAAAACCTAAAACAAATCGTATATCTTTGCGTAATGCGAATTTACTCACTTCATAGGTTTTGCGAACATGCCCCTCTTCATGTAAAAAGGCGGTTTTGCTAGTAGCATCTTGATTAGTCCCCAATTCTTTGGTAGCGTATTCAGCGAGTCCCCGTTTTCGGTATAGTTTTAACAAGCGATAACCGGGTTGTCGCGGTTGAGTCGGGACCGAGTCGCAAGTCCCCAATCGCTGGTAGCATCTTCAACGAGTCCCAGTTTTTCGTGTAGTTTTTGCAACCAGTAACCGGGTCGTCGGGTAGTTGAGTCGGATCGAGTCGCCTTCCCCTACCATCTTGACATCCGGGTCGAAGAACGAGATCGACAGGTCGATATTGTAGCCGATAGATCAATCCTCCCATTGTGGTCGCCAATTGTTTATGGGTAAAAATCGTTTCTGCCGATTTTGGTAAGTTTGGTAGGTGAGTGAGAAAGCTGGTTCAAACCCTAAACAAATGTCTTTGCACGTGAGCACTTTATAGATTCGAGAGATCAATCTGTACAAGTCCAACCTAAACCAAGAAATGGCCGTTCCAGACTTGCTTCGGTCACAAAGTGGAGGAGAAGGGTTGATTTGGGGAGAGAAGCAAAGAAAGGTGTTGATACCAGAATAGTTCCGGGAGAGTAGTATCTCGACTTGTATGTAAAGTGAAAGCTTAGGAAGCTTGCAAGAGATGAAAGCTTTTGGGAGAGCTTGCAAAGTTGCCTTCCGAGAGTGTAGTATTTTTCTCCCGACCGAGACTTGTTGTCCGGGTGGAAATAGGCAAGACCTATTTATACAAGTCGAGATTGAAACGTACCTCGGCCTCATGAAGGAACGGAGTAAAGGGTGAAATAATGGGAGGAGGTGGTAACCGCATGGTGTTAATGGGTGAAAACGTTTTCACCATTATTTCCTCATTTATTTGACCGCTTTATTCCTTTTCACGCTTTCTTAATGTGAGCGTAGTGTACGCTGCAAGCTGTGACCGCCAAACCAAAACCCTGGAAAGCATCCCCCAGTTTGTGTTGATATCTCGTTGGTTGCATGATAGGTGTCGTAAAACACCTAATTTTATATCTAGTATTTATGCTTTCTTTGCGAGTTTTCTTGTAAATTATGTATCTTATATTGGTTTTGAGTTATTAGATACTCTGGAGTCGCACGGAGGAAAAGAAGCGGAAATCACCCAAATTGAGCCAAAGGGCGAAATTGTCATTTCAGGGGCGAACACTATCTGGAGCCTAGTTAAGGTTAAGGGGTAACTCTCTTTTGGAGGCATGATTAAAGGCAGCCAGCTGTAGTTAAGGGGTTGCCACTCAGGGTATCCCTTATCATTTATCAGAGGGTGTAATTATCATTGGGTGTAATTATCCGTCCACCCCCAAATTGAGAAATATCTCTTCTCAATCATTTGCAAACCTAAAACCAAAAATTGAGAAAGAACAGCAGTGGATGCGCTGTTAATTCCGGATCGACACTCCGAGAAATTAAGAACAGAAATTGAAGCAGCCATGGTGGATTCAGATCCAGACGAAGGAAGAAAGAAGATTGTTGCTCGAGATTAATTTGCTGTGATAGAGAAGAAATTAGGGTCTGATAGTCGAAGAATTGAAGAATATAGCTCAACAGGTTGAGAAGATGTGATGATGTGCTGTTCTATTATAGATAAATCAGTTGAGGAATTCGGTGTTGTGTTGCTCGGGAATTAGGGTTTGATTAAGAAATCGAAACTCCGAGAGAGAAGTGGTCTGGATTTTCATGGAGATGTTGAGAAGTTGATTAAATGGGTCGGAGAACTTGATGATGAATTCGAGTGGGTCTAGGTCAAATTAGTCCGTTGATTGATGATAAAGATGAAGTGGAAATCCGGGGTTTTGGTTGAATTTGGATTTAATTCGAGTTGTAAAAGAAATTGAAGTTGAAAATGGATTATTCGAGATGAATGATGCCATGAATTATTTGAGTTGAGATGGGAAATCGGTGAAGTTGTTATGCAATTAGTGTTGAATGAGCAAGATGGGTTCTTGAGTTGGTAGGTGGTTGGGGGAAGGTGCCATAGAGAGGCTTGATGGAGTTATTGGTCTTGTGGTTTGTTGCTTGAGGAGATGATGAACATTTGAACTGGAATTTGAATTGATGTGTAAATTGCAGGGTTGGAGTATGGTGGTGATGCTATAGAGAACAACACAGGGAGTTGTAAGCAGGTGAAGGCTGGAATCCAAGATGGTAGTTCTACAGTGACAAGGGATAGAGAAGATTAAAGGGTTTTCTGAGATGAAGGGACTAGTGGTGCACTGATGTTGTTGGTAGAGGTCTCGTGTGATGTTTGGAGATGGCGAAGCTGCAGTGGAGTTGTGCTTGGTCGACTTCAAGGATGTGGTGATTGTCATGGAATTGACAAGGCTTGCAGTTCAGGTGGGAGGCACTGCAAGTGATAGCAGGGAATGGCTCGGGTCTTTTGTGGTGTGTTGGTGTCGGAATGTTGCGCAATGGAGCATATGAGGATTTGAGTTGCAGGCATGGAGTGAATTTGTGTGCAGTGAAGTGTATGAGCTGTGACAGGTTAGGTTGATCTTGAACTACAAGGAGGAATGAGTGTGTTTGAGGTTGCAATACAGGGAAGCTATAGGCTAGGAGATGCTACAAGGATTGCAGGGAACAAAAGATGATTAGTATTGCAGGGATGGAGTTATAGGCTAGGTTGCTGGCAAGGTATTTGAGCAGCTGGAACTGGGGCTGAGATGGAGAGTCAGATGGCAATGAAAATGGTTATGCAATGGGTGGTTGAAATGTTTGCAGGGAATTGCAGCTGATGGAAGCAGGGCAGTGCCAGAGATTATGTGAAGCTCAAGAAGATAGAAGGTGCAGTTTAAGGAGGGGGGTTTTGCTGGTACTGGCTCTGTTGGAGTTGTAGTGTCAATGGTGGAGTCGCGGCTGCATAGCGAGAATGGCTGGTGTTTGGAGCTGTTGGTGAATGGTTCTTACTTTAGATGAATGTCTAGGACGGAGTCAAATTGCGAGATGGCATTGGCTCGATTGGAGGCGGTAGTGCTTGCAAGTGCGAGTGGTGTTGAGAAGTTTGAGGCGGTGGTGATGTTGTGCGATGGGTACGGGAAATGGAGATCACGGTGTTGAATGTGTTGAGAATGAAGAAATGGAAAGAAGGAATGATGCACAATGATTGCAAAATGCACGACCAAGATGGGTTGTGGAAGAAGTCTTGCGGGGTGATAGCCATCATGGTCGGGAGAGATGCGAGGGAACGCATGGCCATCTTGGCCGTGAACTACTTTGGCTTAACCAACTCGTAACCCGGTCGTGTTGACTAAGAATCGACTGTTTCGACTCAGTGACTTAGACCTTGACCGAGCCAACGATTAACGACCGTTAGTCACTTGATTAAGTATAACGGAATCTTGACGGAATATTCCATCAACAGAGGTGTATTTTCGGGTGGTCGTGCGACATTTTCGGCCAAATTCCGGCCGCAATCCCGATTTTCCGGCGACCGTTTTGGGCATAATTTTCACATGGGTTTTTCTCACACATGGGCTTGGTGGACCACTTGGAGATGGATTTTGAGAAGACCTAATATTGGAAGGAGTATCCTTTATGGAAATAGAGAAACATATAAAAAGAGAAATCTTTTATTTTTTTATTCTATTATTCTTTGCCTCTACTTTATTCTAGGGTTTAGAACCATGAAGTCTTTTCTCTTTCTTCTTGTTATGAACTCCATGAATATGAGCTAGAGTTTTCTTTTGGTTATGGAATAAGTTGGATTTCCAAACATGGGTTTTAATTCAATAAATTAGTTTTCTCTCATATTATCGTTTATGATTCACCATGAATATTGTTACATGATTTGAATGCTTGTTAGTCGAGTCGCGAATCGATTGAGTTTGCTTTCATCTTTATTGCTAGATTAGGGTTATTATCGCCAAAAGTGATAATTCCGGATTGCAAGTAGCATAATTATGATTATAGTTTGTAGTGATATATTCTTATGATCATATGTGAACCATAACCTTTGTTAAATCGGATTAGTGCGCTTTCCACGTTCGATTGCTTTGATTGACCTGATTTCATAGAACTTAATGCATCTAGGGAATTAAACTTGATTAGTGCTTTTACACGTTAGGTTGTTCCTTTAGGTAGAATTCATATTCGCATCTTTTAATGTGTTTGTTGATGACATGAGGAGATTAGCGGGATATTCTTGCGATCAAGGTATTCTAGGGTCTTTGATAAAAGTTGAGATTAAAATATCAATTCTAGTTATTGTGTTGAAAATATGTTTGTGATTGAAGACGAAATCCATGACCAATACCTTCTTATCCTTGATTTGATTTGTTTGCTTATTTCTTTATTTTCTTTTATTTAGTTTAAAATATAAAAATCACAAAACTATCGGTGTTTTATATAGGAAACCATAACAATTTGACAACCTAGACCTCTCTGTGGGATCGATCCTTTCTTGCCCTTGCTATATTTATATTTTGAGTAGTAAGAAAGTGTAATTTATTTTTGACGCTTACGACCGCGATCATTGCACCTTGAGTGCAAGTGGCGCAGCTAGTGGCGCGTGTGGCGTGTGGCATGTGCCATTGGCATGTGCGGAATGCCCTTGTTGCGGGTTGTACTTCGAGCGCAAGTGGCAATGCCAAGCTGCTAGTGGCGTGCGTGGCATGTGCCAATGGCATGTGCGGAATGCCTTGGTGGTAGGTTATACGTTGAGTGTAAGTGGCAATGCGGAGAGCCGCTAGTGGCTTGTGGCATGTTCAATGGCATGTGCGGAATGCCTTGGTGGTAGGTTGCACGGTTTGCAAGTTAGGCTACCCGGCGTGTGTGTTTGGCATGTGCCAATGGCATGTGCGGAATGCCTTGGTGGTAGGTTGCACGGTTTGCAAGTTAGGCTACCGGCGTGTGTGTTTGGCATGTGCCAATGGCATGTGCGGAATGCCTTGGTGGTAGGTTGCACGGTTTGCAAGTTAGGCTACCGGGCGTGTGTGTTTGGCATGTGCCAATGGCATGTGCGGAATGCCTTGGTGGTAGGTTGCACGGTTTGCAAGTTAGGCTACCGAGCGTGTGTGTTTGGCATGTGCCAATGGCATGCGTGGCCGTTAGGGCCGTGGCTTTGGTAAGAAAAGCTACGGCGAGCATGTTGGCATGTGCCAATGGCATGCGTGGCCGTTAGGGCCGTGGCTTTGGTAAGAAAAGCTACCCCGGCGAGCATGTTGGCATGTGCCAATGGCATGCGTGGCCGTTAGGCCGTGGCTTTAGTAAGAAAAGCTACCCGGCGAGCATGTTGGCATGTGTGGCCGTTAGGGCCGTGGCTTTAGTAAAAAAAGCTACCAGCGAGCATGTTGGCATGTGCCAATGGCATGCGTGGCCGTTAGGGCCGTGGCCTTGGTAAGAAAAGCTACCAGCGAGCATGTTGGCATGTGCCAAAGGCATGCGTGGCCGTTAGGGCCGTGGCCTTGGTAAGAAAAGCTACCAGCGAGCATGTTGGCATGTGCCAACGGCATGCGTGGCCGTTAGGGCCATGGCTTTGGTAAGAAAAGCTACCAACAGCATGTTGGCATGTGCCAATGGCATGCGTGGCCGTTAGGCGTGGCCTTGGTCGAAAAAGCTACCAGTGAGCATGTTGGCATGTGCCAATGGCATGCGTGGCCGTTGGGCCGTGGCCTTAGTAAAGCTACCCCGTGAGCATGTTGGCATGTGCCAATGGCATGCGTGGCCGTTAGGGTAAATGGCCTTGGTAAGAAAAGCTACAAGCCCGAGCATGTTGGCATGTGCCAACGACATGCGTGGCCGACTTGGCCTAGGTTGCATGGTTTGTAAGCCTAGGGCGCTACATTTGGCATGCGCCAATGGCATAGCGGCTTGGAAATATGGCTTGTGGTACGTGTTGGCATGTGCCAATGGCACGTACGGCCATGTTGACTTAGTTGCACGTTTTGCAAGCCTAGGGGCGCTATATTTGGCATGCGCCAATGGCATAGCGGCTTGGAAGTATGGCTTGTGGTACGTGTTGGCATGTGCCAATGGCACGTACGACCATGTTGACCTAGTTGCACGTTTTGCAAGCCTAGGGCGCTATATTTGGCATGTTCAATGGCATAGCGGCTTAGTTTGGCATGGTTGCCAATGAGTGCGATATGTAGTTTGGTTTTGGCGTTGCTGCCATGGTGCGCAGTGTGCGGCTTGGTTTTGGCGTTGTTGCCATGGTGCGCGAGTGTGCGGCTTGGTTTGGCATTGTTGCCATGGTGCGCGAGTGTGCGGCTTGGTTTGGCATTATTTGCCATGGTGGATGTGCGGCTTGGTTCGGCATTGTTGCCATGGTGCGCGGTGTGCGGCTTGGTTCGGCATTGTTGCCATGGTGCGCGAGTGTGCGGCAGTTCGGCATTGTTGCCATGGTGCGCGATTAATGCGGCTTGGTTTGGCATTGTTGCCATGGTGCGTAGTATGCGGCTTGGTTTTGGAATTAGGGTTACGTGTCGAAAACCTAATGCGGTATTTTGAAAAAATACCCCTATTAATTATTCACACCCGAGTTAAATGCTCTTAGTTAATGTGTTGCGGGTAACACTAGGTCATGGGGTTTTACGATTTTACCCCTTGTTTAAAAACCACCATCAACACATCCGAATTAAGATGAGTCAGCCCCGAGTCAGATATTCAGGTGAGCTAACTGGGCTGACTTGGTTGAGTTGCCATGGCATAAGCCATTTGCGCAGGCCAGAGTTGTTCTTCACCATCATTGCGCATCACCAGTGTGCATCCAGTCATGATGGTTGATCATACTTCATAGCTGCAACTTCAATTCTCCATGTATCTAGCACTTCATTTCCGGCTTGATTTGCGGCTTAAATCGCGTGCAACTTCTCCTTCTGCCGCTACCAAATACGCCCAATTCATCCACATCTGCACCCATTTCTCACAAATATGTATCATTATCTACTTAACCCTTTGCATTCCCATGTACACAATTAAGCCAACAATAACTTTGTTCATTGCTTCCCGTTACACACTTCATGACTTATTCCTTAATTCTGGGACCATCAATCCATTTCAGTTTTAGTTCACATCCACCTATTCCATTCTTGCCTGCAATCAACACCTGTAATCTCATTCAAGCCTCACAGCATTTTAAATCCTGTAGTTCATACCTTCAGCTCATAACAGCACCAGCACCTGCTCCACAGCCTCGATAGAACCAATTAGAGCACTAGTTACAACTCAACAAACCCATTCTGCCTTGTTCACACCTCGTGTCTTTTGTAGCTTCAATTTAACTTGAACTTCAACATCAAACTATAGCATCAGTTCCTCCATTGTATCTGCAATTTCATCAAATTCTCCCTTCACTGACCTTCCCTGTAAACTGGCCCAATCGACACTATTGCTTCACAATCGCCTTGAGCCACGGCAACATCACTTGTTTCTTTTACTTGAACGGTTCCAAGTGCATCCAAACCTCCAAGCCATCTCCTTATTCCTGTCTCCAGCCATCACAACAAAGCGGCCAAATTTCAACTCAACTGTCACATCCATTCGCACCCAAAGAACTCCACCAAAACCTTTGTCATTTAAATCCAACTCCTTTTCCATGACCTACAATAGCGGCAATTGATTCTTGGCTATCAACATTACCAGAGCCGCGCAACTCTATCCATTACTTTTCAGGTTCAGGACTGAGCTCCCAACCTTAAACCAACTGTAATGCAGCTCAACTGCAATAGCAACACCTGCTTTTACAACAGCTTCAATTCTCATTCTGGGGCTTCACCTGTACTGAACCTGTCCTAACATACATCTAAGCTCATTATGTAGCTTCAATACACCATTAGCAGCACAACATCTTCCACCAATCAGCATCTACATCTTTCTTTCAAATCCTGGCAAACACAACCACCTGAACCTACATAAGCAAAACCCCAACTCACTGAATTATCATCTCTTCAATCTCCATCTGAATTACGACCTAAATCTTGCCATCGTCTGAATCTCCAATGCATTACCATTTGCTCAACAACTCTTTCGATCCGATTCAAACCCTAATTCAGCCATGAAACCCTTTGAAAATCATCAATAACTTCTCACAAACACCCATTTCTGCAAATCAATT
>JAJJWW010003204.1:0-39456 GCA_023531295.1 Papaver armeniacum
TCGGTAGTGGTTGGTAGAATGGAATATAAGTAATGGTTTTTCCTTTCCTATCACCGAGGCCTTTGGCTGGTGGCTCCAAAGTTGCGAGAAAACTCCATGATTAAGCGTGCTCGGCGGGAGCAATCCGGGGATGGTGACCATCAGGAAGTTCTATTTGGATTCATGAGATGCATTGAAAACCCCACACCCTTGGATAACCGCGGTGGCTAAGTGAGGACAATATCGGTGGAGGACGGGTCATTACAAATGGTATCGGAGCCAACGACGGGTCACTGCCGAGGTGGGAAGGTCTGTAATGCGGCGGATGGGTGACCATCAGAAGTTCTATTTGGATTACCGCATGAGAGATGCCGTTGAAAACCCCACCTTCTTTGGATTTACCGCCCAGAGATGCCGTTGAAACCCCACCTTTCTTGGATAACGCGGTGGCTAAGTGAGGACAATATCGGGGTGGAGGGACGGGTCATTACAAATGGTATCGAGGCGACGACGGGTCACTGTAGGAGGTGGGAAGGTATCTTCCGGACGGGGTTGGTCAGGTGCTTCTCATGAGGGCGAGGAACGTCGGAGATACGAGCTTGTATATTACCGGATCAGAAGACGGCTCAATTTAAGGTGGTGGTATTGTAATACCCCAGGATATTCGAGTGGTTGGCCGAATGGAATATAAGTAATGGTTTGTCCTTTCCTACTCTTGAGGCCTTTTCGCCCACAATTGGCTCCGAGTTGACAGAAAACTCTGCGAGTTAAGCGTGCTCGGGGCGAGCAATCCGGGCATGGGTGACCATCCGGGAAGTTTCTGTTTTGGATTCATGAGATGCCGTTGAAAACCCAGCTCTCTTGGATAACCGCGGTGGCTAAGTTGGGACAATATCGGTGGAGGGACGGGTCATTACACTTATAGTATTAAAAAATGTGTTGTAGGGTTATCTTTTTTTTTAAAAAATATTATTTTATTAGTTTTGTAAATTGTAAAAATATTTCCCCCTTACATAAATAGATTGTAATGAGTAAAAAATAAAAGTTGATTTTCTTACTTTTTACTAGTCATAGCTTTTGCGTAAGAGTGAGGATCTATAGACAATCTTATATATATACTATCTCCATACAAGATTATTCTTTAGAGTACAAATGACAATTTGATATATAATATTTTGACGATATGTTCCTCATATTAAACTCTAGCTTTCTAATAAATCACTTGATTTTTTAATTTTTGTTTTGTTACTTCTTCTTGTTTACCGTTCCAAGCTTTTGGATGACCAAAAGTTTGTAAGACTAAGGGGTTTACCCCAAAGAGGTTCACCGTATCTAAATAAAACAAAATAATTTTTTTCATTTTCAGGCTAGATTTATGAGTCATAAAAATTTTGGGCCACTAGGATAGTCTTTTAGATCGGTTTGGAGCAAATTTTGGATTTCTTAACAAATTTCACTTGAGGAGCCATATTATGGGTCAATTATGGCGATAATACTTTGTATAAATATTGTAATGTTTTTGAGCTAATACCATGACTGCTCATCCTAAAATTCTTGCATCTCCAATCCCCATTAGTTCGACAACAACGATGTCCATCTTGAGACAACGTCTTCTTCTTCATCATCCTCAATTCCGTGTAATGTTTTTCATAATAAATTTGTTTTTTATCAGCCTTAACATTCTTACACCCCCATGTACCAATATTCTTATGTTAACCTTTTTTTCTTCTTCACCACCATCCTTCTTCTCCATTACAACAAAAATCTCGCCCAAGAAAACAAATTACTATCTATGAAGCCTCTGTTGGGTTGGAGGATTTTTCTCGATTTTTCTATTATGACCTTACAATTTGCTTCGTTGGAAGTCATAAGAAAGGCTTTTTTAGTCATATATCTTTATTACACCTAAAAATTACTTGAGGCGTAATTGCTAGTTACTAGTAGCTTGTTTGGATAGACATCAGGAAGCGACATAGACTTCTACAAATCAAAAAGCATGAAGTTAATTAGGTATAGATTTTGAAATGACTTAAAATCAAAAAAGTCAATTTTGTTTTTAACAAAATATTTTGCTTGTGACACGCTTTTAATATTAAAAATGCTCACAGGATTATCTTACTCTTTTATATATTCTTATTTTTTTTAAATGTTTTCCGCTTCTATAAATAAATTGAAGTAAAAAAAAGGGATATTTAACATTTGGTACCCAGCAAATGTCCAACACCTAGCTTTGGTACCCAATATTTTAAATATTAAGGGTTGGTACCTAGACCAACGGTTGACTGTCAGAGATCATGTTTGACTTAATATTTTTAGTTTTAATTTTTTATAATTTCATTTTAACTAATCATTATTCACTTTCCATATTTGCCCCTGTCTGGTTTACTCGATTCTGATTTTAGGGCATAACCAAATTCCACTTACTCTTTCTCATACCGTCGGCAGCAACGATGTTTCATCATCTGCTCCACAGGGTAACCCTGTATTCTCTACTCCCTACTTACTTATTCTCTACTAGATCCACGAATCAAGATGTATATGATGTATTCACGGGGTTTAGTAAAAGACTAACAACCATGGTGACGGCAGGCGGCAACACCTTTTGACGATTGCAGGTTAAGTTTTTTCAATTGGGTTTTTCGTTTTTTTTTTCTTTTCATGATGAAAAGCAAATAGATGCAAGAAAAACTTGGTCAATTGAAGCATAAATTTATCGAAGATCGAAATAGGAATTTATTTCATGAATAGGAGGATAGTTGGATGTGAATAAGGATGATTGTGTGTCATCAGCGACTTAGAAGTTCTTACAGAAAATGTTGCCGGTAGAGGTGAGTGCTCATGTTGTCGGTTGGAGATGAGTGGGTTTGTGGAAGTAAAATTTTGGTCAAACAAACTCTCAAATCCCAAGTGAAAAAAATACTCCTAACCACAGCTCAAAAAGGAGTACATAAATCTCAAGTGACACCTAACCACAGCTCAAAAGGGGATCTCAAATTCTCTCCCAGTGACTACCGTCACCGAAGATGGTGTAGTTAATTTGCTCTGTTGGTGTTTGGTGATATTCAGACAAGGGCGAGTGTTTTCCTTCTTTTTTTTCAGTAGGTACTGTTAACGGAGATGAAGTTTTGATTTGCTTCAAGATCAATTGCTGCAGATAGAAATCAATGGGTTTTTGAGTTTTGTTGATTTGAACAAAATTAATTATGAAGAATTGGATTTTGTGAAGAATATTCAGTATATCAATTGGATACGATGGTGTTGCAAGCGATTGAAAATTTGGATTTAGGAATTAGGGATTAAAAGTTTTATTGGTTAATTGTGTAAATAAAATAAAATTTAAAGGGTATAATTGTAAAAATATTAAAATTTATCATAAAACATGAATAAAACCCGGTCAAACAGGGATTCTAACGGTCAACCGTTGGTCTAGGTACCAACCCTTAATATTTTAAATATTGGGTACCAAAGCTAGGTGTTGGACATTTGCTGGGTACCAAACGTTAAATACCTCGTAAAAAAATTGTCTTTCTTACTTTTTACTAGTCATGACTTTTGCCTAAGAGGGAGGATCCATAGACAGTCTTATATTTATGTACACTATCTCAGGTACAAGATTAAACCAATTCTTCTTTAGAATCAGAATGACAAGATCTAAGATTTTCATAATATGTTCTTTGTGTTAAACTCAGACTTCTAATAAATCACTTGATTTTTTCTTTGTTTACTTTTCTTGATTACTCTTGCAATTTGTTGTAGCAAATATGTTCCCGAGAACACTCCTCGAGATTTGTATTAAAAGATATAACCTTAGCAGATTAGGTGAACTAAGATTGTATTTGATGAATGAATTGTAGACCATCGGATGATCGCGATATTCCTCGAGATGCGTTCTTGATGATGAAGAGATTTTAGCTCAGCTCTCTAATGACTTTGGCTCTCTTAGAATTAACCTCTATTTATAGGTTATGAAGGAATTATATCCAGTCCAATGTTTGTTTAGATACGTTTTGATTGTGTATCTGGAAAAAATGCAATCTAGGTTCATCCTGGTCAAAACCAATTTTCCTTTTTTTAGGGATCTATAACCTCCAGGTTATACCTAGTCTTATTTTGTTTCCCCCTTTTTCTAGGGATTTATAACTTCCATGGCTCGAATATGTACCTGGTCTTCTTAATAAGCTTGATTCCTCCCTTTTGTGAGGATCGTAGCTTATGAGGTTATACACGGTCTTCTCATTGCTTGATTTCTCGCTATTCGAGGATGCGGAACTTCCGGGTCATGCAGAGTCTTCTCATTAATTGATTCTTCCCTATTACAGGATCAGTAACTTCTGGTTATACTGGTCTTCGATGTAGAAGGATAATTGTTGACTGGGTTATAATTATCTTTTCATTTTTTTACCCAAGGGCCCAATACTTATCTTGGGTAGAATTATTGAGATGAAGTACTTGGGGCCCATATACCAAACTATATAGTATAAACATCGCCCCCTTTTAATCCTCAACTTGTTGATGGGTTAAGAAAAGTCAATTCAACTGCTCTGGAATTTTAATCAAACATCCCAAAGCTACTTTTTGAAGTGACATGGTAGTCTGCTTGCAAACAAGGTTGTACACGGTGTTGTAGGACGAGATTTTCCGTGAATCGAATATGAACGAGGTTTGATGATTATATCACGAGTTTCAAGTTATGTGCTTGCTATTGTAACAAATCTTCTTGCTTGCATTACGACAAGTTTTTTCTTCTTTTTTTTTGTTTTTTTTGTTTTTTTGTTTTTTTCTTCGTAGCAAGGCTATTGCACTGACTGCTATAACATGTTGGTACTTCTCTTGGATAATGTAAAGGTCTTTTGGATATCAATAGTTGTTGTTGGTCTCGTCTTTGAGACAAGATCTCCCTAGTTACCTTTGGCGCAAAACTTGGTGAGATTTTGTGATTGTGATTTGAACAAGACTTAAGTCTCCACTTGTGAGGTGAGGCCGTAGATACCAGCATGACTGAATACTTTCTGCTTGTACTATAATCGTTCTATAACTTCATAGTTCGGAAAAAACTGGCGTATTTCTTATGTAGAGTATAATAGACCATTGTGCTTAGATATGGATGATGTTGTATAAATATATTCCAATTGATGTTCCAATAATGATGATGATGCCGAACGTGATCAACACCTATTAGATGGTTGTCAAATATCACATCTATTCATGCATTGAAAGCTTGATAAGTGATGATCTTCGAGTGATGCTTCACTATGTCTCATATCTAACCAACGGAGCTTGAGGTAAAATATGAAATTCATTCCTTTGAGATCTTCATATCATATAGTTGTTTTTTTTTTTTCTTGTTGTTTTTTTTGAATGATTAATTGGGGGATATGAAAACTAATTGGGGGATATAGCTACAAGACAAAATAGGGATCCAAATAGCAAAATTTGGGTCACCCCTTATCTAAGTATTTTTTAAATCTAATATACCCCTCACTAATCATGTTTAGTGGTTAATAATAATTAGTAAAAAACTTAAGTATTTGGGGGATAGATTAGTGTGTGTTTTTATTTTAATTTGTGTGAGTGAGGAGTAGAAGGAGGAGAAAAAAAAAAAAAAAATTGAGTGGAATTTTTTTTTTTTTGAAAATGGAAGATGATTGTGATGAGAATACCGCTAATAAGAGGTTGAAAAATTGATTTTTTTCTTTGAATCCACCATTGTTCACATTTGAAAAAGCTTGGTGCCGGCATGGTATTCAACCAAAAACCCATGCGGGCAATTGTTGGAAATGTTCATAAATTGTTTGCCACTATCCGGGGGGGTTCGGGGGGGCGGATGTTGATTTTTTTATGGTTTTGAACAGGTGAATGTTGATTTTTTTGGTTTTGAGCAGAATGCAGGCATGGTAATCATGGATTCGAGCATGCGGTACATGTTCCGACATAGTATTTTGCTTAAATTTCTATGCGGAACGAGGATGAAAAGTATCCGAGAATGTTGATTTTTTTCACTTGACTACCGGCATTGATAGGAAATTCTCGAGCATACGGTATCATGTTCCCGACATATAGTCTTCATCAATTCCGGCATGGTCTTCATCACTTCGTTTTGAATTTTTGGTATTAATCGGTCCCGCTTCTTAGGCATGGTCGGTTGATATGAAGACCATGCTGGTATCATGATACCAGCATGGTCTTCATCAATTCCGGCATGGTCATCATCACTTTCAGCATGATCTTCATCACTTAGAATAAAAAAAAATTGGTTTCCAAAGTGAGGAGAAGAGAATTTGATATAGAGTGGGAGAGTTTAGAATTTGAAAGGGAATGGGAAATATTTGGGTTTCAAAGCTCCACCCTAAATAAGATTAATAAGAAGTGGAGATGGAAATGGGGGATATGATTTTGTTTTGATTTTAAGTTTTTGATTTTTATTTTGTGGGAAGGGTATTTTAGTATTTTCATAACCAATGGTCACCCCTTAGCCGAAATCATGGGTTGGGGGAAGTAATTCATATCCCCCAATTAGTTTTCATATCCCCCAATTGTGGGTTCTTTTTTTTTTTCTCATTCTGTATTTTTTGTTTTTTGTTTTCTTGTTGACACTGTCCGTCCTTGCAATTTTTTTCTTCTCCTCGCTCTTTTCCTCCATGTTCAACAAAGCCTCTTCATGAAAATATTTTTTATTTTATTTTTCCTCTTTTTCTCCAGCTCCAAGTATGCTTCTCTATGCATATTATTTTTTAGCATTTTTTTTTAGCATTTTTTTTCCTCCTTCAGCTCCAAGAAAGCTTCTTCATACATTTAATAATTTTGACTCCATCAAAAATAAATCGAAAATCGATTTGATTTTTTTTTATCTCCTTTCGCTCCCCCTCCAGTAAAGCTTCCTTTTGCAAATATACATTTTTTCATTTTCGCTCCCTCTCCAACAAAGTTTCTCCATCTTTTTTTTTAACTCCATCTAAGTGTCTTCGTTAATATATATATATATATTATTTTTTTCTTTAACTGCTTTTCCAACAAAGCTTCCCTGTGTAATTTTTTTGTTCGTTCCGGCTCCGATATTTTTTTCTAATTTGCTCCATAAATGCTTCTTCGCAAAATAAATTTTGTTCGTTCCGGCTCCGATAAAGCTTATATATACAATTTTACATTCTTTATTATTTTTTTCTTTAGCTCTAGCTCTAGATCGGCTAGCAAAACTTTATTAATAAATATATTTCTTTCCTCATATAATGAACTCTCATTGCCCTGAGAATGGGGTTCCATTGCCCATGCATGGAAAAGGTCCTTGTTATTCTTGAGCCTGCGCTAACTGGTTTAGGTTTAGATTGCTCGCCAATTTGCGCAAGTATTGACTAAGATCGTGCAAGGAATTTTTTTTGAAATATTTCCTCTAATCAAAGCCAAGTTAGTTTGGTTCTCACTACTCTGAAATGGGGTTCCATTGCCCATGGAACAAGGTCCTTGCTATTCTTGAGCATGCGTTAAACCAGTTTAGCTTGCTCGCAAATTTGCGCAAGTATTGACTAAGACCGTGTAAGGAATATTTTTTGAAATATTTCCTCTAATCAAAGCCAAGTTATGATCGGTGCTAGCTATGCGAGAGCTATTGTTTAACTTCTCTGGCTAGTATGCCCGAAGTCCGATATTAGTTATGCGAGTGTTATTTTTAAACGACTCCGGCTAGTATCAAAGTGTGTGGATCATGCATTTGTTTATGAATTGTGTGTTTGTATGTGAATTGTGCATTTGTTGTATGACTAGAAAATGCTAATATTTTAAGCAAATTGAGTTATCGTTTAAGCTTATCTTATGAGGCGCGAATCGGTCCAATGTCGGAAATATGCATCCTAAAGTCAATTGTCAACTATTGATCCAAGTTGCTGAAGTTCCAAGTTTTGGGCTTCATTTTGCTGCTGCTCGCTTAATATAACTTACCTCCTGCTATCTTATCTATCATGTACAATGCTTCACAAGACGCCCCTAGTTGTTCGACTATTGTGAGTAAATTTTCATTGGAGTGTAAGTCAAACTGTTTTAAACTGGTGCAAGTTTGAACTTGGAACAATCCAAAAGAACAGATCGTTGATTGGATTGCAAGATGGATCACTAGTTGGATCAACAAGGAATGTTGGGTCCATGAGTTGCATCGTTGGGGAAGTATTTTGTTTGATTGATTGACCATGGGCGCGTCTAGGAAAGCTCGGTTACGGGGCGACCAAAAAGCGAAAATTGGCCTAGTGATACGTTGGTGATGCATTTAGCTGATTTAAATACGAGTATACAACTTGAGCGATGAATATTTGCGATGCTAGGTTAAGAGAGCATGATTATGTTGATTGTATTGCAACTGACCCTGATAGTTGATGTTCATGTCACTAGGCGTGTCATTGTTGACAACCTCCATCCTCATACGTGCGTGATGCATGCGTATTTTTTTTTATGCCCAACAACAAGATTGCATCCATGGCGGAATACATCGAAGATTATTCCCATATAAGCCATACGAGGTTATTGACTCATATTTGCAGGCGACACATGGGAACAACAATCTTTGTTTTGTGTTGCTTTTTCTTTTTCTAGTTTGTGCTTGTTTGAGCGTTGGCTTTCGACGTAATACTCCTTCGCTTTCTTTCGTCGAGGTACTCATTTTCGCTTCTTCTCGCCGAGGTATTCCTCCCGCTCGCGCATGTTGTTTTTCCATTGGGTAAGTCTTGATCGTCATTCTGATTCCTCGACGATACGATGGCTTTCGTAGCGGTCATTCGGTCGTCGATCTTCCCTTGCGACATTATCTGCGTCAATGTCTTACCTTTCATATGATATGTGTCTCAGAGTATTGGGTATTATCCATTTGCAGTCTCTTATCCACTAAGGTATCCAGTAGTCTGTTTGACTATTTTTCTTCTCTAACTGTTGCAATATTCCGAGCAGACCCAGATCTCCGGGTGTTACTCTGTCCCTTTCTACTTGCACAATATGCGAATCTAAATGAAAGCCTCTATTGTCAAGGGAATTTGGACGCGATTTTAACATGTTCTTTTGATGTTGATCCAAATATATTTCGTTCAGATTAGCACCTTCACTTAAAAGAGGGGCTACAATACGTACCCCACGACTTCTATTACTTATCATGTGGGTATAAGTTCTTTCAGAAGGACGTCCTGATATCGTCGTGGCTGGTTATGTTTCAACTTCTTCTCGAAGTGGGTGATCAACATTGTTCTGAATTCTTCGTACTCTTGCATCTGCATAAATGTTCCATCACTCCGACTTGCTTGTGATGTAGCTCTGGATCTTGATTTTTTTTTGATGATTCCTTCTCTGTCCCATGGTGGGCGCTAAAAGATGTTGTGGCAAATATGTTCCTGCAACACTCCCCGAGACTTGTATTGAAAGGTATAATCTTAACCTTTAGGTGAATTGAGATTATTACTTGATGAATGATTATAGACCGTCAGATGATTCGCGATATTCCTCGAGATGCGTTCTTGCTGATGAAGAGATTCCATCTCAGCTCTCCAATAACTTTGGCTCTCTTAGAATTTTTGATGAGTGGGGGGAATGCCTCAATGAGTAAGGGCTCTAAACAGGTTTTTATGGAGATAGAAGGATTAAAAAATGTGTACCTTTACGGTTGAAATTCCACCTCTATTTGTAGGTTATAAAGGAATTGTATCCAGTCCAATGTTTTTTTGGATCCATTTTGATTGTGTATCTGGACAAAATGCACTCCAGGTTCATCCCGGTCAAAACCAATTTTCCCTTTTTTGGGGATCTATAACCTCCAGGTTATACCTAGTTTTATTATGTTTCCCCCTTTTTCTAGGGATTTATAACTTCCAGGGTTTGAATATGTAACTGGTCTTCTTAGTAACTGATTCCTCTCTTTTCATATTTTTTACCCAAGAACCCAATGCTTATATATCGGATAGAAGTATTGGGCTGAGCTGATTCCTTTCTTTTCATATTTTTTACCCAAGAACCCAATGCTTATATATCGGATAGAAGTATTGTGCTGAGGCACTTGGGTCCGTATACCAAACTATATGGAACAAACATAACTCATTTTTACCTTTTAGTCTTTTACTCTTGTTCACTATTACAAGCTTTTTGGATGACCAAAAGTTCCCAAGAGTAACGGGGTTTACCCCAAAGAGGTTCCTGAATCCAAATGAAACAAAATACTTCTGATACAATTTTCCCGGCTAGTATGTAAATTTTGGGCCACTAGGCTGGTCTTTTAGATCGTTTTAGAGAAAATTTTGGATTTCTTAGCAAATTTCACTTAAAGAGCATATTATGGGTCACAATAAAACACGGAACGCATCTAAATAACCGTTGTTGGGAATCAGGTGTATGAGGGTGTGAGAGAACTAGAACTACTGACAATAACCAGTTGGGTCAGTTCGACTTGATTGGAATTCCTCAAGCACCTCATTTAGTTCCACAGGTTACAGTTAGTACTTAGTATACGTTCTTTCCTAGGACAATCTAACAGGAAGCCAAAATAAGTAGAGAGCACATGAAATTGGGGATTTGGCAATTTAGCCAACAGTGAATGATTCTCCCTGCACAGAGTAAATACAAAAAATTGACTCTACAGGAGTTGTGGTTGTTTCTCAAGGGGATTGCTATACTTGTTCGGAATTTCTTCGGTTCATTAACAAATAAGAGTTTCAAGGGTGTGTTGGAGCCTGTTCGGGATTTCAGAGTTCTTTATACTTTGTCATGTACTACCGAAGATGTACAATCTTACCCAAAGTTAGCCAGTTGTGGCGGCTGTACACTATCCCTGCACAAATCATAGCTGATATAAGTAAAAGCTGCAACGAATTGAACAAACAAACTGGTGAAAGTTCTTAGAAATAACTTTTTAGCCATATATTTCTACTAGTAAAAGAAAAACTAACATTGAAATATTTTATTTATAGAGGAGGATTTACCCAGTAGAAGCATTATGAGTTGCACACCTGGGAGGTCTGATGATAGACCCTCCTTGTTACACTATTTCCGAAGTGTATAGAGACTCAATCACACAACAAGTAATACTGAAACATAATTACAAGTTACGACAGACCCCAAGATATGCACCTTTCTGTAACCAGAAAACCTTGAAACACGGATTGTGTCAGGCCCCTAAAGATGCACTCAAGACACTATAGATTTTCACTTTCTGGCAAACTTTGCAACACAGTCACTACCTTGTTACTAGTTCTATTAACAAAATCAGAAGGCATTAGTATCCAAACATAAAGAGGTAATCTAGCTTTAACTTCTTTAATAAGATTTTTACGCATAACATTATCAGTTCCATGAGCTAAACATGGGTTGTTTTTTCACCATGTACACCTATCAATTATCAAAACAACTTTAAGTGCAGATAGCATAATATGACTTACTACATTAGAGATTCAATACACATCCAACGTACTACAGGGTATATTAACCAGCTTTCCATTTCATTTGTGTACAAAATTAGAGGAGGTTAAAAGGAGATTTAAGATTGCAATGTCTAGTGCAAAAAATGAAGGCCACTTACGCAATAATCTATCACTGAGCAGTTTCTTCTCCATGGCTGGCATTTCTAGCTGGATGGAAGAAAGGATCTTTTCCATTTTGGTAGATATCAAATATATGAATCGAGTATCTTCTAGCCAGCCTCTTGCAGTCGTCAACCGCTTTAGGATCTAATGTCTCCAACTCTTTCACAGACTTCTGTACGTCACCTTTGCAGTCCTCACCCATTATAAACTTGGCCAAAGTAGTCCACCTGTAAACAGAAAATATCAATCAAGGCCAAAAGTGTATGAAAATGAAAATGAAAAACTAAGAAAAGATACTACTGTCGATTCTTCTCATTTTCGTTTTGTACTTTGAATTAACTATGCACATTTTGTTGTCTGGCTTTCCAGCCCTGTGCACGTGCAGCCATAATCAGGAAAATAGCTTGTTCCCACCATTCACATGACAACTACAGATATGAAATCTCGGGAAGGCAGCAAATCTTTTATCTGACAATCATGAAAAACTCAACCACTAAAGTTTCCTGGTCCAACCAACTCTGTTGATAATTGATATACAAAGTCCATAGTCAGTGCAGATTTTGAAATTTAATATTGATGAGGGAGGTAGTGTCGATGCCAATTATATTCAGAATTCATAACCACAAGTCTGCAGTAGAGAAAATGTGCTATATTTTTACTGGGATATGAGAAAAGGGCAAATGTATGATATTGTCATTTCCCCTTGACATATTTTGATTCCTAGGAATAAAGATAAGTTTTCAGATGTTGTGATATGCAAGTAATAAAGAAAACGGTAAACGTATGATCTGGTCATTTCCCCCAGACCGCCAAAGTGAGAGCATACTTCCCAAGGTAAAGCCAAATAACAGAGGAATTGCATCATTCATCTGATATGGCTATTTGAGATGTTAATAAAATAACCTCTTAATTTTGCAGCAGAATATAAAAAGGGTCCATGAAGTAGACTGAACAATTGAACATAGACTGTATATAAATGCAACAAGCTTATGAAGTCTTGCAACATTGAACAAGCCAATGCACTATCACTGCAAAAACAGTAATTTCATGCAGTTTCAAACATAATGGAATTGAAAATGAAGGAAAAGTGTAAAGAATTCTTAATGTACCTGAGTATGTCACTGTGATAGTACAACCCCGCTGATATTTCGTCCTCAGAATTACACAACTCTTCACATCTCAATAAGGAACCTTCATTTCTATTCCTCGGGACTAGGCTCTCCAAATTAGAAAGGCGAGACCCTTTACATCTCATTGTCGAATATTCAATTTCCATCCTCATGACTAGACTCTCCAAATCGGAACACTTGTTCCTCCAATATTTAGTTGCATCCTCATCTCTAGGAGCAGTCTTTGTGGGTTGACCTCTGCTAATTCACCCTGGAGTTTAGTGCACTCAACTTTCTTCTTCTTAAGCTCCACTTTTATCTTCTCGAGCTCAACTTTCTTCTCCACTTTTATCTTCTCAAGCTCCAAATCCTTCTGCTCAAGCTCTAATTCCTTCTTCTCAAGCTCCACAAACAACTCAATACACTTAGTCTTATAATGGTCCATATTCTCCAATTCAACCACAGGTTCACTAATTCCTGTTGATGATTTCAGTTCTCCAGATCTTCCCGTTCTTTCGACTTTCTTCCTCTTTGCCCCAGCTTTGGCAGAACCACCCCCTACAATCCTATCAGCTGGATAGAAAACAGCCAATTAGACATTACAGGGACAGATTGATAGTTACTCCTTTTGGGTTCATAAAGGAGTTCACCATATGAAACTAAAAAATTCCCAATTAGTTAGATATTGCAGTGATTATTAGTGGACTAATTCATAAATTAAACTAGAAAATTTCTCAATTGGAAGCAAACGAGACGAAAAGGGGGAAATGTATATTTAGAGTTACTCACAGCTGGTGGTGGTAGGATTACTAGTAGATGGTTGGTCCGTCAGCTGCCGCTTCCTTGGCCGTTTAAAGCTACTCACAGATGGTGGTAGGATTACTAGTAGATGGTTGGTCCGTCAGCAGCTGCCGCCTCCTCAGCCGTTTAAAGCAATTTGAATCCCTAGTATCTATACGAGCTTCATTATCTTGACAAAATTGTAGATCACTAACATTCTTGCAATAGTTTTTTCTGAATCTGCAAGGCTTTTCATCACCAGCACCAGCGCCCGCCTTTCTCTGAGTTTTCTTCTTCATCATGCACTAAAAATCACTTGGAGTTGGACTGTTGAAGGAGAGGAATACAGAATTGGGGAAAAAATTATGAACGCGAAATTGGGGGATATAAACAGGAATTGGGAGATATTGATTACTTCTCCCAAGTCCCAACCCATGGTGTCTGTTAAGGGGGACTTTTGGGTATGACCCTTCCCTCAAAATAAAAATTAAAAAACTTAAAATCAAAAAACAAAATCATATCCCCATTTCCAT
This sequence comes from Papaver armeniacum, assembly GCA_023531295.1. Taxonomy (NCBI): domain Eukaryota; kingdom Viridiplantae; phylum Streptophyta; class Magnoliopsida; order Ranunculales; family Papaveraceae; genus Papaver; species Papaver armeniacum. The sequence continues at coordinate 13,942 of JAJJWW010003204.1, forward strand.
CTCCACTTCTTATTAATCACTTTCAGGGTTAGAGCTTTGAAACCCAAATATTCCCCATTCCCTTTCAAATTCTAAACTCTCCCCACTCTCTTTCAAATTCTCTTCTCATTCTCTGCCGGCTCTTCACTTTGGAAACGATTTTTTTTTTTTAATTCGGAAGTGATGAAGATCATCCGCAAGTGATGAAGACCATCTTAGGAATTGATGAAGACCATGCCGAACCAGTGCTTGCGGCATGGTTGGTAACTAACATTCAATGCAGTAAACCAATAGTAAGCTAGAATCTCAACTAAGGGGAAGCAAAATTCCATTAGTGGTAGCAAAAAAGCAAAATTAGGCTTGTAAAAAAATTTGGGCTTCAAAGTTAGGCTTGGAGGACCGATGGGAAGGGGTCGCAACTGCGCACCCTTGTTACACTCTCGCATCCGCCACTAGTCAGTAGCCTAAGTACGGCATGCTCAATAGAAATCTATCAATGCTTTGGGTAGTCAAGTGAAGAAAAAAATTGAAGTTTCTGGATACTTTTCATCATGTGCTAGCATAGAAATTTAAGCAACATACTTTTATCTTTGAAAGCCCGATGCCGGCATGCTCGAGAATTAACTACTTGTCTTGAGCGGATGATTAAAACAGAAAAAAAATCAAAACGAAATTTTTTTTACATCGCAGGAAGTGATGAAGACCATGCCGGAATTGGTGAAGAACCGCGTTTAGGAAAATGAATGAAGCATGCTCGATAGAAATCTATCAATCTAGGTAGTCAAGTGAAAAAAAATTGAAGTTTTACGGATACTTTTCATCATGTTCCTAAGCATAGAAATTTAAGCAAAAACCATGCCGAAGTAGTTAGACATGCTCGAAAATCGAGATAACTATGCCTAGGAGTAGGCGATTAAAACGAGAAAAAAATAGGTTTTGAAGATCAAAACACGAAAATTTTGTATCGGGGTGCTACGCCCGAACCCCGGATAGTGGCAAACAATTTATGAAAATTTCCAACAAATGCTTAGGCATGGTTTTTTGGTTGAATACCATCATAGGCACCAAGCTTTTTCAATTTGCAACAATGGTGGATTCAAAGAAAAAAAAATCAAATTTTCAACCTCTTAGAACAATTCTCTCTTCACAATCATCCTCAACTTTCACCAAAAAAAGTTCCCTCTCAACTTTTTTTTTTTCCATCTTTCTACTCTCATCTCATTCACCCAAATACAAATACACACTAATCATTTAACAAATACTTAAGATTTTTACTAATTATTATTAACCACTAAACTTTGATTAGTGAGGGGTAGATTAGGATTTAAAAAATACTTAGATAAGAGGTGACCAGAAATTGATATATGGATCCAGTTTTTGTCCTTTTCTTAGATCCCCCAATTCCTTTTTATATCCCCAATTTCGCGTTCAAAATTATTTTGGGTTCAACTTTTCTTTATTTTAACCTTTTATTTCGGAAAGTCATTTTTTTTTACTTCTGTAAAAATGTTTCTACTGCTGTAAATAATGAAATAAATAGATAAGAGTCCTCAGGATAGTGAAACTCATTACTTAGTTGATAATTCATAAGAGATATTGCTATAGTGCTGGTACCAGAAGCATGATCATAAGAGCAGCTTTAATCAACTGAAACATTCTTTTAGATCCCCTTAACAGCATCCTGCTAGCTAAAACTAGAATCTTGAAATTACATAAACAGACACTTTCCTGTTTTAAGTGTCTAAAATAATTACGTAAGAGAATTTTCTTGGCATGACTGCCTATGATGACGAGTAAAATGACACACTAAGAAATCGGTGCTGCAAAAGGACCACATGTACAGAACATGAGCCATGCATGTCTTCAACTGGGAAAATTCTTAAGCTACAGAGGGTTGCAAGAGTTATAAGCAAATAGCAAAATAACATAACTGATTAATGCTGCTAGATGTCTATGTTCCATGTCTTCAGATGCGTACCCAACTGACTGGCTGTTATATATGTATCCTCATAAGATCATAAATAATCAGGACATAAGATTCTTGTTACACATTCACTCCTTTCTAATATTTACGTAATCTCCAAGCAAGCTTCGTTCTTGGTTTCTTGTCGTACTTCCTTCTTATGCCCAAGAAGGATTTTCCCTCGGGCATTACCACCACAGTAAACTTCCTCTCATCTTTACACTGCAGAATAAACACCACATCAACTGAATCAGCTGTAAAGCGTGATAAAGATATGCAACACCACTAGCCACCAATAAAAGTAAAGCGTGATAAAGATAGAGTTTCTTTAACAATATTTAGGACTGTGTTAAAGGGGTAGCTGAAAATCATCCACGCATGATATTTATGGGGGATGTTTTCCTCACTCTGACCATGATATTTATAGTGGCCTTATCAGATATCTTACCATAACAAGCTCTGCATTATAGCTTCATATGTAGGATATAGGTAATATAAATTGCATAATATCAAAAGGTCTGACAGTTTTATCAGGCAGTTTGGATAGATGATCATGGGAAGCAGACCAGAAGCTTGTACCTTATACAGGTTATAGAGCATCGACACATGATTTGTACTTGAATAGAAGCAAGAAGGATACACATCAGTGAAATTCACAGCACGTCGTACAAGCCGCCTCTGAGCAGGGTCTTCCTGAGACTCTCGAACAAAGAGAAGTCAGAAATGGGCACGGAATTCTACAATCCATAATTTTTAGCCAACGAAGTCCAGATTAGGAAATAACCTTTTTGAAAGAATCCTTGTTAACAGGAACAGTACTGTCGCATAGTTTGAAGAAGCGAGGAGCCACAACTTGATCCAAAACAGGCATGAAAAAAAGATCCCTCAGACGAATTCTCTTCTTAAATGTGCAACTAGCAATCCCCTCTATTTCTACCACCTGCCCAGTGCCGATAACATTAGAACTGCAAAATAAAACTAAACAGGAATGCTCGAGATCCCCATACAACAAAAACAGACCAACCAAAGAGGGTATACAATTTAGACATTCACTTAGACGAACAGTTCCTGCCAACTCTAACACACCAGACATCCATGGAAAACGTAGAAATCATGCAGCACACATTTGACTTTGTGTACGAAATACCACAGAAATCCTATTCTTTTGTGAATTCAAGTATCATCATTAAAGCCAATGGATGGCAACCTGTGGTTCTATAATCTAGATAAACATCAGAAACCATATTGGCACTCAATACTAGATACAGAAAAGACTTAGCACAAACCTCATTGATCTTCCCCCAAATTCCACTCTGAGTGCGAACAGGCGCACCTTTAAATTGAGCAACATCAATATCTGATGAGAACTTGATCAGAGCAGTCCTACTCTTAAGGATTTTAAGAGGTTTTCCTTTCAACTTGATTTCCTTCATTATCTTCACATCATGCTTTGGGTCAAGAACAACAGCTTTTGCCCTAATCCGAAATGCTTCCTGATTCAAAATGCAACCCTTTCAGCAAACAATATAGACATAAAAATGACTAGTATCTATTTGAAAGGGAAGAAACAACAATATAAACCACAATTAAAAGGGACTAGTATCCATTTAACCCAGAACAGATAAAGTCTCTGCAAATACATTATTTTATTTTTATTTTCTGGTCTTTTGGGGAAACAAGGACAAGTCGTATGAACTTAGACATAAGGTCCTTTAAATTAGAACAGTGATGAAATACCCTTTTTGGTTGCAATACAAATTAAACAAGTAGAAAGTTCAGTGGAATACACCAGACCTTGTTACTCTGCACAATAGCAATTCTGGTAAGGGGAGGAACAGGAGGACCCCAAAACATCGCAAGACAATGCTCATGTTCGGGAGTGCAACCGAGAAATTGACGCTGAATATTGTCGCTTTCGCTGGCATAAATAGGTTCCGTCTGGTAACGTCTCCAACCAGCTGACACGATGATAGAGTTTTCTGACTTCAAAAGTTTCATATGCCAGTTATGTCGCTTAAGTCTCGCCTGGAAGAAGAACACAGATAACTATCATAAAAGCGGACAAACAGAGTTCAGTTAACAGGAAAAAAATCTCACTATTAATTCATATTCAAATATCAAATTGTAGCCCTTTCATTTTCATATCAAGGTATTTAACTAAAATATTAATAAGTGAAAGTTTTTAAATCTGTGAAATAAACAACATGCTTTGAATTGGAAACATAAAAATAGAGATGGCATCATCACCAGGATATAACCAGCATTTTCCTCTTCAAGACTGATACCTCCAACGAGAATAGGATGACAAGGATCAAAATTTTCAACCATCCCAATAGGAACGTCATGAACCTCCAAACTTAGATAGGTCCCTGTTCTGAAACTCTCATTCTCCAAGCAGTTCTCCATCTCAGATGATAAAGGGAAAGGATCAGTTGCGCTTCTAACACCAGCTAAACGAAAATCACCAACACCAGCAATATGCACCTGGCATGGAACACCTCAAGTCAATTTGTTGAATGAAAGTGCATGTGAAGTTTGTACACTTCCTGAATTTTTTTTAAAAAAGGCATCCAAGATACAACAAACTGTCATTTCTGGTTAAATAAATGATAACCAATGATAACCTAATCGAACATATAAAGCATCAACACATACAGAACCAAATTACAAGCAAGTGAATAGATGCACATCAGAGAGGGAAAAAAAAAGAACAGAGAAAGAGAAAGAGAAAGAAACTTGAAGTGATGGTATGTGCAGACCGTCATATACCTAGAAAGAAGAAACCGCGAGGCAGAAAATCTAGTGGAAATATCACAGTTGAAGACGTGCATCAAAGTTACGCAGGTTTGTTTCCCTGTAATTTGTGTTATTTTATTCACTGGTTTTACACATGCTTTTTGTGAGTGCTAACCAAGTTCCTAGATCCAAACCATGAAACATATCCATGCAACGTCTATTAATGATCTAACAAGCAGATATCATCTTCCTAAAAAAACTGACAGCAAAATCAAATACATCATCACAAGACCACGGAACAAGAATAGGTTCATGAAGGAAATCTCTAGCTCCTGGAACGTCTAATGTCTCATGGATGTAATATGTTAAGATATGAGAAACTAGCATTAATTAAACTAGTTTATTTAAGGAAGTACCTTAGCTCCAGTCTTAATATTACAACCGCGAAGATAACCATAGAGAGTTATGTTTCTACTGCAATTTGCATCCTTCTGCACTTTTTCTAGAGGAGTAACATCTTGAGAAACGGTCTACCAGCAAATAGGGATGTGCCGCTCGCCAAGACGATGTACGGAATTGGAGCATCGATAAGTCTTCCGCCAGTTTCTGTACTTCCCGCATTTCGTACCTGTTGTAATCATGAAGAGGATAAGAAACTGAGATAGTAAGCTCGTCAGATTTAATGTAAGGGCAAACATTAATCTCTAAACGAGTAAATGTTATAAAATAGGCGCCTGAATTACAAGAAGCAACTTCGCAAAAGAAACTTACAAGTTGTGATCAAGACCAGACAAATTGTATATTGTTGCTGCTTGATATATTTCAGTGCAGAAATGATCCTCTAGACGCTTTACGGTTTCATTCAGTTTTGTTTTCAAAGATTCTAGGTTATTGGTTTAATGTCTCACAACTGTGTAGACTTGTGATTTCTCATTCAGTATTTATACAAGTTACATATGAACAGATCAAAAGGAATTGAACGAGTTTACAGGGCAGTTTTACAACAAGAGACTAGGAAGAGGAACGAGTTTTACAGCAAGAGACTAGGTTTCTATAACAAAATATAACGTATATGTAGCAACAGTTTCTGACTTGGCCTTATTTGTTGGTGTTGTGTGCTGTGGCCGCACACTCCAAGTGTGTGAGATATGTACGTCCAATACCCCCCCTCAAGTTGGAGGCTGAGGTCCATCTGCGCGAAGACCCAACTTGCTAGCAAGTCGGTGAAAATGATCGACTCCCAGTGGTTTTGTGAAAAGATCAGCTAATTGTAATGCTGATGCCAGATAAGTGGGCTTGATGAGACCAGAAAGTAGTTTGTCACGAACGAAATAGCAATCTATTTCAATATGTTTAGTTCGTTCGTGAAAAACTGGGTTCTCAGAAATATGAATAGCAGCTTGATTATCACAATAAATTGGAATAGGTTTCGGAATATTGATACGAAGATCACTGAAAAGATAATGCAGCCACTGTAGTTCAGAAGTGACTCGTGCAAGAGCACGATATTCTGCTTCAGCAGAAGAAAGAGATACTGTTGGTTGTTTCTTGGACTTCCAAGAAATAGGGCTGTCTCCTAACATCGTAAAATAGCCAGTAGTTGATCGACGAGTAGTAGGACAACCTGCCCAATCGGAATCTGTATATCCAGAAAGAGATAATGAGCTTGAGGCAGATAAGAAAATACCATGACTAACGGTACCTTTAAGGTAACGAACGACACGATGAGACATCCAAGTGATCGAACATGGTCATTTGCATGAATTGACTTAAATAATTAACAGAATAAGTGATGTCCGGACGGGTCACTTGAAGATAGAGGAGACGGCCTATGAGACGGCGATAAATACTAGGATCCGGCAGTGGATCACCAGAAGAAGGAAGTAGTTTTAGATGTTGTTCCATCGGAGAAGGAGAAGGTTTAGCTCCTAAAAGACCAGAATCATGAACAATGTCAAGAGTATATTTACGTTGACAAAGAAAAATACCTTTGGGAGAACGAGATACCTCAATGCCCAAGAAATATTGTAAGGGGCCAAGGTTTTTTTAGAGAAAACTGTGCTTCAAGTTTATGTTTCAGGTCCTGAATAGCAGAAGCATTATTACCGGTGATGATAATGTCATCAACGTAAACTAAAACATAAATTGATATTGTGCCAGAATGAAAAGTAAAAAGCGAATAGTCAGCACGAGATTGTGTAAAACCTGCATTGAGGAGAGCGCGAAAAATTTGGCAAACCATTGCCGAGATGCTTGCTTAAGACCATATAAGGACTTATTCAGTTTATAGACACGAGTTTCTCCCTTCTTTTGAAAACCAGGGGGAATCTTCATATAAATGTCTTCTAGAAGATCACCCTGTAAAAAAGCATTGTTAACATCAAGTTGATGAAGAGGCCAATTATAAATTGCCGCAATAGATAAAAGAACACGAACCGTGACCAATTTGGCCACCGGAGCAAAAGTGTCATGAAAATCGATGCCTTCTTGTTGCGTATAACCCTTAGCAACAAGACGCGCTTCTGACGTTCAATCGTACCATCGATCGATATTTGGTTTTAAAAACCCATTTGCATCCAATGGCGGTTTGCCGGTGGAAGATCAGTAGGGAGTGAAGGTATTATTGTTTTCTAGAGCCGTATGCTCATTGAATATGGCATCACGCCAATCTGGAATTTTAATGGCTTCTGTAAAAGTGCGTGGTTCATCAGTAGTTAGAATTGATGAAATGAAAGCACGATGTTGCGGAGTGAACTGAGAAAGTGATATATAATTGGTAATAGGATAAGGAGTAGTTGACTTGCACTGCTTGACAGAACATATATAGTCCTTCAAATGTGAAGGCCGATGGTGTTCTCGTGTGGAGCGACGTAAAGGAACAGCAGGCACAGCAACAGGGAAAGAAGAATTTGTTGCTGGGATGTCCGTATTGTCTACGGTAGGCAGAGAACTTGAACTTGCTGGAGAATATGTGTCATGGAAAGAATCACCAGTAGAGGATAGGGGAGAATTTTGTGAAGACTGAATGGAAGTCTGAGGTGAACTTTCAAGACGAGGAACAGTAGGAGGATGTGACGATTGGAAATTAGAACTAGTAGGCGAATCGTCAAAGAAGAAATCATCCTGAACAACAGGATTGAAAAAATCATCAGTAGGAACCTTTGCATCCTTAAAGGGAAAGATATGTTCATGGAATATAACATCACGAGAGACATAAGTAGATTTTGTAGAAAGATCAAGGATAATATAACCTTTATGATTATATGGATAACCAAGAAACACTCCCGGCATAGCGCGCGGATCAAATTTATTGGTTATCTTAGTATTACGAGCATAACATAAACAACCAAAAATACGAAGGTGACGATAGTTTGGTTTCGTACCTAATAAGACCTCATGAGGAGAGCGTTTAGAAAGCACTGGAGTTGGCATTTTATTGATGAGATATGTTGCTGTTAAAATGCACTCACCCCAGTATGTGATAGGCAAATTTGCTTGAAAACGAAGAGCCCTAGCCACAGTTAGTAGGTGACGATGTTTCCGTTCAACCACTCCATTTTGTTGTGGAGTGTAGACACAACTGCGCTGATGATGGATGCCATGTTCATGGATCCATGCCTGAAATTCGCGAGATAAAAATTCAGTGCCATTATCTGACTGAAGGCGTTGTAAAATTGGTAAGATAGGTAAAGAAGTACCTGTAGAAATGGTATGAAGTTGCTTAGAGTATTGAGTTGCAACATACCGAGCAAAAAATTTGAGAAATTTGCATGTTTCACTCTTGGTGTGCATAAGATACACCCAAGTGCATCTGGAAAAATCGTCTACAATGGTGAGAAAGTACTTTGCACCAGTCATTGAGGGAGTAGAAAAAGGTCCCCATATGTCACAGTGAATAAGTTCAAAACAACGATGAGAAGAAATATGATTTTTATTGAAAGCTAAACGAGTTTGCTTGGCCATTGGGCATACATCACAAGAATGAGAAAAAGTGGACTGAATATAGTCATACGAATTACATAAAAAACGAAAACGAGCTAAACTAGGATGGCCAAGTCGACAATGCCAAACGTCGAAGGTCATCTTATTATTAAAAAGAACTCTGGACGATGCTGGTGGAGATGTAGAGGCCCGTAGCTGATAGAGACCGGAGGTAAGTTTACCCTGACCAATCACTTTGGTCGTGGGCAGGTCCTGGAAAATGAAAGAATCATGTGTAAGAATAACAACACAATTCAGAGAGCGAGTTAACTGGCTCACAGACAATAGATTGAATTTAAAGTTGGGGATATGATGAACATTAGATAACTTCAAAGTTGGTGAGAAAACAACTTCACCAATATGTTTGTGGTAGATAGGGTACCATCGGAAGTTGCATTTGAATTAAAGAAGTAACAGGAGAATACGACGTGAAATAAGATAGTGAATTACAAATGTGGTGAGTAGCACCACTATCAACAAACCAGGGTTCAAAAAAAAAGGTGTTAAATAACTTACCGGCAAAGTTGACCCGTGGTTCCATAGGGGTATCCTCAGATGGAGGACTGATCAAAGCCAGCAGGCGAGAATACTGCTCAGCAGAAAGAGTAGGCAAGGCCGGTTGATGTGCAGGTTGCGGATCAGAAGAAACAACAGTGGTATTGGCAGCAACGGACTGTGATGCAGATGAAGGAGGAAAACCGTGAAGACGATAGCAGCGATCACGAACGTGTCCATGACGATTACAATAGTCGCAGTGAGGTCTTTGTCGTTTGTTCTGACTGGCAGGACGATTAGCAGAAGACGATGCAGAGAAGCGATTTGTGTTGAGAGCCGCCGAGTCGATGCTGGGAATGGGAGTTGCAGTAATATGCTGCTGTTCTTCTTCCTGCTGCACCATGTTGAATATGCGGAGAGCAGTGGGAAAAGGATCCATCATTAGGATCTGACTTCTGAGGTTGGAGAAGCGGTCATGTAAGCCTTGGAGAAATTCCATTGCCCTTTCACGTTCAAATCTCTCAAGAAGAGATTTTCCCGCACCACATATGCAAACCTCGGTAGAAGCCACAAGAGAATCATATTGATCCCACAAAGTTTTAATCTTTGTGTAATACAGAGAGACAGACATCGATTCCTGTCGAATAGCAGCTATAGCAGATTTAAGACGAAAGAGAATAGGTGCATTAGATATGCAGAATCTCACCTGGAGATCTTTCCAGATGGCATGAGAAGACGGGGCATAAAGACAGCTATCCCTAATGTCAGGCTGACAGGAATTCAGTAACCAGCTGCCAACAAGATCGTCACACCTTTTCCAACATTGATATTGGAGTGCATCCTTTGGAGGAGGCAAAGAACCATCCACGAATCCAAGTTTGCCTTTAGCGTTCAGGGCTTTAGTGATTCCCCTAACCCAGGAACCATAGTTATCTCCCTGCAAAAGAGGAGAAGAGAGAACGGTGGCAGGATTGTCACTCGGATGAATGACATACGGGTCTAGGGTTCAAGATTTCCTGAAGGATTGGCTTGAGTTTCATTATGCGAATGAGTTTCCTGGTTCGAACGAGTGTCATGATTTGAATGAGTTGGAGATGAAGGTGGTGAAGGATCGGGAGTATCCACCATTGTGAGAGGAATCAGGGATTGATAATTGAGCGGAAGAGATAAAAGATTAGGTCCTAGGATGGATCAAGATGATACCATCAAAGATTCTAGGTTATTGGTTTAATGTCTCACAACTGTGTAGACTTGTGATTTCTCATTCAGTATTTATACAAGTTACATATGAACAGATCAAAAGGAATTGAACGAGTTTACAGGGCAGTTTTACAACAAGAGACTAGGAAGAGGAACGAGTTTTACAGCAAGAGACTAGGTTTCTATAACAAAATATAACGTATATGTAGCAACAGTTTCTGACTTGGCCTTATTTGTTGGTGTTGTGTGCTGTGGCCGCACACTCCAAGTGTGTGAGATATGTACGTCCAATATGTTTCATCTTCGAACTCGTCAAGATGTGTAAGGACACCCATAACCTTTGGAAAGCCATGAACCTGTAGAAGGTTAAGAAACTCGAACGTTTCCTAAAATCAACAAAAGCAATTAGATCTCCCGCTTTATGTTAAAGCGGAATGTAGTTGTTAGTAAACGTAATAAATTAACACACCGCTTCAAACCCATAACTTGCATCAACAAGTAACAAAACAGCATCGGCATACTTTACAGCATCGACCATGGCATTAATATCGTCAGGGCACTCCACAAACTGTAGCCTCGCTTTCTTACCTACAAAACAAGAATAAGACATTAAAATCAATGATTCAGTAAGCAAAGCAAAGCAAATATTACAGAAACACACCTGTTATAATGGTGATGGGGCCTCGGATGTCATCCATCATATGGTCCATAGTAAAATACTTGTATAGAGATTTGATGAGCAGGGACTTCCCAACCTACAACAATTGACAATTAACAACTTAAATTGGAACTAGTTGTGACTTAAAAAGAAGACGAAAATCATGAAGGATTTGGATTACTGACACTAGGAGGTCCTTGAACGAGAACAATATAAGGTGGCGGCGTTGCTGTTTCATCATCAATTTGTAGTGTTTGGTCTGGATATATGTTGCCATTCCCCCAATCGTCGTTTTCACACTTGTTTTCTTTATGATCTCTATATATATCGAAAGCTGGATGATGAATTTCAGAAGATTCATTTGACGACATTTTTTTATAAATCCCTAGAAAAAAAGAATAAAATAAGAAACCTATTATAGGGGCTTCGAGAAAAGAGTTTTGAGGGCTCCTAAAGATTCAAATATCCTACAATGAAGATAAGGGGACCTAATTTATAAGAAAAATACTAAATTACCCTCAACCTATTAAATATTGAAAACCTAAAACTAATTTGTTTTCATTCCTCTCCTTTAATTCTTCCATTTTCTTCTTCCCCATCACCTCCATCGCTTATTTCTTGAGTGTCGTCAATTCTCAAAATAATTCATTATCGATTAACACCATTTAATCCACCCGCAATGACTTCAATAAGGTAAAAATCAAAACCCATCTTATTTAATTGATTTCAATGCATGGATAAAGCGGAATCGATCGGTGGGTTTTGAAAAAGCAGATTTGAGCGTCTACGGTTGGGAAATATGAATTTTCCCAACCGTAGACAGATCTACTGTGGGAAATATGAATTTTTCCAACCAGAGATCGAATCTGTCTGATTTGGGAAGTATGAATTTTCCAAGTAGATCGAGGCGTCTACGGTTGGGAAGTATGAATTTTCCCAACAGTAGGCTATCTGATTGGGAAACATGAATTTTCCCAACCGTAGATAAGATCGAAACCTGTTTTTCAAAAAATAAGTGATGGGTTTTCTTAGTTTTTCTTTTATGATCGTCATCTTCATCACGACGGAGAAGAAGAAAGAGAAAGAAAAATAATAGGTTTTTTTATGATCATCATCTTCATCATGATTTATGAATGAAAAGAGAAAGAAAAGATAATAAATTTAATTTTATAATTCATTGAGGGTATTTTAGCCATTACAAAAAATAATTAGATATGGGGTTTTGTTGATTACTATTTCATAACCCGATTTTGTCATCTTGTGAGCCCTCAAAACTAAATGTTTGGAGCCCCTATAATAGGTTTCTAAAATAAAACAATATTAAACAAAATCTGTAAATTGAGAAAAGAGAGAAGAAAAGGAGTTACCTCTGGAGTAATTTTCTTCGTTTTCTGTAGACTGATGATGTTTGGTAGGGTTTTAGATCGCACACAGACAGCGGAAAGAAAAAGAGTTGCCTCAAAATTTAGGGGTGAGCATGGGCTGGACCGGTTTTTACTTCATCCGCATCCAATCCAATTCACTACGGATTTCAAATTTGTCATCCGCATCCAATCCAACATCCAACGGATTTGCATCCAATGGATGCACGGATGAACGGATTGGGTGCGGATAATCCAATGGATTTGTGTTAGTTAAAATTTATTATGAGAAAATAAAGCCAATATAGATGACTTCCTATAGAACCTACACATTTTATATATGTATATAAATATGGAAGTGTCATGGACAACACTCCAAGCAAACACCTTAAAAATTCAAAAACTATCTATATATTTTCTAGAAACTATATAAATGCCCTTAATCTAACGGGTATGGATGGATGTCCAACGGATTTTCAAGGTTGCATCCGGGCCCAATCCGTAAATCATTGGATTTCAAAAATCTCATCCACGTCCAACCCATTAGTGAACGGTCCGGACATCCATCCGCAAAAATACGGTTGGTCCCAGTTAAATCCGCGGATTACGGGCAAAATGCTCACCCCTACCTCAAATGCTTTTTCATCTACCCCAGCCCCATTTTACTCACGTGAGTCCTGATTTGGAAGTCTCACCCGACCGATCCGACCAACTGTTTCCCGACCTGCTTATAATTATGGATTTTGGATTGACAAAGCCCACAAATTTTTTTGGGTGAACCCTATATGTATATCTAAGATACAAAACAAAGCTTGGCTAAGGCCGGTTCCTATGGGGTGGCTAACCCACCCATTTGCCATGCCAGGTGGCCTGGCAAACTGACCGCGCCACCATGGTAATAACTTTAAGCGATCGAGTCTCCACCGTTCGGTTGATTTTAAACCTCCAACGGCTCTTTTTCCACCGCTATAAAAATGTGACATTCTAACCCAAAAATTACATAGAAAAATTCCATTTTTATCTATCTTATTTTTTCAAAATGGCAAAGTTTGAATCCCAACTTGACTTGGCTACCCAACTTGATTTCTACGGAGTGGTGCTTGAAGCCGCCGATAGTAAGCTATGTGACGGTTATAAAGAAATAGGTAAAAACCAAAGAAGTCTACAAGTTTTGGATATTAACCAAATCAAACCTCCAACTAAGAAAAGACAAAGAAAAGTTCAAGGGAAGGAAAATTTGAAGGCAAAGAAAAAGATAAACAAAGGAAACTTCGTTCATGAGCGCATTGAAGAAGATAAACAAGATGAAGAACATTGTCCCAAATTTTTACTTTTAGTCTTTATTGTAAGTTATGTCATTATCTAGATGAATGAAAGAGGGCACTTAACGTAAATTAAAATTCTAAACTTTTAATTGAAGATGCACTAGTTTTATATTAATAATATCTTAAAATTAAAATTTGATACAAATGATAATGCATCACACAAATGAAAGATGCATCATACTTGGGCAGCTAATCTAAACTGACCATATTCAGGCAACACCCTCAAGATAAGATAACAACCATCAAATTGAAAATATTTTCTCACTCTGTTGCGCCATTCGAGCCGACACATTTGCTCCACATCAAATGCGTGTTGTCCCTTTTGTCGGTTTAGATAGCCTTCAGTAAGTGCGACAACAAACAACTTCACCTCCCTGCTGATTACTCGGAAGCATTGACAACATCCATCTGCATCTCGATTATTGATGTTCATTGTATCTTCTTGAAATCTATGAAATATGCGAGTCCATAGAATCTCTTGATGTTGATGTTGTCCATCATTGCCTATATCTTGCATAACAAAAACATAATGCATGCAAATGGATTCATCTTCAGCTATGTTAAATTTGCAAGCTCGATTTCGAACTGACATGTTGGATTTGTGTAGTGAAAGAATGGAGATTGAAGAAATGGTGTGAGTTGAAATGAAATTTGATATCATATTTATAGGATGAAGAAATTATGACCGTTAGATGAGATGATACGACAGGTCGAGTCTCGACCGCTCGGTAGACACTTGACCTGGCATGGCTAAGTGGCATATTTGCCACTTAGCCAGGCCAATTTGCCAGGTACAAAACTGGCAAATCAGTAGTTTTGCACCCCCCATGGGACCGACCTAAGTTTGCCTATATAAGTGGTGGTCCAGATTTTTCTAAAGAGGAGATAAATCTATGGTCATGGTTTGTTCAACTTAAATATTAATTAGTATATAAGTGTCTTATTAATTGGTGTCTCATTAATTTCTCATGATAAATGATTTATTAATTTTACATCATAAACGTCCCTTATAATATTAATACATATCTCCATCAATAAATAATTTTTGTTAAAATTATTTCAATAAATATTAGTGGTGGCGGTGGTAGTAGAAGAAGAACTATGTGATGGAAGCGGTGGAAGGTGTTACTAAGTGGTGGAGGCAGTAACATTAGTTTTTGTGGAAGAAATAGTGGCGCTGGATGGTTTTATTAGTGGTGGTATTTGTTTTTTCTTGAACGCGTAATTGGGGGATATGGAAACTAATTGGGGGATATAGCTAAATAACAAAATAGGGATCCAAATATCCTAGCTGGGTTACCCCTTATATAATTAAATTATTAATTCCTAATCTAACCCTCCCTAATCATAATTAGTTATTAATCCGATTAGTAAAATATTAATGATTTGGGGATATAATTTGTGTATTTATGTTTATTTGAATTTGTGTGGGTTAGTTGAGAGTAGAATGAGGGAAAAAAATTTTGAGTAGAATTTTTTTTTTTTTGAAAATGGAAGATGATTGTGATGAGAGACTTGCTTAATTTCTTTGAATCTTTAGCTCAATTACAACAACAATCATATCTTCAATCTTGATTAATGATAACAACTCACAATTGTTGTATGATGAACCAACACCTTTGAATCATTATTTTCGTGACCATGAAATGTTTTGTGAAGAACCAACTCAAGAAAGTAAACATGTTGACATACAAGCGGCTAAACACGCGAGTAATGCTTCAAAGAGGTCGAAAAATTTGATTATTTTTTTTTGAAACTGCCATTTGCAATCTGAAAAAAGCAAATACGGGCATGCTCGTTTATGAATTCTACGTGGTATCATTTAACCGGCATTGTATTCATAGATATTTGTATCTTAGGGACAAAATATCCCCCCTTTGTTCAAGAACATCACAGGCGTGGTATTCAAACCAAGATTGTATCCGGTACACATTTATACATTTTTACCTACCAACGAATATTCTATGGAATATTCAAACCTGATGTGAGTACATGACATAGAATGCTTAGGTTTACGATACAGCATTAAACTTAAATGTCGAGGATCCGGGTATTACATGAAAAACATACATAAGCTAATGATATTTTGAACTTAAATACGGCATTTGTTTCTTTTAACTTGCGTATCTAGGAACCTAATACCGGTATGAAAACTCAAATTCCTTGAATTGAGGGTTTTAATACCGGCATGGAGAGTCGATTACCATTTATGTCGGTTCTTAATCCCCCAGTTTACTTTACTTATCGACAATGCCAGTTTTGAACTAATCCAAATTTTCTTTTCATTCATTACTTAGATTGTGACATACAACGATCAACCAAACTCCAAACCACTCCATCGGGATACGTGGAGTACTATAAAATGCCTGGTATGTTGCAAACAATATTTTCACCTAGTTTTTACAATTTTATGTTGGGATTTGCTTGTAATCTCCCATTGTCCTTATGTAGGGAATAAAATATGAAAAGGAAGGCGATTACTTGGGCAAAGCGGCGACTCTTAATAACATGTGTGTCTTAGTGAGGAATACCCAACGTTCGGATGTTCGTTTTGAGATGGTTTGCGAGAGAAGTGGAAAATACAATGAGAAAAATAGCCATAAGAGAAAGGGTTATATATGAAAAGAAGACTAAGAGGGTATACAAGACGATTCGAGGAAGGATGACTGCCCCTTTAAGCTTGTATTCTATCTAAGAGGTTAAAAGAAGAAGAAAAAGAATGGGAATGTAAGGTGTGGTTTGGCCGTCACAACCACCCCGATCAGAAAGATTTTGAAAGGTCACTCCCTAGTTGCGAAGCTAAACACGATCAATTCGAGGATGTAAAGATGATGACCAAAGCATGTATCAAACCAGAGTGATTCGAGGAACCTTCAAGGAAAAAGGATAAGACCAACGTTTCTTCACTCACTACAATTTATAGCGCACAAACAACCATTAAAAGGTTGGAATGGGAAGGAGGAGTGTTATGCAAGAATTTGAGAAGATAGTTTGGGATCACAATTACACGCGTATCATTAAAAGAGGTCCGGACAACAAGCCGCTTCAAATATTCATTTCGCATCCTTTGCTTTCACAATTGGCTCATACGTGTTGTGATGTTCTTATGATGGACTTTTCTACAAGACAAACAAATACAACATCTTGGATTGTTCAACATCGTGGGGCAAACATCAGACAAGGTAACATTCACATTGGCTTGGTGTTTAATGGAAAGCGAGGAGGGATTACAATTATCATTGGGCATTGCGGCAATTGAAATTATTGTTCCCCGAAAATCGTTTTCAGAAGGTCATCATAACCGATCAATTTGACGCACTAATGAATGCCATATCCGGCGTATATCCGGATGCACAAAATTTCCTATGTACATATCATATAGGTGAAAATGTGAAAAAACATTGTCATGCTTTGTTTGAACCTCTAAGGATGATATTAAAGAAAAGAATGGTTGCTCACCTAGAGGAAGATGTTCGCAAAGAAAACTATCACCGAAGAAGAAGAAGAAAATGAAAGAGGAAGATTAAAAGCGAGTCGACAAAGAACACGATGAAAATCATAAAGGTGGTTGGAATTTCTAAAGTTGGGAGAAAGTTTATTGGTCTCTTACCGAGGACATGTATGAAAAGAGATTGAACAAGTTTATTGCCAAATATAACGAAGTGTATCCAAGTGCCGTCTCATATTGTCGGGATAATTTGTTGGATAAGTTCAAGGAAAATTTGTGCGTGCATGGACAAATCGTTATAGACATTACGGGAATGAAGCAACTAGTATGGCGGAGTCCTCTCATGGGAGATTTAAAGATCTCATCCGGTCAGAGCCAGGAAACGTAGTTTACGGTCACCGAGGCAATGGAGCAACACTTTTAAGGCGATATCGATAGGATCAAGAAGGCTTTTGAGAAAAGCTCAATGGAAAGGATGACTCAATTTCTTCAACATACTAAGTTGCTCCAAGGAATGGAGTTTAACGTCTCCGTTGGGCAATAAAACATATGATGAGACAAATGCAATATGAGAAAATTTACGGA
Organism: Papaver armeniacum; assembly: GCA_023531295.1. Classification (NCBI taxonomy): domain Eukaryota; kingdom Viridiplantae; phylum Streptophyta; class Magnoliopsida; order Ranunculales; family Papaveraceae; genus Papaver; species Papaver armeniacum. The sequence continues at coordinate 31,673 of JAJJWW010003204.1, forward strand.
ATCCAGGTGATGTGTGTATTTGTCCCGACATGTCTTCATTGGGGCTTCCGTGTCGTCATATGCTTGTGAAGTATGAAGAAGTGATACTATTGATGTTATTGATCCTTTTTGGAAGCAATTATCTTTCGACCATCCCCCTACCGAAGCTCCCGGACAATCACCATGGGATTCAAAGGAGGCTCTAGAATTTTATGAAGCTTACTCACGTGGCAACTCGGCTAGCCGACAAGTATTCATGAGCCAACTAAGACTAATTACACGGCCATGGATAGCACAAAGTGAAGAGCCAACAAAGGGAGATCCGGCGGGTAGACCACAAACTAAAATTGCAAGGAAGAAACAAAGAAAATAATTAAAACAAATGACTAGACGTGAAGAGGAACTCGCGGCAGCTAAAAAATGAGATCTATGTGCAAGTGAGATTTGAAGCAAGATTATTGAAACGCCCGTTCCAAACAAAAAGGGTAGGCCGAGAAAGAACCGATATCAAGTCAAAAACAATCCATTTGAGTTAGAACCTACACCTATATCGATGTATCGGAGGTTCAAAGGAAAATGGGAAGGCCGCCAAATGTACCAACATTAAGCAACCAAGGACAACAAGGTGAGCATTAGAACCTACACCAATAGTTGATGTATCCGAGGTTCAAAAGAAAAGGGGAAGTGTCGGGTATCGTGAAGGTCTTTGATCTTCAAGAATTGGCAGTCCTTGAACAAGGTTTGGAAATGTTCATAACACCACACCTAATCCAATGTGAACAATATACATGTGAACATAAGTAAAAAAAAATACATGTCAACAATAGATTAAAGAAATTTGTACCGGGTAAGTGAAATTCCCGACAAATTGGTTTGTTTTAGCCAATGAAGCCCTTCTCATCTCCTCCATCAAATGTGCCATGACCGCGGTGCCCCAAGAATAGCCATAGACACCTTCCAGCGGGTCAGTACTGGGAGAAAGTTTGCACTTACCTGTTGCCATTAGTGTCGTGTGGAATGCCCTAGTGCCCAAGATGTATAGCAGTGCAGGCGTCACGTACCGAGATCATGCGGGGTCCCATCCATCCATGAGCTTCTAGCCTTTGTATTTTCAAACATCTTCTTAAGCATCGTCGGCTTGAAATGTCTTCGTCTTACTTAGTTCGATGCTACATAAAAGCTATCCGAAGAAGTTTTGAAGTCCCAACCAAATAGCTTTTGGTCAAATGGGCAACTTCAACCAATCTAGGTCCCAGGACTCAACTCCTTGAAATTGATTTGCCGATAACATTCAAGCCTAGAATGTCATGAACATCTTGGGAATCAAGGTAATCTCTCCAAGCGGGAAGTGCATTGTATCAGTTTCACCATGATACCTTTCGCCCGAAGCAAGACGGTCACGGTATACTGGATTCGTAATTTTCAACCAAAGAATCTGAGACGAGTTCTTTACTAATGTTTGGACATCTTCATGCTCCATGACAATTTCCACTGTGCGGCTTGGTTTGGCAAACACGCACAGCCTTAGTATGATCCTACAAATATGAGATAATACGATTAGAGATGATGTAAAAGATAAAACAATGCACATGCACAAAATAAAAAATGCTTACGTAAGTTTGAAAGATAGTACGAGCCCAAGAGTGCTTGTATCCAAAGAGTACTTTCGGTTCGGAGCTTGACCCCAAATTTTACCATCATCGCGGTCGGGAATCATGTCATCAGGTGAGGAAGGTGACAACCTTTAACTTTGTGTTTGCCCTTGCCCTTGTCCTTGCCTTGTGTTGGTTGTTGACTAGTCCCACCAACTTCCTTTGGCTTGCTAATTGACTTGGGGAACCTTATCATCTTCCTCCTCACTTTCCACTTCATCATGCTCATCGTCCTCAAGTATTCCAGTACCTTCCACGGATTGCAAGTGCCTTTTCGTTCACCACCACTCTCCCAAATTGACCCTCTTGTTTGAAACCCCAAACATTTCTTGCATCAAGCGTCTTTCCCCAGTGGAGTCCAGGGGACCGAGGAGTATCAAGACCGTCCTTCCTCCTTCTCTTAGTGAGAATATGACCTTTATTTTCTTGCTTCTTTGGCTTTTGACCTATAACATAAGCAAACAAAACAAACATTAGTAAAGTCATTGCGGTTTAAGGAACCGCATACCAATTCCTAAACAAACCAATGCACCCGTAACATGGACCCGAGCATAAGACCTTAAATATCGAGCATGCCGGTATCGTTGTCAGGCGTTTTTAGAAACTAAATTATGTGTCGGTATTGAGCACCATTTGGTGATGTTCTGTATGTTTAAGTGTACTACGGCATTTCGAATTGAACTGAGATCTCGATTTTTAGATATCTGGCATTCACGAAACCTAGATAGAATCTGGTACAAACAATTAAGTTCATGTGTGTTTTTAGTTGAGTACCGGTATGGTATTCAACCCTAATTGTATGCAGGTATAAAAAATTCAGTTTCAGAGAAACCGTTATGGTATTGACCCCAAATTCTATCGCGATCCAAAACCAAACTGGTATTCAAACCAAGATCCAATGCGGTACTCTCAGTATTTCGGCGGTTTATTATTGTTGGCGATTCTAACCTAAACCCATGGCTACAAATCGATTAAAACAATCATAAATGAGTTAAAAAATCACTTACCTTCTCGAGAGAAGCCATGAGTGTTTGATAAATACGAGTTCATTGCTGCGTCCTCTTCTAGTTGTTGAGCAATGTTCTCGATTCTTTGTTCATGTGTTTGTTGAGTAGTCGATTTGGTTCTCGGTTTGCTTTCGATTTGGTTCTTGAGGCATGGTTATGTTGGTTAATCGACAAAGAAATTTTGATTCAACGATTAATCGTCGATGAAGAATGAGCGATGAGGAAGAAGATGAAGAAAAAATAAAATTTTCAAAACCTAACCCTATCTTAGGTACAAATTGGAATTGGGGGATATATGATTTTGGTTATTTGATTTTTATGTTTTAAGGAAAGGGCATTCTGGTCTTTTCATAATGATTTTTAATTAAGGAAAGGGTGTTTTGGTATTTTCGCACTCAAAAAACACCCCTTAACAGCCACCTTTGGTTGGGGGAAGTAATTCATATCCCCTAATTAGTTTCCATATCCCCCAATTACGCGTTCTTTTTCTTTCTGAGTCAAAAATAATAATTAAAAAAAAATTACATGACGTGTAACATTGTATTGTGAACAATATAGTTGGTTGTTTTTGACACGATCAACAAAGGCGGGTAACAAATATTTTTGAAATGATACCATATCTTATAAGACAAAATGGATGTTTTGGGTACCAGCAACTTTATCTTTGGTAAGTTAAATGCATATTTGATTTTGTATTAACAAAAAACATATAGTTGAATAAATTAATTGACGACTTAAGTTTGTTAAACCTAAGCTGTATACATGATGTCAGGGACTAAAAGTTATAATTGTACCCAATATTCTGAGGGTGGGCAATGGTGGTGGTGGAGAAGAAGTGATATCTTGTGGTTTTGTGGTCTTTGCTGGTATTGATGAGTAGTAATTGACTATATTAATTATGTGCGCGCTAACAAAGGGTAACATTATAAAGTAGAAATGTGGTTGATCGTCTTAATGCTAATATAAACTCGGTTAAAATACATGAAAATTAAGAAGAAGGAAAAAACATTTGGATGTCACGTTATATAATAAATACTAAAAAACTACATATTTAGTATCAAGGTTTCTCCCTCCAATAGATAAATCTAAGGTTGTATTGAGATCCAGTAAAGCGGGCGCTTGAGTTGGTCTTAGTTTACGAATGATAATGAATATAATGAAACGCTCCCTCTCGGTTTCTCCAATGAAAATTGAAATCTTTTAAAAAAATAATCAATCGAACAACACTTAGATGGGCGCATTACCACGGTGTAAACTTCTACGAATTGCTACATATCCGATGAAATTTCTGCGAGGAGTTAATCTAGTGATTTCTTCCTAGTAATTTTTAACGAGGCTTAATTAAATCTCTAATAGTGATTTTAAAGGTATTTAATAATTACAAAATTCTCTTATAAGTTTTTTATGCAAGTATTGATTTAACTTGGGTTCTTTTATACAATAGAACCTCCATATATTGATACTCTATATATTAATAACCTCTACATATTAATAAAAATTTATGGTCCCAACTTGGGTGAGTGAGAAATAGTAATAACCTCTCAATTTAATATTAATGATTTTTTCGATTAGTTTTAAAAGAATTTACCTCAAATAATAATAATCAGTATTATATAAAAAAATATATATTTAGTTACATGAAATTTATGATTAAACAAAATACTTATTTGTAGTTGTTGATGGTGGATTTTTCGTTCAAGGTTAAATTTGTAAATAACTTGAGAAAATCATCTTGGCGACATCTTGTAAAAGATAAAGCCATTTATAAGTGACGGATACTCCTCCACTTAATTCACCAAGAATGGAGCATGTGACAATCCCATTCTGTGAATACATGAAATTCCTCGAGGTTGGAGCATGCGGCAAACAATCCCTTCTGTGAATTTCATATCACCTTTATATTTCTGTACCCATTATCGGTGTGGCATGACGGTGAGTGTTACTCTTCTGAGTAACACGAACCTCCAACACTATAATGAATCCATGTCGAAATATAAATGCGGGATGATTCTCGGTGTGTTATACTGGCAGGAGCCCTCTCGGTGTGTTATACTGCTTGGCGATTGAGCCCCTCTCGGTGTGTTATACTAGCCGATTAGGCCCTCTCGGTGTGTTATACTAGCCGTTGAGCATCCGGACTTGTTTGTATCGGTCTCGGATATGATCTATCGCTGATCATCCAACTCCACAAGCATGATTGGATGACCACGAGATCAATTCCATCACCCCCAAGCGGTATGGAATACCACGGCCTTGCTTTGCCAAATATGATCGATCGCAGTCATCCAACTCCACAAGCATGATTGGATGACCACGGATCAATTCCATCACCCAGCGGGTATGGAATACCTGCGGCCTTAGCCTGCAAATATGATCTGATCGCAGTCATCCAACTCCACAAGCATGATTGGATGACCACAGTCAATTCCATCACCCCGGCGGTATGGAATACACGGCCTTATGCTTTGCGGATATGATCGATCGCGGTCATCGACTCCGCAAGCATGATTGGATGACCACGAGATCAATTCCATCACCCCCAAGCGGGTATGGAATACTGCAGCCGCCACCATGGTCGGCCATTAATATTCGCTTGCCAACAAGCCGTCCATACCAAGCATTATGGATGAAACCACTAAATTGGGGTTTTGCGGCGTGCCCATGTCTGCAAGCGGTCTCAACCATCCATCTTCGAGGCATAGATGGAGGGTATAGATGTAGACTCAAAGGGCCCGGGCATGTCGACACAATCACCATGTGACCGCCTACACACTTGTGTCGGTCAAAACCAGCGAAGTGGTTGGTGACAACAAAACCATCCCCAAAAGAGCATGGTCGCGCGGCTTTTGAAAGCCAAAATTAGGGTTTCGAGTCATCACGCGCGTCCATCTTCTCTCGGTACGAATGGAGAGTCCTGATTGGATTAACCAAAGGCCGGTCATGCCAGCATGACCACCAGTGAGCCCATCTACCTCCTCTTGCGGTCGGCCAAGGCATACCATGCCACCCCGGCCCAAAGCATGCGCGCCCCGAGCTCGTGGGTTACACTCCCAAATCCCCGATCTCAAAGCCGCTCAGCTTCCCATAGGATGATTTGAGTGGCTTAGATCATTTCATGGGATAATCGGTATAGGTGTGAACACCAACCTACGCATGATACTGCGGTAGTATGATCGACCAAACCGACCAATGTTGTTGGTCGCCTCGGGCCAGCGTGCCCAAACTAGGGAAATCACCAGTTTCCAACTCCCTTTGCGGCAAGGGATTTACCAGCCAGGTCTCGACCACTCCTCTTTCTGCAGGTCAAATTGAGTGGCCCAGATCGCTTTCATGAGGAGCGGAATACAGGCCTGCACCATCATCTTTGTCAACACGCATGCTTATGGCCAGTCTTCTTCAAATCCTTCCCATCGCGGTTGACCAAGCTGAGAAGAGTGATGCTCGCACCTCTTTAAAAACCCTAATTTCATCGCGGTGTGAGATGGAGTGTCTCAAACATCATCTCATCAAGTCCAGGCCTCACCAGCTGGTTATGCAGCCTTGGTCGGGGAATTATTTGGTTAGTGATGTCATTTGTCCTTTACCACCACTTGTGTCTGATTTTTGCATAAAATACACCACGATCTTTAGTATCGACTTTTACGAATCTTGTGATTATTGATTCAAGATACATGCTATCTTAGTGGACCCACGATCCACATTCCAGACATCAATCATGTCACAAAGCCCAGGGATACTACTGAGGGTAGTGGTGGCGGTTTACTGGCGTGCGGCGTACAGCAGCGCCATCACAAACATTTAGGAAGTCATGGACGGTTAGAGTGAAGCTGGAGAAGTGGGCAAGACCGGTCGTATGCTGCCGACACACAACTCCACCACTCCATCATTCCACTACCTCCACTTCCCACGAGAACGTGAATGAGGCTCAATGACTTGTATAAATAGGTTCTCCGCCCTATTTCAAACAACAAGAAAAACAAGACAGAAAATCGACATCAGAGCCTCCTTACACAACACATGGCTTCCACTGCTTTCTTGTCACAAGTCATAAGCAAGCCAACACCTTCACAATCTCACACCTTCTCCCAGCTTCCCTCCCAAAGATCAACCCCATCTCCTTCACTTTGTGACAGAAACAAATTGCAGAGCGGCCATTTCTTGGTTTAGGCCGGACTTGCCCAGATTGATCTCTCGAATCTACAAGCACTCACTCATGTGAGTGCATTTGTTGTAGGTTTAAATTCATTCCTCATCACACCCCAAATTACCAAATTCAGGCGGGAGTAATTTTCACCCATCAACAATTGGCGACCACAGGTGGGAGATTGATCTATCGGTTGCATAAATTGAATCCTCAATTTCTGATTTCCATTCGCAATGTCAAACTGCGATGCGTGTCGTAGGTGCAATCAAATTAATTCAATATTTCCACTCAATTAAAAATAATATAATGGAAGTCAAGTTCGTTTCCCACGAGGAGCAAGTGATCTTTAGTTGTAAAAGTTGTCACGAAGGGGGTGTAAAAGCAAAATAAAAATAAACAAAGCAATTAAAATCGAAAGTTGAAAGATGAAAGCAATAGAGAGACAAGATCAAGGAATCCTTCTTAAATTCTGAAACAATGAATCAAGTTATGTTCTTTTCTACTTGTTATTAGTCACAAATTATCATAACCGTAGGTAAAGCGAGCTAGCTCGGTACAAACCCTAAATCCCTTGTATCCTAGGACGGAAGTTCTAGAACTAAGGATTCTAATCACCTAGCCACCTAGAATTAGCTCAACCTAGATGTAACTTGGGCTCATGCATTAGGTTTTGTGAATTTCTTAGGTTGATATTAGTAGTTAGACTCTTAGCTCAAGGTGGCTGCGTTGTTTCTACACACAATTGCTCCACGGAATCCCTCATGCAAGGTCTCGTGTTTGCTACTTATGTAAAGAGTCAAGAACGATTACTTATCTAACACTTTCACTAGCTTTAGATCAGATTAACAAATCAATTTAGTTGGCCACCCAAACAATCTATCAATCAATCATGAGTGTCTTTAAGATCACTCTATTATTAGTAAAAACAATCGATAATCATGTGAAAAATCTCAAGATAGAATTGAAAACAAAAACTCCAAATCATGTTAGAACTAGGAATTC
>JAJJWW010003205.1:0-55646 GCA_023531295.1 Papaver armeniacum
ACTTAGCCAAAGATCTCATTCCGCGAAATGTCCGATTCAGGACTTCGAGTGTTACGATGGATCTAGCGATCCCGCTGCCCATCTTCGGTATTATAATCGAATGATGGCACGATAGAAATTACGACGACGCCATATTATGCGAGATACTTCCCTTCAAGTTTGAAAGGATCCGCACTTGTCTTGGTTCGACAACTTACCGCCAAACTCCATTGATTCTTACGACCAACTTCGAGAGAAGTTCTTGTCAACTTACATGTATAATAAGGTTGTCAACAGGGATGGATTAGCTCTTCTCGCTAGCAATCAAGTACAAGGAAACAATCAGAGAATACACTGATAGATGGCACAAGATCTGTCAAGCCATAGGAAACGTGGATCCGGTGGTTAGCATCAACTGCTACAAGTGAGGGCTGGACAGGATGAGCCCCCTATTTGTCGAGATCCACGGCACCATCCCTGCTACTGAAGGAGATCTTCGAGTAATCATAGAAAAACATGCAAGATTAGAGGAGATCCAACGAGAAAATCCCAGAGCTCAGACTCAGCGTCCCCACGCACAAATTACGTAGAACAATCCGGCGGGTCAAAAAGAGGCAACTCGGACAGCGACCAAATAAGACAAAAGGAACGTAAGGACGATCGACGAAGGACGTTCGAAAATTCAAGACCAGGTCTACACCAAGCTAAATGCCAGGTTATTCGCGCATCTTTAAGGAGATCAAGGGTCGGGAGAATCTCGATTGGCCATGGTCCAAGGGAAAGCAGCCCCAAGATCGAAAGAAATCTTGTGAATATCACTTGTTTCAATGGCCTTTGACAGAGAAATGCAAGAACCTAAAGATAATGATCCAAAAGCTAGTTGACGCATGAGATCTTAAACGGTATGTGCGAGGACTAGCAACGAAGATAATACTAAACGAAGCAAGCGGGTTCGGCTACAGAAGGGAAACCGCACCCCTTAACACCATCTCCTGTTACGAGGCCGCGTGGCCATATCTAACGCCCAGATAGGTAAAAGATTGAGAAAGCAGTTTGAAGATTATTGTGAGCTGTACAAAATCGATGGGGAAGAAGTGGACGAAACAGAACAATGGATGGACGCACCCATGGTCTTCGACACGACGACGTCGAAGAAGATATGGAGGATCACAACGACCCTCTAGTTCTCGCCATTAGTAGGGTGCAATATCAAGAAAATCCTCATCGATGGGGAAGCTCATCAATGTTCTGTTTTAATGATACATTCAAACGAATGGAACTCAACGATGAGTAGATGTTATCTTCATACTATACTATCTACGACTTCAACGGAGCAGCCACGAAGCCCTTAGGAGACATTGTCTTGTAAGTAGACGACGGGGCCAATGAAGGTCGACACCCGGTTCGGTGTGGTGGACGCCCCATCATCCTATAATGCCATAATTGGCCGAAGATGGGTGCACAAACTCAAGGAGTAGCGGCTACCTATCACCAATACCTTAGATTTCCAACTCCCAAGGGGTAATGGAAATAAAAGGAGACCAAGTCATCGCGCGAGAATGTCAAACCTTGCAGAACCGGCTCAACAACGAACGGGATGAGCGGTGAAAGTCCCGAAGATCCTGAAACAAAGAAGCGCGAAAGAGAAGGCTATCGATGCTTATCGGAAGAAATCTCGGGAGAAGCCTTTCAAAGGGGAATACGGTTGGAAACGCAGAGGCCAGTATGTCAGCCACAAAAGAAGGAGAGCAGCCTACCAAATAGCAATCAAAGAATATTCCTCTCCTAGGGGAATCAAAGCCCACGTTTACACCCGTGGAAGCAGTAAAAGAAGTCAACATAGGGACTGAAGAAAATCTTAGGATAATCAAGATCGGAACTTTGATGGATAAGGAACGAGAAGCATCCTTAATTAAGTTGCTCAGGGAGTACGTAGATATCTTCGCATGGAAGCTAGGCGACATGCCAGGAATCGACCCGAAGACAATCCACCATGAGCTTCGTATAAAGCCAGGCACACCACCCTTCAGGCAAAAAGTGCGAAAAGTAGCCCTAGAATATCACAAAGCAGTCGAAATGGAGCTTTGTAAGTTACTAGAGGCCGGATTCATCAAAGAAGTCAAATACCCAACGTGGATTTCGAACATGGTCATCGTACCAAAAAAGAATGGCGGGGTTAAATATGCATCGACTTCACCAACCTCAATAAAACGTGCCCTAAGGATAGTTATATGTTTCCAAGCATCGACCAATTGGTGAAGCCGGTCAAAGGGTACGAAGAGATGTCATTCATGGATGGATACTGGGTACAACCGAGTTATTCCTAGCGAGAAGAAGATCAACAACATACGGCATTCTACACCCCGCATGGCCTCTACTGTTACGTAAGAATGCCCTTCGGACTTCGAAATGCAGGGGCAACGTACCAAAGAATGGTTGATGCTATCTTCAAACCATGGATTGGGAATACTTTGGAAGTTTACGTAGACGATATGCTCGTCAAGAGCAAGCTACGCAAGGATCACCACCAAGATTTGAAGGATATCTTCCAAGTAATGAGGGAACACAACATGAAAGTAAATCCAGGAGAAATGTACTTTCGGCGTCACTTGAGTAAATTCCTCGGATACACAGTAACAAAGAGGGACATTGAAGTGGACCACTGCCAAGATTGAGGCCATCGTAGGAATGCCATCTCCAAAGAACCTAAAAGAAGTCCAAAAACTCAACGGTTCCCTAGCGGCAGCCGGGAAGATTCATATCCAGATCATCGGACAGTGTAAGCCTTTCTTTAACATTCTCAAAAAAGGGAGCAAGTTCGAATGGACAACGAGTGTGAAGAAGCTTTTCAAAAAATCAAGGAATACGGTGAGATCCCCATCTTGCAAACACCCGATCCCGATGAGGTTTTGGCCCTGTACATAGCAGCAACGGAGGATACAGGCAGCGCGGTACTGGTCAAAACCAACACGAAGATAGATCAGCCCATTTACTACGTCAGCAAAACTCTCAACACAGCAGAAAGAAATTATACGAAGATCGAGCAACTCATCTTGGCGTTAGTATAGGCAACCTTAAAGTTAAGTACCTACTTCCTGACCCACTACATCCGCGTCCCATGCAAAGCCCCACTAGAGGCCGTCCTCAAATGTGCAGGGAAAGTAGGAAAAATTGCAAAGTGGAACACCCATCTCGACCAGTTCAACATCATCCATGAACTCCAGCATTCCCAAAAGTCACAAGTCCTAGCAGATCTTCCGCTAGATAATGACGAAGAAATCTTCATTGGTGGACTCAAAACAGTAGGATTAACAGAGATCGACAAGAGCAAAGATCCCATCGACATCCTCGAACCGGCAAACCCGAGACAATGGGAAGTCTTCGTTGATGGCTCGAAGAATAGAGAAGGAGCGAGGCATTGGCATCGTGATCACCACTCCCACGGGGATAGGATCGTACATGCCTTCGGAATGGAATTCAAGGAGCATACCAACAACATAGTTGAATATGAGGCCGTTGTGCATGCTCTTCGTCGATAATAGAAATGGGTATAACCGATGTACGCACGACAAGTGATTCTGGTCGGTCATCCGACAAATAGGGTTGGAATACAATGTTTACGATGAAACCCTATCAGCATACATGGCCTTAGTCCAGACACTGGCATCTCAGATACCAAACATTAAATTCCGACACCTAAGCAGAAAGGAACTCAGGCACGCAGATGCTTTGGCCTATGTGTCATCCATCTTTGAAAAACGAGGATGTCAAGGAAATCAAGATAACTAGGGTTTACGAACCCTCAGTCTCTTCTCGAGAATTCTGCGTTGCAAACCAAAGGGGCAGCGTGGGAGAAGATGTAGCAGACGACGATACAGGAGAACACATCGCCGATGACTTCCAGGAGGATGACATCATGACAAGAGCAGACGAAGATGAAGACTTCAGCAAAGAAGAGGACTGGAGATTTGAGATCCATCTCTTTCTCAAAGAAGGGACATTTGCCCTGAGACCTAAAACAGGCCACGAAGATACAATCAAAAGCAGGAAGGTACGATTTAAGAGAAGGGATCTTATACAAGAAATCCTTCATCGGACCTTTGCTACGCTGTCTATCTAGATCCGAAGGCCACCTGGTGCTAAAAGATATTCATCGCGGGGACGCAGGAAATCACAATGGAATGAGATCTCTATGAGACAAAGCAAAGACCCAAGGGTATTCTTGGCCGCGATGATACGAGGATTTGCAAGAATGTCAAGAAGATGCGAAGAATGCCAACGTTTCGCCAAAAGAATCCACGCACCAAAGAACGATGCTAAACTCGGTGGATAGTCCTTGGCCATTCTCAAAATGGGGCATAGACATTGTGGGTCCTCTGATCGAAGGGTCAGGGAAAAGAAGATTCTTGATAGTGGCCACGGACTATTTTAGCAAATGGGTAGAAGCTAAGGCTCATCAAGGATTCGCGACTCGGATGTCTTCACATTCATTTTTCAAAACATTATCTGCGCGGGTTCGTCATCCCCAGAGATTGTCTACGACAATGGTAAGCGGCTACGGGGCAAGAACATTGATTTTCTCTTCGATACCTTCAAAATCCGAAAGAACAAGTCAATACCGATATACCCTCAAATCAACGGCCAAGCGAAGCCACAAACAAGACCCTCGTTCTCATTCTCAAGAAACAACTAGACGAGCATAAGGGACGATGGTGTGAGCAATTACATAATATTTTATGGGCATACGAGAACAACCAGAAGATCAGCCATATGGGAATCTCCATTCTGCTCACCTATGGAGCCAGAAGCCGTCATCCCCACGAGAGATCATCATGCCAACTACAAAGACCGAAGCATGGGAAAAGAACCTCACAGCGGACATGATGTTGGAAAGACTCGATGACCTAGAGGAAAGGAGAGAAGCAGCGTTGCAGAAAATGGAGAATTACCAAAGAAAGTTAGCAAGGGAATACAATAAAAGGGTTAAGCTTAGAAATTTCGTAGAAGGACAGTATGTGCTGAGAACCATACCCCAATACCAACGAGAAAGGAAGTGGGGCAAGTTAGCACCAACAAGAGGAGGACCTTTTGTCATACACGATATCGCAGGAAATGGATCCTATTACCTGCGCAACCTAAAAGGGGAAGTCCTCAGACACCCATGGAATGCAAAATATCTCAAGTTATACCATCCATAGATAGCAGCGCAGCTCTGCAAGCTAACGTGAAGAGTACCAGAAGAAGAAGACGACACACCCGATCGACATGTTTCTATCTCTGGACGAGGAATAGCAGACCTCAACTCATCAATCAAACAAGCTTTTTTGCAAAAATTCTTATCTAATAAGATAACCTAAGACAATACAAGGGGAAGCGCATCCACAGAATGAATACTTGTAAATATGTCTGTAAATATGCTACAAAAACGCTGCACCTACACATACAACGATTTGTCACTATTGGGGAAAGTAGATACCTACAATCTCTCAGGACTCCCCTTTCAACGTCTATAAGTGTAAGACCATGGGGAAGACATCTAGCAGAAAGAGATCTCCAACCATTTTAAGACAGCGGGTCGATGGAATGGGGACATGTAAATATTTCAAATAAACACCCCATATCCTAGAACGCTGCATCGACCCCCACCGTCTGGGAATCCTCTGGCCAAGGATTAGCCAGCGGGGTGACAGGTCTCAAGACGATCATTAAGGTATATACCTTCGGCATCGCACTCAAACACTTCGTTCCTAAGGGAACTCTTTAATTAATTCTTTTACCTCATTTGAGTTCGTTAACTAAATAATAGAGTTAAAATAATAATGCAGGTAAACGAAAGATGTACATAATTAATAAACGATGACCTATAATTAATAAACGATGATCCATTCCATGAAAGTTGATTACAAGTTTGGCAAAATAAACAAGAAAATGAAAAACACATCAACAGATGGCACGAAGCTCTATAATCTAGCGGATGAACCTACTTGGATGACTCAGCTCCACCGGTGGGGTCTTTTCTCTGCGACGAAGGCACACTCCCACCTGAAGAAAGCCCTGAAGAACTAGTCAAGGGGGCGGGCATAGGGCGACTAGGATACTCCTTGATGAGCCCATGCTCAGTCTTGAGATCATGCTAGATTTTGTTCAGAACCTTATTGGTCTCCTCAGCTAACTGACAACGAGCCTTATATGTAATGACGGTATTCCGCATCTCGGCCTGTGACAACAAGGAGGACAGACGGCTCACTTCCTTAGAGGCCACGTTCGCTACTTCATCTCGTGACGCAGCTAAACCCTTGTAGTACGTGGTCTGACCCTCTTGATGCACTAAGGCAGATTGAGCCTTCTCTAGCTCAGATTGATCCTTTTCAAGTTTTTCAGTCGCAGCGTGAAGTTGTCCCTGGAGCTCTGAAAAGAAGAAAAGAAGAAATATGAATGGTTAGGATGACGGATTACAAAATCACACTCGACGAAGTAAATATATACCTTCGACCCTAGCCGAAGCTATTTCATATTCGTTAACAATTGCATCTCGAGCTTCGTCAAGAAAGTCATACTCGTCGGATATTTTCTTATAATCCATTTGAAGGATTGAGAGAGCGAATTGACTAGCATCTAACTCTACCTGCTTCATTGAATCCAAGTGACGAAGATGATTGACTTCGTTATTCATCTCTTCCAACCCTTTGTTGAGTCTGTACATGTTCATTTCAAGATTTCTCTCAGACTCAACCTGGCGGGCTACATCATCCCGAGACGCAGCCAAGGCCTTGCTAAGGGCACCGGCTTCAGCCCTGGCATCGTCTCTTTCTTTGGCAAGACGTTGCATATACTCTCTTACTTCGGAAGCTTGAGAGGAACGAGCCTGTCGTAACTCTTCCTCCAGAAGATTTATTATAGCTTCTAAAGATGAAGCATATTCCCGGGCTTCACCAAGATTGTCACGCGTCCATAGCAAAGTTCCATTAAACATACGACGATCAGTGTTATACTTATTCTGCATATCAACTATCTGAGTATGCCTCAGACGCCACACCTCGGCCTTTGCATCCCATCTTTCGGCCTCAATTTTTATTTGCTCCACTAACTCTGCGATACGGGTTTTCTGCCATTGTCTCTCATTCCGAAGCCATACCAGCTCTGGGACTCCATCCGCTGAAGATAGGGTAGGGAGACTCAGACAGAACACTAATTGCTAAAAAATAGCGACGGTGAGAAAAGCGAAGAAAGAAGACGTGCCTGTAAAAGATGAAGCGTTTTTCCGAACCTCCTCTAACTCCCTACGGACCATAGCAAGCTCTAGACGAAGATTTTCCTCTTCGTTGCCTAGATGTTCATTCCCTTTGAGACGACTCTTCAATTCACTTATCTCCTTATCCCTAGCGGAGATAACCGTCTCAGCCGCAGAAAGCTCCTCTTCTCCGTGACGAAGCTTGGCCTCTAACTTGAGAGACTTGGCCTTAATGAACTGGTACATGGTATGGTTGTAGTGTTCACTCCTCATCATCTACATTCCAGGAAAGGAAGAAGTATCATATCAGAACTCTATACAATTCCCAAAGAGAGAAAAACATGAGGAAAAGTGTAACGTACCTCTAGCATCCGCTGCTGAGGGAAACCATACTGATACCCATCAGCTATGGCCATCATATCGACAATGGTGGATGGAGGATCAACCACCAGGGTAGCCTCCAAGGCCCTCATATTTTTGTCCCACACATCCGCAACCTTGTCTTCGACAGATAATTGCATCATCCGACGAGTATAGGCGTCGGAAGTCTTCTCACCAACAAGCACGAGGGCAGGATTTGGGACGAACATCAAATTTTTCTTTTTAAGCCAAGCAAGAATGGCGTCGTCACCCTCCAGCATCAAAGATTGCGGGAAATCTTCCAAGGGAGACTCAGTAGAAGCTTCCCCAACATCAGCGGCCTTCCCAGCCGCTGAATTCTTCCTTGCTCCCGCCTCCTGATTAGCAAGGGTTTCGGCATCATCACCCTCTAGGATATCACCTGCGTGTACAACCTCTTGACCCGCGGCATTCCCCTTGCCAGAGTTACCAAGCACATCCCAATCATCGTTTGGGGAAAGCAAAGAGAACTCCCCAGCAAGACCCATGACAGTATTCATGTCGAAGGTCTCCCCCGCGGAGTAAATCCTACCAAAGGAAAATTCTTGAGACCCAACAGGAATGGGGCCACTATTACTATTGCCACCAGCAGTAATGTTTTCTTCACCACCATCGTTGCCACCAGGGGCATTCTCTTTCCCACCAGCAGCACCACCATCCTCGTGGTTGGGGGGAGAAGTATCAGTACGTTCCTCCCCATCAGACATATCCTCATCCTCCGCAAAGTCTTCGTTAGCAGGGCTGGTAACCTCCTCGTGAACCTCTGTCTCATCAGCCACAACGGTAGAAGATCGCTTGGGACCAATCTTTTTCTTCTTCGTCATCTACATAACAACAAGGGATGCTATCAAGGGATTATTTTCTCCTTTACTTGGAAATTTTTTTAAACACAAGGAGAAAAGGGGCAAGTATAGGAAGAAGCCATACCTTGGCAGTCGCGGTACTCCTTGAAGGAAGGATAGCATCAGTACTCTCTTCCTCATCCCCATCAATAACATCGAGGGCATAAGGAAAATTCATGCCTTCAAAGTTCAAACGCCAAGGGCGAAGTCTCCATAACGAGCGGGGATCGACCTCACGAGGTTCGCTATCGCCAGTGGGACGCCATACACGCGGACCAGAATCCAACCCAAAGCCCATGGACCAATAACCTCAATAACGGTAGCATGCCACTCATAGTCGTGATCGCGCTTGATCCTCTCACGAGGAGGGAAAATTTTCTTGTAGGCAGACCCTTCCGTACCAGGAACGTAATTCAGCTTGGCGTCTCTCACCTCACTTAGAAGACGAATCTCACCACGAGGAGCAGCAATGTTACGAAGACCAACACTCCACGGCTTACGGTTCCTACTATTAATATAATCCCCGAAGGAATTATTAAAATTCTGGGGAGTATACCATTCTCTCTCAGCAGGATCAGAGACATAACAATTCATCATCGTTTCTCCTTTGCTTCGAAGATAACACTCCTTTAGTGCACGAAGATAATTCCCAGTCAACTGTGAAACAGAACGACAATGGGTGTTTGTAGAAGAACCCTCACGATTAGCCAGCACGTCGTAATAAAAAGGATCACCTGACTTGTATAGAGGCAATATAAGGCACGCCTCGAAGTCCCCTATGGTTGTCAGCAGATGAAACTCATCAAACTGATACTTCGAGATAAGCTCATAAGTGATGTCATCATCGAGAGCATAGAAGCGGACGTCAAAGGCTTGAAGTTCATGTTTTTCCTTAAACGCCTCCAGGTCAATATGCTTGAATGTGACCTTTTTCTTACCAACTGACACGCTTCGTATTACCGGGGCAGCGTCTTCCTCATCGGCGGGATCTAGTGTGGAATCCTTCGGAGGACTCATATCTGAGGCCTTTCTCTTAGAAGGAACACTTTTTGGCGGATCAGTCTTCGAGGCGGTACCCTTAGTAGACTTTCACTTAGAGGGGACCACTGGAGGTGGAGGCAGAGGATTTTGATGGGGCATCGGAGGAGGAGCCATAGAACGAAGAGGTGGAACGTCCAACGCTTCACTACGAGGAGGAGCCTGCGTGCTTCTAGAATCATCACGCGGACGAGAAGAAGCGCGGCTAACAGCATACCTAGAACCAGGAGGTCCCTTCGGTGGATCTCCTTTCTTGGTAGACGAAGATCTCTTTCCAGAGGAAGACGAGACTCTTTGGGTACGAAGATCAGCTTGCGAAGACCTAGATTAACCTCCTCTTGGTGGAGATATATCAGGGTCTCTACGTGGAGGAGATCTACGAGGACTAAATGGCGGAGTCTGATAAGGAACCCGCTGACGATCAGCCATATCTACGAGATATACAAACAAGTTATAGGTTTTCGCAGAATGACGAATAAGGATGAAAAAGCTAAATTTTGGCCAGTTCACCATAGTTATCCAACAGAAGAAAATAAGAAAAACCCTAACTCAGTCAAAACACCAAAGAAAATCTTCAAACACGAGTTTATACGCTTTGTAATAAAGAAGGGGCAAGCATACATGCTTCGGTATATGTGCTCTTCATCACAAATCTAAAGAATACAGTAGCAGAAGATGAACCAAGTGATCAAGATCAAAATCAAAGAGAAATCTCTTACCTGTGTATGAGAAATTTAGAACAAGGCGAGTGCAATCAAGGAGACAACGAACTACAACAGCAGATGAGCTTACAAGAAGACAAGAGAAGGTCGTATTCAATACGAGGATAGTAGCAGTTAATGGCTAAAGAACAAGAAGGAAGAATAACAGCTACAGAACAAAAGAAAAAGAATGAAAGACTGACAGGGAGGGAATGAAATTTATTTCTAAATTTTCACATTCTCTTTCCTATTTATAAGCCTTGAAGGAAATACTAACCGTCCCTTTACCCAAGGAGCAGTTATTGCCAGGAGTGGGAAACGTGCCTAATATCTAGGGGAAGTTATTAGGAGAGAGATGAGGAATATGTGACATTTTTCTTCTAACTTCGACTGACGCCCAAGTCAGAAGAAAAGGGGCAAATTGTGTGTACATATTTCATCATCCTCCACGTATCTATAGAGAAACACGTGGAAGGCACACCATTCAGGGCATCAAGATATGATGCCACGCGCATACATCCAAGAGACGTGGGTCATCAAGGCAGGGCCCTCATCTAACAGATCCAATGACTAAGAATCGAGGAGTACCGAGATACAATGCCACTGCGAAGCACTGAAAAGCACCCAAAGACTCACTTTATCTCATCTCAAGAAAGATCCAAGATCGACGGCTGGGGTAAGTCCAACTGACGCGGATGTGACAGGGGCATAGGACCTTTGTCTGGCGCGTGCAGACGACTCAACCACCCGCATTAAACACTCTGAGCAGCATACGTGTCGACCATCCTGTGGAAGATACAACCATCACTCTTCGACAATAAACATAGAACACTGGGGGCATCGTAGAAGATTAAGAGGTCCGCGGTATTGACACAGAACACAAGACGAAAAGGTTACAACGGTCTTCAGAAGTGGACCCCACGTTGTAACCCTATAAATACCCCTCCCCACTAAGAGTAAAGGGGGTCAGAATTAAGAGAGGAGGACAGAGGAGAGAGAATTAGGAAGAGTAAGTGATTCCCTTGATCCCGTTGCCTCAGTTCATACTTCAAAGTCATTCGACTATCTATGTAATCAATCTATACATAGTGAAACACCAACCCCGTGGATGCAGACCTTAGTGCTGAACCACGTAAATGATTGTCTCAGTTATATTTCAGCACTTACGTTCCGCACTTTATATTCCGCATTTACGTTCCACACATTATATTCAGTACTTTGCATGATAAACTTCATACTTATGCTTCGCTCTATATTTATTCTACTACACGAGCATTGTCAGTGATAATATACGACTAGACAAGGACGAGCCCGAAGGCTCCGAGTCGATGAATCGATATAATCATCCCCATTTACGCATACAACGCATAATTTATGGTATTAAATGTATGCGAACATTGTTTGTGAACACGTGGATGCCATCGAGATTTATGTGTTCACATGAATTCTTGTTGTTGACAGGATCTGCTAGTTGCTTGCAATCTGTCGCTATATTAAGTTATTGGTAACCACTTGCCTATCATTAACAAAGATTTTGCTTCTGCATGGGGAGTTGATGATGCCCAACACGAACCCGCCTCAATATGCACAAAGGTTCTTGGTCTACCGAATAATGAGTATTCGACATGATCATAAGACAGGGTCCCAAGTGTCCAAGTTGGAATTTAGAAATTCCAGGTTCCATTTAGCATTAACAAGAGCACGGTCAAGTCTCTGTTCTTTGAATTAAATACTTGATCTTCTGTTATTCCATGTACATGTATACCCAATGAAATCTTGGTCCATCTCTGCTCAGTAAGCATGACGTAAGCCTTTTCTTCTCTGTAATTGTCTTGAGAAATTTCTAATGTAACTCCCAGATTCCATAAGAAATTCCTGCTCTACTCAATTCAAGTTCCTATTATTTTCTATCTTTGGATTTCTAAGTTACAATTACAAGACTACCTACATCACCATTGAATTCAACAGAAAGAAGAACATTTATCCTGACCCTCAAAATCTACACACTGATATAACCCATAGTCCTAATATTACTGCAATCATAATTGGAAAGGTTCAACAATAACATAAGCAAACATCAGCAATTTTTTACGCCACTGAAATTCTTGAGGTTCTCAACCCTCAACTTACACAAAATACTTTCAAGTCTATCACCCATAACCATCCTACCTTCATTACTGATAACACCATTTCATATCAACAACATAACACTAGTAAACCCAAAAACAAAGCCGGCCGTCAGGAAGAGAAAAAGCAAAAGAAGTTCAATAAAAAGAAGGAGAAGAGCAAGTACCGAGAAAGCCAATTCATAAAAAACTAGTTAATCATCTTCAAACTTTGTCAAAAATCTAAAGACTTGGCTGCTTTCAGTACCCCAGAAGGGACTTCTGAAAGTCCTCTTCATTGTAGCTCCAATTCTTCTCTTCTTCTTACACTATAATCGCTGCCTGATGATGCATGAGATACTTGACTGTCGTCTGATGACGAACTCTCATCACTATCTCTTTCTTCATCCTCATCACTTTCGTCTTCTAAGAGTTATTCATCATCATCACTTGGTTATCCTTCACGCATGGTTCTGGCAAATATCCCCGGATTTGCTAGTTCATCTTCAAATCTTCTGCGAAGTTTCCTCTCATGATAAGCCTTCATCCTCTTCCTCTCTTCTGCAGCATCAGAATCCTCATCACTGGTATTCATCTCTTTAACCGGGTACTCAAACCCATTCTCAGACTCTTCTGAAACACTTTCAGTGGCGCTTCCATAACTCTTATGCTTCTCTGCTTTTGTCGATCTCTCCTCCTCTTTCCTGTCAACCATCTCAAAGTGTTTTACTTTCCAAGCTTCAAACAGAGCATCAATTTCTTCATTTTCACGTCTCTGACGAACCAATTCATGTGCATCAATTTCTTCCCTTTCATGTCTCCGACGAATCAATTCCAGTGCATGCCTGTTTATCTCCTCCTGCAAATCATTTTTCAATCTCTTTATCTCTTGATCTTGCAATGATAATGCAAGAGTTTTGTCTTGCTCATATTCTGCCGATGATGGTAGAACGACGGGAAGAGGATTTTGAGAATTCTCAGGCATGTTTTGATTACCAGAATTGGCCATTTTCTAAACCCTTCTCCTTACTCCTAATCTTTGCCTTTTCTGGGTATAAATTTTCCTATCCTCTGATAACCTCATTTGATAGATGATAGGTGATGTAAACACCTTGATATTTATCTATTGTTTAAGCTTTCTTTGCGAGTTTTCTTGTAAATTATGTATATTATGTTTGCTTTTAAGTTTATAGGTACTTTGGAGTCATTATGAGCAAAAGAAGGAGAAAACGTCCATTTGGAGCGTAAAGGGCACAAAGATCAATTCACAGGCGAGTGATACTTGGAGCCAGCTAAAGTTATGCAGCAAAAGAGGTGAAGAAGGATCTGTCAGTTCCACGCAACTGGCAGTTGAGCAAGAAAACAAAATAGGCAGTCAGTTCCTGAAACTGACAAGCCAACTATCACTTTGGTGGCGCTTATCTTAATTGGGGTGCCTTATACAGAGTGGGGTGTTTTAATCCAGAACCATTCCTACATAACCCTATAATTCAGAGAAGATGTATTTTCTCTTTTATCATCTGTTTCACCTGAATGAATTTGAGAGAGAAAAAGGAGGCATAGTGAATGGAAGAAGCACAGAAGGGGGTTGAACTGAATGTAGATGTATGTTTAGGAAACTAGTTTGTCACCCGTGCTACGCACGGGTTTATCCCACTTATGAGATATTGGATCCCTATTTTAAAATCAGTTTCATTAAATATAAAAAAATATTATTAAAAAACTAATAAATATCCTAATCTTTTAAAACTAATTAAAAGACTCAACAAATTAATATAACTGAAAGAAGCAATTAAAAAATCATGAGTTTGTAGTGTCACATTATTGCTTTATCTTGCATTACAATAATTCGGTTTTCATTGTAGTTTAGGGTGAATTATTATTTTGATGATGTAACAATTTATTGAGGTTGCATTGCATATATAATGTGCCCATAGTATTTTTAGAAGTAATAAAAATTTAAAGTATCAAATTAAGTTCTAAAAAAAAAAAATATTGAATGTTCAATAAGAAAGTGAAAACTACGACCACAAAAATTTCTAACGTGCACTCTCGGATTAATTTATTTGATTTCAGGTTTTTTTTGGTTGCTCTTTCACATTTTTTTTTTACTCCCTTCGTTACTTTTTAATAGGCTAGTTTGGTTTTTAGAGAAAATTAAGGAAATTAAGAAAACTAATCATTGAAAGTGGTCCTCATGACACTTGTCAATAAAAAAAGTGAATTGAAATGGTCTCATGACACTTGTCAGCAAAAGAAGTAAAGTGAAATGGTCCACATGACACTTGTCATCAAAAGAAGTTAAGAGAAAAGTGGTCCTTAAAAACTAAAGTAACATTTGACTTTCCCAATTAGGAAACCAGCCTATTTTTTGAAATATTTATTTATAGAAACCAGCCTATTAAAAAGTAACGGAGGAAGTAATAAATAACTTCTTTTTACTTGTTCCACTTCTATAGTGTGATTTAGTTAAACCCATGACTTATACATAGTTGTTACTCTGCTTAATGGATGATTATTACTCCTAAGCTCACTAAATATGTGGTGAAGTATATGCTTGATAGCGAAATAAAAATAAAATAGAATTCAAATTTCTAGATACTACCAACCCTAACAGTATTAAGTGAAATGGCATACGAGTGAACGATATGCTAGTTGGTCTAAACCACTCGTGGGTACATGCGTAAATTGGGTTGTGCCAGGGTACATGCGTAAATTGGGTTGTGCCAGCATGAGCACATCCCAGCGCAACACGCTAAAATTTGAGCACAACCCAGCACGGCACAACACATTAGTTTAATGGGATGGGATGGGTTAGACAAATTAGTACAGTAGCCTAGCACAGCACGTGGCACGGCACAACACAACACGTTAAAATACTACACAATATGGCACAATACGTTACATTTTGTGTATGTTTCAGAAAGGAGCCCTTATTCTAGCCAATTATTGACATTTTATTATCGTTACGTTGACTTCCATAACAACACATATAATATAATATTTAAATATTTGGAAAATATTTATATTAGAAAAAACATAAAATAAATGTGCCCAGCACAACATAACACGTCTTAATCTTCGACACAACACAACACGGTACACAACATACTAAGCACGTGATTTCATGGGTTGGGCCGTGCTGGGCCCGCACGTTTTACACCTCTACTCGTGGGTACTTAATTGGTGAACTAACAACGTTGTGAACTGATGGTGAGCTATATATATACCAAGTTAATTATAGCGTAAATTATGTATCTTTTAGCTACAAATATACCACATAATTATAAGAAAAACACACAAGCCGTATTCTTGAGTGAGTGTGTCTTCCTAAATTATAGACTGAATTGTACTCCCTCCGTCCCTAATTAGATGAGCTACTTATAGTTTGCACAAATTTTAAGGCAAGGAGGAAAGTGAAGTATATTTAATTATTTTTTATAATTATACCCTTATGGGCAATAATTAGTAAAATTTAGAAACGATTTATCTCTTAAACTATACCACGGTTTTTTATAAACTTTATACCGTTGAAAATTATTTTAAAACACCTACGCAACGAATATAAACATGACTATCAAATTATACATATTTCTTATAGAAAAAATAACCAATTAAAAGGGTAGTTTGAGAAATATCCCCTTGGTTAGTGAAATAGCTCATCTATTTGTGGACAAAACTAAAAACCAAGTAGCTCATCTAATTAGGGACGGAGGGAGTATATAGATTGAGTATATTTATGAATGTATTTGTATTTGGAAACTATAAGATGCGCTCCCAGATGATAGAAAACCCGTAGATCACATATGTACTGGGTGAGTGTAGGTGTATCGGCACCGATCAAAAAAAAAAAAAGTGTGGGTGTATCGGTAGATTATAAGATGTACCTGTGAATTATAGGGATATAGGGATATATATATATTGTATATCAATATGGGATGAAAAACATTAATAAAAACTTGGCCTCTGCATGCCTTCTCACGGACACTTCTCTCTTAGTGTAAGACTGGCCTAAACAGGTTTCATGTAAGTCCAACTTAAGTTTGGGTGCATGTAAATGTATCACCAGGTTAAAAATAGATCAGTCCACTATATATAACAATGACCATCGTAAGAATGACGACGTTTTCTCATTTCTATGTCTTCCTGCAATTCTCGTTTACACATTTCAAATTAGTTTGTAAATAAGTAAAGTGAGACAACGCAAAACGACCATTGTAATAATGGCCGATATTTTTTTCAATAACTGTATTATACATATCTCTAGTATCTCTAGTTAGTGAATGAGCGGAGTGGATTTTTGTTGTATTTGTTTCAATTGCAAAAAATCTAATCAATTTAGGCTATCTATTTGGAGTTTTAGATCTTATAGTACTATCTATTTCTATAACCGGCGTGCCAGTTCCAAGACTCTGGGACGACTCATTGATTCGACTAAAATTAGGAATTCTGATTATTCTACACACCAATATCTAAACAGCCAAGAACTAAGCTCTATCTTCCTTAGCAGCAGTTGCAACAACCTTTCCATGAAGACGTTCAGTTCTCTAAGCAAGCAGGAGACCAAACTTTTGTCTAGGAGGTGCATCACGACCAACAATGTTGTTATGTCTACTATGATGGTAGTTACCTCCTCCGTTTCTCTTAACTGGATTTATAGGAAGACCACGAACCTTGGGTCAGCAGTTTCTCTTCACTATATATTTTCCATAAGCAATCAGGCATTCAACATAGTCTGTCGTTAAAGAAGGGAAATATAGCATAAGAATAAAAAATTCTGAGTTAAAGTTCTTCATGTTAAATATTAGCCGAAATAATCAGCTTAGTATCAACAAATTCCAACATTGTGTCTAAATAACTGTTACTCCAATAGAAATGCCAAAGAGGAAAGTTAATGCAGTATGCAGAGGTTAAAAAAAAAGGAAAAAAGAAAAACAGATCAATCTTTTCAATAGTCATATTTAAGCATAAAACATCGAACTTGTCCATGGCTTTACAAAGAGTTGATGGCATTGATATGCAAATGATTCAAAATTCAGAAAACATTAAAAAAAACATTAAAAAAAAGATCAGTTTCTTCTTTTTAAAAGTCATATTTGAGTAGAAAACATCAAGACTGCCATGACTCTAAAAACACTTAAGGGCATTGATTCTCAAGCGGCTCCTACAGCGGATTGATGGTGCATTAAGATTATAAACACATAGTAATTCATGTATGTCAAAAAGAATCTCCTTCAGCTTAAGACATCAATAGGACTAACAACTAATGATCTAGACTACGTTGTTAATCTCATCTTCCACAGTTTTGGTTGTTTTATTCCCTCCCATATTATATAGAGTATCATCTGAGCAAATATGTGATCGCTGATTGTTAAGAAAAAATTAGCATATATAAAACAAACAAAAAAAAAGAAACAAAATCCAATCGATGAATGTATACAAAACCAATAACTCAAAATATAAATTTACCCAATGAAACCAAAAGAATGAAACCAAAAGATTACCTTGGAACAACTCCAAAGAAATGTTGTTACTGCATTGTTATAGTTACTTCTAGGATAAAGAAGCATATTATTTTCTTAACATACGATTTTCACTTATGCAGTGAGACTAATTAATTATCACTTACTTTGCACCTTTACACTTTGCAGCCCCATACCTTGCTACCGAGATGGCTTCCTTTAGCTTCTTTGAAGTCCTTTCCAACTAATACTATAGAGTCACAGATCAACTTTACGGTTCACAACAATCAGAAAAAAATAATAATAAAAGAAACGCCAGTCACAAAATCATGGAAATAATTATTAATAATAAAAAATCGTCATGGAGTGAGCAAGATAATTACCTTTAGAGTCATAATCCTTGTCCCATGCTGGTGGAAAATAGAAAGATGAGAATCGATCGGATAATTTACTTCTCATTAGATTTAAAGGGTTTATGTTGAGACGGATGAATAAAAGAAAGTATACCTTGTTTAGTAATCTGGTACGGTAAAAGATCAGCAACAATCCTGCGATTACCTGCACTAAAAATTACCTGCCTACAAAAAGAAGAACTACTTTTTATAGTCGACTTTAAAACAAAAAACAAAATCTAGGTTTTAATAATACAAATGATAGGGAAGATTATCGGGGCTGTTGTGGAAAGAGAGAGGGAACGTCGAACAGTGTGCACTTCTTGTGATGATCTGCAAAAGAAAAAAAAAAAGATCAAACAACAAAACAATTACAATCAAAACAAAATAAAAAAATTCAGCTTTTTCTTGAAAAAGAGGTGCACCAAAACAATGAAAAAAGGTTTGGGTTGGACGTTTTTATAGAGAGAAGCCGAGCCGAAAAGAGTATCTTTTTAATAGGATGGGAAATTAATTATACTGAGGTATTTAGAATTACCCAAAAACACTTCAAAGAGATAATTTTGTTTACTTTTACCCACAAGTCATATCTTTAAATTTCCTTTTTAATCCTTTTTGGTTAGTTTTACAATAATTAGTTTTATTAGAGTTTGCATATTTTGGGAATGTTTAAAAATAAATGGAACATATTTTAGACGTCATTTTTCCTTTTTATGGAATAAAACAAAATGAAAAAATAATATGAAATTCAATATTTTCCCATTATTTATGTTTTTTCTGTTTCAATGTTATGTTTTTTTTGTTTCAATATCATGTTCAAATATTCCACAATTTTGTACTGACTTGTGTTTTGATTATTGGACAGATTCACTAATCAATCAATTTCCTCGCAAAAGAGAAACATGTCCTTTCGATCTACAGGTTTGTGCGCATATGTAACTCCACTTACTTTGGTTTTAATTTCTTTGGAGTTGCGGTTGGGTTAGCTTATTTTGGAATTGTAATTGATAGGGTTGCTTATTATTAGTTGATTGGAATTGTATTAGGAATATTTGATTATAGAAGTGTAACCGGACATTGGACATTTTAATTTATTTTAGTTCTATGATTGATTTAGTTTTGTGATGAAAATCATATATCTTCATATAATTTTATGATTAAATATATTGAAGCCGTTTTTCTGATGCAAATTTGTCAACATTATTAGATTTTTTAAGATTTATTTGATTAGAATTAAATATATCCTAGACGCTTTTTTTTTTATATTTTAGGTAATATTTTTCTTAAATGTGATTGGCCGAAAAATATATAACGAGCCTAAAAGATTCTTCTCAAATTTTATTGGTCGAAATTTTAAAATGGTAGGGCCAGAATCAACCAGAAGCTCCGATTAACCACGTCGCTCGAAAAAACTCTATTTTTATATAGAGAATGGTGCAGGTGGAGATGGAATTACGAAAGCGCAGAGAAGAGCAAGGTGGATTGAAGTAGTGAGACTTAGGCAGACATGGTGATGTTATTTTAGCAGATACAGGCGGTGATATTGATACATTGCAGCTGCAGATGGAGGTTATGCAGTGGTCTAGTGGTGCCTAGTTATGGTGGTGCTCAAATCTTATGATGGTAATACTGAGGTTCTGGTGGTGTTGATGTAGCTGCAATGAAGAGCTACAGAATGGTTGCAGCTGTAGGACTGATAAGACTCAGCTGAAATGGAGTATTGGAGGTGATGCTAGGTATGTTCTGCAGCTGGAGTAAAGCTTTGCTCGAGGCTGAGATGATATTGCAGGCATTGGAATGAATTTGGTGTTTATGAAGTAAAGTTTCTGGTGTACTGAGTTTGAAGTTGTCGAGGTGATAGAAGCTGGTGATGAAAGTTATGAGACTAAGATATACAACATTTATAATGAAGTAAGTTGTTGTTGCTGTTGATAGTTGGAAGTTCAACTGGGTTGTGAGGGATGGAGTGTGTGCTGCAGGAACTGGAAATTACAGAGTAAGCTTTTGCAGTTGGATATTACAAGAGAAGGCCAAGAAGATGCAGTGTCAGTTGCAGATGGTATTGAGATGGATCATTGAAATTCTGGTGCTGGGACATGGAGCAGTATAGGATTAGTAAAGGGCCATCTTGGCTGGAGAGCACTGCTGAAGCGTAATGATTTTGCAACAGCTCAGGCCTGTGGCCAAGACCAGTCAGATGCTGACTAGAAATGGTTCAGTTGAGTTAGACTCTTACTCGGTTGACATGACCGAGTTGACTCATCTTGACTCAGTGACATTGGCTGAGTTGACTTCACGTTTGACCGGTGACCGGGTGGACTTTTTTACGGTCACCTGAGCTACTTTTCGACTATTTTCCGGCCAAGTTCCGACGCTGGTACCAGTTTTTCGGCGATATATTCTTTGGTAGAATTTTTACATGGGCTTTCTCACACATGGCTTAATGGACTTCTCTATTGGACTTTTTGAAGACTTGACCTAGTTTTGGAAAGCAAAGGATTATAAAAGAAGACTTCTATAATTTTGGAGGAGGACGGATTATTCTTGGAGTTTTGGGAGATAGTCGCTTTTACTTACGCTACTAGGATTTGCTTTGCTTTCATCTTCTTAACTCAATTATTATTATGTTGATGAACCCCTAGCTATGAGTAACTAAATCTTATATTATTGGTTAAGGATGTAATCCGATTTCGATAACTTGTGCTTGAGTTATGTATTAGTTTTATCTCTTGATTATCGTTCAAATCTCTACTGTTTTTCATAATCACATGATTGATGTATTGTGATAGGATATAGATGTTTGTTTAGTTAAGTGGCCAATTAATTGAACTTGCATCCTTGTCCATAGCAATTTTAGGGTTTTCATCGAGCGATAACCCTGAATACAAGTAGCATGATATGGTTACGGTTTGTAGTGATACACTCTTGTAATCATGTGTGGAGTTTGACCATTGTACGAATTGTCATGCGCAATGTATGACAATTGCATTGATTAGCCTATTTCTGAAACTTAATGCTCATAGGAATTGAACTTGATTAGCGCAAGGCGTTAGATTAGGTAGAATTCACATACGCAGCTCTAATGTGTGTGTTGATGAACTTAGGAAATTAATGGAATATCTTGCTCTCTTGATACTCTAGGCTTTTTATAATAAAAGAGATTAAATTGTAATTCTAATCATGTATGCAAGCACATGTTTAAGATTAAAGATGAATTCCTTG
Organism: Papaver armeniacum; assembly: GCA_023531295.1. Classification (NCBI taxonomy): domain Eukaryota; kingdom Viridiplantae; phylum Streptophyta; class Magnoliopsida; order Ranunculales; family Papaveraceae; genus Papaver; species Papaver armeniacum. The sequence continues at coordinate 21,372 of JAJJWW010003205.1, forward strand.
ACCAATATCTTTCTCTTATTGATTATTTCTCCAATTTACCTTGCTTTTGATTTACTTTTATTACTTGCATAAAAATCAGAAATCCCCCCAATTGGTTACTTAGGAAATTGAATACATAATAACTACAATTGCCTCCCTGTGGAAACGAACTCTTTCTTATCATATACTTTAGGAAAGTGAAATTATTTTTGACGCATACGACAACGATCAATAGACCCTTAATCAATACCATTCATAGCCATTTATGGCATTTGGTTAAGAGTCATGTCTCTAGACCATGCACGCTGGTTCAATACCATATACGGTATCCAGAACCATCATGATGCTTTGAAAATTATCTTCCACAATCAATTTTATCTAACCTCTCAGTCATGGCTTAATTACACCTCTTCGACCTTACCGCCTCGATACACCAAACCTAATCCACTCCCCACCTCTAGCCTCTCGGATTCCACCATTATGGGTGAAATTGGTAAGACACCAAACCTAGCCTTATTTTCTTGGGTATTAATTTTGGCTTTTGATTTTATGCAGGTTCAGATATTGTAACACATGTTAGGAGGCACCATTGGCTCTTGGGGCACATTGAGTAGCTATATTAATCCCAAACACAAAACACATCATCTATTTCTTAATCAATGCTCAAAATCCTATAGCCAAGATAACCCACACCCTACAAAACCAAAACCCGAGTTTACCTATATCTCTTTACTTCGCCCTTTGTTATTTCATACTACCCCTCATTGCACCCCATCTACCGTTATTACGTTTGGAAGCATTCAACTTCTGTTGCATAACCCAAAAATAAACAATAAATTAAGAATGTATCTTAATTCCTATGAAGCAAAATCTCCTCCACATGTTTTAAATATTTTTTATACCTTTGGGGACTCTACCATTATTGCATATGTCTTATTATCTTACCAGTTGGGACTGATTACGTCAACAAAATATCATCATTGCACAACTATCACGGATCATGCAGATACCACTGATACATTATCCAACACCACTGCTACTGAACCTCACCAACACATACCCAACCTGAATCTTTCACAATTCCATTCTCACTTTACCAACATAAACTATAATCACCCTCTCAAGTTTCCATTTTTAAGGTTCATTCTCCTATACAAACTTATATTACTTTATTTTTGGATATCTCCATGACCTGTCTTTATTCTCCTCTAATCCCATTATATATTGGCATTATCATTTCCAGATACAAATATATATTATCCCAACATCCAATCCTAAATTTACGGATACCCACTTGTCCCTTAAGATCAATATCTGGATTGTTGTTTATATGGAGGATTCAAACTCTTCAAGTGATACTCATTCTGCTACCTCTAGTCAAAACCTTTCTTCTCAAATGGCTGAAAAGCTTACTTTACTAAAAAATCTCCCTGCTTCCCTCTCTGAACCAGTGTTTATTGATAAAACAATTGTTCTGACCGAGAATGATTCTAATTGGAAATGGTGTATGGTGGGTTATGTATGTAGTGATACTTTAGTGCCTATATCTTCAATCAGATATTACATCTGCTCTCAATGGCCTCTATCCCAAAATCCTACTGTTACTAATTTCAGTGGATTGAGAAACAAAGTTCTTATCATATTCTTAGTAGAAAGTGATTTCAACAGGGTAAATGAACAACACCCTTGGTTCGCTTGTAGTTTCCTTATGGTACTACGGGTTGTTCCACCTACTGGTTGGCCTGAAAACTTTCAAGTTTCTTTTGAGGAGGAACTAATATGGCTCATCTTATGCAATGTTCTTAAAGAATGTGTCGAATTTGAAGATCTGAGGAAGCTTACAATTAATCTTGGAGAACTGCTTGATGCCAAAGAACCATATGGTAATCATCCTCTCAAGAAGAATGTTAAAATCTAAATGAGAATCCCAATCTAACGAGCTCTTCCAACTGGTATTCATATTCTTACTAGAGGTAGAGAAGAACCCTTTCTCATCGAATGCGGGTACTTTAAAGTCCCGAGGAATTTTTGTCACTCTTGTCATATCATTGACCAGAGAGATGCTATCTGCTTCAAAATATGTTTACCAAACAGTATCTAGGCTCATGATGACAACAACTCAAGCACATGATACTCATATACTTGCTCAAAAAAACTCAACCGTTGATTCCTTAATGACTCAAGTTGAGGTAGCTCCAGATACACAAAGTCAAATGTTGGAACCTAATGGTTATGTGGATAAAGGAAAAGCTGTTGTTATTTTCTATAGCTCAAATGCTACCAACCATGAACCTCTCAAAAGTATGATCAACATGGGCCCATTTGGTAGTAGATCAACTACTCTCAAAATTCATGAAGGAGAAACAACTCAAATTCAACAGCTTATTCCGTTGGTCAATGGTATACCACTTATTTTAAAGAAAGTTACCAGTCAAGCTGCAGGTTCTTCTGTTCTAAGTCCTATTCCTGAGTCTAGCAACTTAGGACCGATCCGCACAAGTAACTCGGCTAGGAGATTCAAGACTGCTGTTACTCCGACTCAGAAATCTGTTATACCAAAAGAACAAGTTATATCTTTAGCAGGTGAGCATGATGCTTTTTCTACTCTAAAAAGAAAAATCAATCCTCGTGTTGATCTCCGAAAGAGGATTAGATCAACCTCTTCTCTTCTGGTTGATTCAATTACCAATTCTCCCAAAGTTGATAGCTCGGAGACATATTATTCTACTCTTTGCGCTCCTCTCACCAAACTGGGTGACATTTCCACTTTCAACTTGTCTCAATGTACCTTCAATACCCATCCCTCTCCTGATGATTTTGGAAACTTCACTGTATCTACTGATGCTGCTTCAACTGGTAATGGTGTCCGCAATAATTCCTCTCATGAGGCTGCTGATCTGAACCTGGATGCTACCCAAGGAACTAATTCTTCTGGTGGAAATACCAATTCTCAATCTAATGAAAATCAGGACTCTTCCAATCAGTTTCCCTCTTCTCCCACCCCTATTGTCTCCTCTTCCTCTCAAGATGTTCTTTCTTCATTTCCTGTTAATAATGTGAACTTAATATGCTGGAATGTGCGTGGTCTTGGAAGAAAAAAAAGTCAGCCAATAAGGAACTTAGCATCCTGCTTAGGAATGTCAAACCTGATATTGTTTTCTTGTCTGAAACCAAAATTCAAAATGATTTCGCTGCTCAAAAATTGAGGAATATGGGTTTCCCTTGTACTACTAATGTGCCTTTTGTTGGGAGAAGTGGTGGTCTTATGCTGGCTTGGAAGAAAGAAATTGATCTTACTATTATTTCCACTAGTAATAGGGGAATCTATGTTACTACTAAAGATATCATTCACTCCAACACTTGTCATATTTTTTCATATATGGTGAACCTAATAGTTCCTTAAGACAATCCTTCTGGGAAAACCAATGCCTCCTGCCACTTATACCATTAGATGAACCAGCTTTCTATGTAGGTGATTTCAATGCCCTCTTAGGCCCTGAGGATAAAATGGTGGTTTAGAAGTTGATGACACTGATTTCTTTAATCTTAGGAATTTTTGTAATATTTTTGAATTGCATGATCCTGGTTTCTCTGGTTCTAGATTTACTTGGTCTAATATGCAACAAGGTCCTTATCTTATTCTTGAAAGGTTAGACAGGTGTCTCATTAATCAGTATGCTGAGTTGTTATTCCCTAAATTATGTGTTAATAATCTTCCTAGGGACTCCTCTGACCATTGCCCTATGCATATTGGTTTTAATTTTGAAGTTAATTTTATGCCTAAACCTTTTCATTTCATGGCCATGTGAATGGAAGACCCCATATGTAGAGATATTATAGCTAATGCTTGGTCTGTTAATGTGGTTGTTCCCCTACTTATAAACTTAAATCTAAGCTTCTTAATACAAAAAAAAAGGCCTTACGGACTGGAATAAGACTTCTTTTGGTAACATCCAAACCAATATGAAAACTACTAGAGAAGAACTCGCAGATCTCCAAACTACCAATCCTACTAACTCTTTTTCTGCCTCTAGATTAAGTGCTAGAATAGAATACTTGTAAAACCTTGAGAATATTCACTGGAAAGATAAATCTAGAGAGATTTGGCTCTTGGTAGGAGATTAAAACTCTCCCTATTTCCATAGAGTCACTCTCTTTATGAGAAAAAGGAATGCCATTAGCTGGATTAAAAATTCCCTTGGTACTGTTTTAACTGATAGAAATAGCATATGAACTTCTTTTGTGGATTACTTTAGAACTCTTTACTCCTCCTATTCTCAACAATTTCAAGATGAAATTTTAGAAAATCTACCTGTCAAATTCTCTCCTAAGGATAACTCCTTGTTAAATCTCCCCCTCACTGCTGACAAAATAAAAAATTTTGTTTTTCAAATGGGTAGAAAAAAAGCTCCTGGACCTGATGGATTCACAAGATTGTTTTATCAAAAAAACTGGGACATCGGTGGAGATGCTTTCATATATATGACCCAAACCTGTTTCAAACAGGTCACCTAGCAAATATTTTTAATACCATTAATATTGCCTTGATCCCTAAGGTCCCTCTGGCTGAATTAGTCTCCCAATGCAGACCAATTGGCTTATGTAATTTCATCTATAAAATCCTATCCAAAACCCTGGCTAAAAGACTCAAACCTCTCATGGATAATATTATATCCTAGAATCAAAGTGCCTTTGTCCCCAAAAGAAGCATATCTGATAACATACTGCTAGCCAAGGAGGCCATTTATGTTGTCAATCATCATAAAAAGAAAGAGGGTATTGCTGCTATTAACCTTGATTTGTCTAAAGCTTATGATAAATTAGAATGGTCTTTGCTTGGTAAAATTTTACTTAAAATGAGTTTGTCTGATCACTGGATTAATCTTATCCATCAATGTGTTTATATTGTCTCTTATTCTGTTTTATTGAATGGTATTCGTACTGGCCTTATAAAACCTTAGAGAGGCTTGAGACAGGGAGAACCTCTTTCTCCTCATCTTTATATCATCTGCTTTGAAGCTTTATCTGCATACATTGATAATTTGAACTGTAAAGGCTTAGTAGAGGGGATTAGAATTTGTAGGAATGCCCCTTGCAAGACACATCTCTTGTTTGCTGATGATTCCATCTTGTTTTCTAAAGCTACTGAGAAAGATTTTAGAACTCTAAAAGACTACCTTCAAAAGTATTGCTTATCCTCTGGCCAGGAAATCAACTTTGATAAATCTGGTATTCTGTTTAGTAAGAAGTTGCCTACCCCTCTTATAAACCATTTATCCAATATTCTGGATATCCATAACAGAGATTTAGGGGAAAAGTACCTTGGCACCCCTATAGATTTTCAGGCCTCTAAGATCCAGACCCATATGGGTATCCTCCAAACTATAGATGCTAGGATTACCTTTTGGCTCCATATACTTTTATCTCAAGCTACTAGAACTACTTTGGTCAAGCTATTCTTTTATACCAAATGGGTGCCTTTCTTATCCCTAAGCACCTTTGTAAAAAGATGGATTCCCACCTTTGTCAATTCTGGTGGGGAGAGATTCTTGACCCTAAAGACAGAAAACTTCACCTTCTGGGATGGGATGCCTTGTGTTCCCCTAAGTCTGAAGGTGGCCTTGGCCTTAGGAAATCAGAACTTAACAACTTGGCTATGCTAGCTAGAAATGCTTGGAAAATCATTGAGAGCCCTGACTGCCTTTTGGGTACTGTCCTGAAAGCTCGTTATTTTCCAAGGACTAATTATCTTAATGATGCTTGTCCTATTGATTGCTCCTAGACTTGGAGATGGTAACACACCATTAAAGAGATGATAAAGCCTTTTATTTCCTGGATTGTTGGGGATGGTAAATTTATTGATCATTGGTGTGATAAATGGATCCCAACTTTAGGATCTGCTACCCCTAATCCTTTGGTCCCTCCTGACCTTTGTGTAAAAGTCTCTTACTTTATTGATGATGTTACTAGATCTTGGAATTTAAACAAATTAAACACTCACTTTGATGATGCTTATGTCCAGAAGATCATCACTATTCCTTTAAGCCAGTTATGCACTCCTGATATGAGGGCTTGGGAGCTTTCGAAGAATGGTAGATTTTCTTCTAAATCTGCCTACTTGGGACATAGAGGGTCTGGACCCTCCCCTAGTAATAAACTTTGGAAGTGTATTTGGAAAATCAATGTTCCTCACCGTGTTCAACTTTTTACTTGGAAAGCTGCCAGAAATGTTTTGCCTGCTAAACTGTTCTTCAAACTAGAATGCATATGCACTATGCACTTGTAATAGATGCTTTAATCCTTGTGAACCTATTATACATGCTCTTGTTCCATGCCCCTTTACTAGTCATTTTTGGAGTCTAACTGCCTTTTGTGCTAACACTTATGCTTTTTCTTCGAGTTCTATGATTGATTGATTAAACTTCTGGCTGGTTGACCCTATTACTAAAATTCCTATTGATAGACACTGCATGTTTGTTGCTGTCATGTGGTCTTTATGGACTAGTAGAAACTATTAGTGTTTAGAAATCTTCAAGAAAATCATGTTGCAGTCATCCATAGAGCTAAGGCTATGCTCCTCACAATGAAAACTAGAGTGCAAAATCCTTCTTGTCAAACCATTTCCTATAGTGACCACTGGATGCCCCCTACTTTTGGATGGATTAAATGTAACACTGATGGAGCTTATGATGATACTGTTGGAAATCAGGTCTTTAATCATGCTTACAAGTTTCTTATTAGCTATAAACATACTGTAGGCAAACATGGTTAATACTTTATGCTGATAGACAGTTCTATACATGCCTTAGGATCACATATTCTACATCCTTTTGTTAATAGATAGGAAGTATAGGTACATACCTTAGATTATAGCAAAACAGTAGAGATGAATGCTTAAAAACCTTAGTTGTTTTTGCAGTCAGACATACTTCCACTTCTATCTTTTCTTGTTCTTGAATGATGGAACAAGTTTTCTTTATAAACAAGATATAGAGTAGAGTCCACCTCATGCCAAGTAGAACATGTGTTGAAACCTACTATCATAAGTTTAAAAACATTCCTACAATATAAGATATCAACCAATATGCCATTCCTTATCTTAAAAACAAGATAAACAGTACATAACATTATCACTGATTAGGATTAATGTTAATCCAGATTAATTAAAACACAAAGCATGTTTTACTGCTAAACCAACACAAAGTCTAACATCTCACACTTTGGTTAGCAATAAAACCTTTTAGTTTTTTCAAAAAATCATTTCAAAACCAGACATGGATTAGCAAGTTGCAAAACTGTAGGCGGCCACCGAATTTAGAATTTTTTTTTAACCAATGAGTAAACTTTCATGTATAACCTTATCCTCAAGACCAACAATACGCTAGATTTCTACAATGAAGACCCACATACCATTTAAAAGATACATAGACCATTTCCATAATCAGAAAACTAGGTGGATTATCAATCTCGAGTTAATCTTTACTGACAATGAAGACCCACATACGCTAGATATTAAGATTAGTATCCCAAAAGAAATCTCTTTATGCCTCATAGAACAAACTTCCTTATGATTTCAAAAAGGCTTGCCAATGTCTCATTCAAGAGACTACAACATGTTTATGATCTCAAAAGAGATCTGCCAATGTCATCAGAAGACTACAACATTCTTTTGATCTCAATATAGATCTGCCAACACATCACTTAAGACACTACATCAATACAGAACAATAACAACAATTAAACAAAAGATGTTGATATGTAAACTGAAGTTGATTTGATTATATATGCAACCAAAAAACATACATACTTCAGTTTTATAATTAAAAGAGATTAACAACACCCATAGATGCAACATGCTCTTTGAATATTTTAGGGCTCAAACCTTTAGTCATAGGATCTGCAAGCATGCGTTCATATGAAACGTGAGAAAGAACGATTTCTCGATCCTTGATTTTACGTTTAACCAGCAAATACTTGACATCTATGTGTCTTACTCTTCCTTTTCCTTGACCGTCTTTAGCAAAACTTATTGCAACTTGGTTGTCACAATAAAACTTCACAGGTCTAGATATTGAATCTATAACTAGAAGGCCTCTCATGAAGTTTCTCAACCAAACAGCTTGAGTAGTTTCCTCATAACAAGCAGTATATTCTGCTTTCATAGTAGATTGAGCTTGAATTGCTTGCTTCACACTTCTCCATGATATATCACTATTAGCGAACATAAAAACATAGCCTGATGTGGATTTCATACTATCGGAACCTAGGAAATCAGAATAACACTCAACTTCCAATTCTTTTGATCTTCGATAAACAAGCTGAAAATGCTTTGTTCGCTGCAAGTATCGGAACACTTTCTTTACTTCCTTCCAATGAGGTTCTCCTGGATTTTGCTTGTAGCGTCCTAACATACCAACCACAAAGCATATATCTGGGCGAGTGCAAATCATGGCGTACATTAAGCTACCAACTGTTGATGCATACCATTTCGAATCTATACGGGTCCTCTCAAAATCTGATTTTGGGCACTGCAGTTTGTTAATAACATCACCTTTAACAATAGGTGCTTCACCCGCTGCACAATTCTGCATTTCAAACCTCTTGAGAACTTTATAGATGTATGTTTCTTGAGATAAACCTAACAAACCCCTGTTTCTGTCACAGTTTATCTTTATACCTAAAACATAAGAAGGATCTCCTAAGTATTTCATCTGAAAGTTAGTTGAGAGAAAATTCCTAGTATCATACAACATGCGAAGATCATTAGTAGCAAGCAAGATATCATTAACATAGAGAATCAGAAAGATAAACTTGCTCCCACTAGTTTTCAGGTATATACACATGTCTGCCACGTTTTCGACAAAACCAAATTAGGATATTACTTGATCAAATTTCATATACCATTGTCTAGAAGCTTGTTTCATCCCATATATAGATTTCTTCAAGCAACAGACTTTTCCCTCTTGGTCTTTAGATGCTAAACCTTCCGGTGGTACCATATAAATTTTCTTATCCAGATTACCATTCAAAAAGGCTATTTTCACATCCATTTGAAACAATTCTAGATCGAAATGAGCTACCATTGCCATGATAACTCTAAAAGAATCTTTCTTGGTAACAGGAGAAAAGGTTTCTTCATAATCAACACCTGGTTCTTGAGTATACCCCTTCGCAAAAAGTCTCGCCTTGAATCTTTCGATACTCCCATAAGCATTACGCTTGATTTTGAAAATCCATTTACATCCAACTGTTGTTGCATCTTCTGGCAGATCCACCATATCCCATACTTCGTTTTTATCCATTGATTCTAATTCTTCATCTATGGCTGGAAGCCAAGAGCGCGAATTCTTTCCATTCACTGCTTGTGAATATATCAATGGTTCTTCCAAATCATCAACAATTCCATATGATTCTACCATGAAAGTACTAAATCCAGGTTTTTTACAAATGGGAATGAGTTTTCTCAAACTTGTGAAGGTTTCTTCATAATCAACACCCGGGTTCTTGTTTTCATGGTTTCCCTAGACTGTCTAAAATCATGCAAGAATATATCAAGGTGGTCTGGCCATTTCCCTTCCAAATCATATTACTAAAAAGTTGTTTGAATCCCGGATACGGACTTTTCTCAAGTTGCCTAATTTGGTTTGGTAGGATTGATTTAGTTTCAGAAGTGAAGAACTAATCGAGTTTGTAGACAATCTTTCGATACTCTCTGTACAGTTCTTGGTATTAGATAAGCTCAGGTTGCATCCGATCCAATATCAGTTTTTGCGACTATTCTATAAATAAAAACAACATCCTATTCACCGTTTTATCCATTGAAGAATTGCTTCTTCCAAATTCAATTCCATATGGATTCTTACCGGGGCTGGTTCGAAGGTTTCTTCATAATCAACACTGTTCTTGAGTATACCCCTTCGCAAAAGTCTCGCCTTGAATCTTTGATACTCCCATAAGCATTACGCTTGATTTTGAAAATCCATTTACATCCAACTGTTGTTGCATCTTGGCCAGATCCACCCATATCCCATACTCAGTATATGAGGATGTTTTTATCCATTGATTCTAATTCTTCATCTATGGCTGGAAGCCAAGAGCGCGAATTCTTTCCATTCACTGCTTGTGAATATATCAATGGTTCTTCCAAATCATCAACAATTCCATATGATTCTACCATGAAAGTACTAAATCCAGGTTTTACGACGGTTTTTCTCGGTCTAGCAGATCTGCGAAGAACTATTTCACCCTTTTCTGTAGCTTTAGATAATTCTGGAATATCAATAGTGGATTCCTTTCGAACTGAAGTTTCAACATCTACAGGATAATATTCTTCTTCAAACACAACTTGTCGAGTTTCACTCCCACTGATTTCATCATTCTCTAGAAACTTAGCATTATTAGTTTCTGCAATTTCGAAAGGTCTGGATGGACAATAAAACCTGTATCCTTTTGATCTGTTTGGGTAACCAACAAAGAAACAACTTGTAGTGCGAGAATCGAGAGATTTTTCTGAAGGATTATATAGTCTAGCTTCCGCTATGCAACCCCAAACATGAAAATGATTTACACTAGGCTTTCAACCTGTCCACAGTTCATAAGGAGTCTTTGGTACTAATTTACTAGGAACACGATTCAGTATGTATGCTGCTGTCCGTAAGGCTTCTCCCCAAAAGGATTCAGCTAGAGTAGAATTGCATAACATGGTACGAACCATGTCCTTGTAAGTTCTGTTTCGCCTTTCTGCTACCCCATTTTGCTCCGGTGACCCTGAATTGGTGAATTAAGGCACAATTCCATGTTCTCGAAGAAAATCCAGTAATTTTCCATAAAATTCTCCAAAAGAGTGTACCTTTCCATAGTATTCACCTCCTCTGTCACATCTGAGCACTTTAATCTTCTTATCAGTTTGATTTTCTACTTCTGCCTTGTTAGTTTTGAAATCTTCAAGAGCATCAGACCTTTCCTTAATGAGATAGACATACCCATAGCGAGTATAATCGTCTATAAATGTAATGAAGTATCGCCGCCCACCTCTAGCAGGAATAGAAAAGGGACCACATATGTCATCATATACGATTTCAAGTAAATCTTGACTTCGTATTGCTATCTTCTTTCTAGTTTTTACAAATTTTCCTTTAATACAAGCAATAAAAGTGCTGAAATCTGAAAAATCCAGCTTCGGGAGAATATTTTCCTTTATAAGTCTTTCCATTCGTTCTTTAGATATATGTCCCAAACGTTGATGACACAACATGGAAGAGTTATCTGAATTTAAACTTCTTTTGGTGCCTTTAGAAGTATCAACATTCATACACAACGCTGAAGTTACAGAACTGGGATCAACATTTAACTTGTCAAGATTATCCACATTCGGCCCAAAACCAACCAACTGAGATTTATGATACATACTGAAACAACCACCACCGATAGAAAAATAAAAACCCTTAGAGTCAAGCCTACCAACTGATATTAAACATCTTCTTACAGTATGTACATAAAATACATCAAAAAGATCCAAAATATTTCTGGAATCCAGCGTTAGTCGCACATTCCCAATGGCTTTAACTTCCACTCCTTGAGCAATTAGCATATATAGACACCGCTCTTCCTTACTTAATTTCCTATGGCTTTTGAATGCCTGCAAGGAATTAGCAATATGAATGGTTTCTGCGGTGTCTAACCACCAAGTATTCAAAGGAGTATCAACAAGATTAATATCAAAACACATCGTATGAAAATCAGTACCTTGTTGTTTCTTTTTCAGCCAATTCTTATACATAAAGCAATCATTCTTCATGTGCCCTTTCTTCTTACAGAAATGACATTTAAAAGGAAACTTCTTGTTATCCTTGTTAGTTTCAGATTCATCTCTAGGAGTTTCCTTTTGCTGCTCTTGAGGTTTCTTACCCTTTCCTGTTTTCTTGAAGTTTTTCTTGTTGGGACCAACAGTAGTAAAATGTGCATATTCCTTTGTTTCACGTCGCTGCCTTTCTTCTTCTTGTACACAACGAGCAATCAACTCATTTACATCCCATTTTCTGTCGCTAGTATTATAATTAACTTTAAAAGTCTCAAACTGTTTCAGAACTGAATTAACCGCATGTTGCACAAGAAAATCATCTGTAAAATTCATATCCAGCCCTCGTAGCTTGTAAATCAGATCTGCCATTTGAAGTATATGATCCCAAATACTCCCTTCACCACCATACCTCATAGAAGTTAACTGACCCATATAAGTACCAATCATAGACTTCGCCGAACTCTGAAACTGTGACTGAATAAGCTCTATTAGCTCTTTAGCCGTATCTTTCAATGGAATTCCACCTCTAATGGCATCTGGAATCGCACTACGGATAATCGTAATACTCATTCTGTTTGCTTTTTCCCATTTCTGGAAATCTAGTTTTTCATTTCTAGTAGAAGTGTCGACAAGCATGTCTGGTTTAGGTTCTCTTAGAGAAATATCATAATCCAAATAACCGAGAATTATATCGAGATGTTACTTCCATTTCAGGTAATTTGTACCACTAAGAGGCTCAATACCAGCCACAAGACCTTGAATTTGTGCAGGATTCATTGTTGTAACTGAAAAGATGCATGTACAAATAATATATATGTGTGTTTAAAAATAAGAAATCATTATAACACCAGCACATGAAACTTCATATAGCATAAATCAGAACTAACAATTGTTATTGAAACTTCATGATAACAATATTCTGATCTCAGACTTGATACAATCACAACTTCACCTTTGGGTAAACTTGTAATATACCAAGTCTTAAACATAGAAACAAGACTAATCAGCCTATGCATAGTATTCAACGGAACTTTTAAACCTTTGGGTCGAAAAGATCTATCATTTACTACGTATAAATAGAATATCTCGCTCCATAACAGATGTTACAAGTATGATTAACCTTTAGGTATCGACATACGAACAACATCTGAGATGCAACTTTACATAGTCCTTTCATAACGAAAATATGTAGCTTTTATCAGCTCCATAAGTATCACTTTGGCGACACATAAAAACGATAAAAGTCACACTAAGACTACTACAAGGCTTCAAATAATTCTTTAGATCAACCTTGTAACATAACAAAAACAAAACACACATTGAATCTTAGGAATTTCATGTTTCAGCTAATATGTGAATTGTTTTCATTTCATAATAGTCACAACAGCTAATAAAACATGTCATGTCGAATATGTTATACCTAGAGGGCTCTGATACCAATGTTGGAATCAGCTCTTTAATCATGCTTACAAGTTTCTTATTAGCTATAAACATACTGTAGGCAAACATGGTTAACACTTTATGCTGATAGACAGTTCTATACATGCTTTAAGACCACATATTCTACATCCTTTTGTTAATAGATAGGAAGTATAGGTACATACCTTAGATTATAGCAAAACAGTAGAGATGAATGCTTATAAACCTTTGTTGTTTTTGCAGTTAGACAAACTTCCACTTCTATCTTTTCTTGTTATTGAATGATGGAATAAGTTTTCTTTATAAACAAGATCTAGAGTGGAGTCCACCTCATGATCATAAGTTGGAAAATAGTCCTACAATATAAGATATCAACCAATATGCCATTACTTATCTTAAAAACAAGATAAACAGTGCATAACATTACTCACTGATTAGGATTAATGCTAATCCAGATTAATTAAAACACAAAGCATGTTTTACTGCTAAACCAACACAAAGTCTAACAGACACTACTAAGGATAATGGTACAGTTTATGTGATGAAAGACTTCTCCAGCAATGCTTCCTTCTGTGCTTCTATTATCTTTGATCTGGAATCTACTGAAGAGGCTGAAGCTAGAGCTATCTGGGCTGTTTTGAAGAAAGCTGTGGAATTAAAGCTTACACATATCATTGTGGAAAGTGACGCTCAAGACCTAGTTTCCCAATTCTCTGTTGGAATATTTGATGGGACTCCTAGAACTGATGTAATCTTTATAGACATTCAACTTTTTGCTTCTTCTCTTATTGACTGTATTTTCTCATTTCAACCAAGAACTTGTAATTTTGTTGCTCATGAACTAGCTAAATGGGAAAAAAACAACAAATCGTCTATGTACTGGCCCGTACCTCTTGTTTGGCTTAGGACTTTTGTTGAGGAAGACCATTAGCCTTTTTGAAGGCCTTTGCTTCTAAAATTAAAAAAAAAAAAAAAAAAAAACTGAAATCCAGGTCCATCAGACCACAATTGTTAATGAGATTTTTAAAAATATTAGCTTCTTTATCTTTTTTTCTTCTTCATGTACAACTAAGTAACAATTTCTTATGATTATCCAAGCGATATCAACCGTGCTAGCCATTTACAGTATCCCAAGAAGCAAGTTTTAGATTAAATCCCATAGAAGAAACTAGAAATTATTTGTATTCCCAATTTGAATACTCAAATTTATATGATTATGCAATTTATGCTTATAATCTAAACGGTTACTTTGAGGTTATTTTTCCAAATTAGTCAGAGACCTCTTGGCCTCTGCCCGCACCTCTACATGGTACAAGCTAGTAGTACTTTCCTCACTGTTTTATGCATTTCCTTGTTTTGTTGTTTAGTTTATGATATAATTAAAATGTCTGGATTATTTTTAGATCTTTTAAGCTATTAACTGTCTCGACATTTCCTAGACCCCGACAATTCTAAGCTATGATATTGACAAATTGGTAAGAGTAAGATATCACATGATGGCAAGAGTAAGATATCACATGATCATATGAACCAAACATGATAAGAATACCATCACTAGTGTCAACGTATTTCTAGACATGTGGGCATTCATTCTGTCTATGCGAGGAGTATAATTTAGAGTTTCCTCTGCATATTTGGACATGAGCATGCGATTTTGTGTGGATTTTTTTTTTTTTTTGAAGCATGCATATTATTAAAAGAAATTAAATTACAATTTTATGTGGGTATGTGGTACCCACGGAGTCCTGAAATAAAATGTGACTAATTAAAGATGGGATTGCTAGGTCCCATATTTTGGTTGATGAATTTCCTGTTTGGCTTCCGTCAGCTGCTTGATTTTCTTCTCTGTAGTTGTGCTGAATAGCAGCTTGTGGGATCTGTCAAATTCTATTTTTTATTTCTTCAACCATGATTGAACCGCAGAAGGCTCTCTGAGTCGGTTTCAAAGAGAACTCTTGGCCATTGTCTCTCTGTTGCTGTTCTTGAGGCCAATAGCATAGCCCAAGTTTCTGCAGTTAATGCAGCCGTAATTCCCAGTGGTTGAGCTAAAGCTATTAAAGTTTGTGCCTCGGAATCTCTGCAGATGAGCCCTGCCCCCGCAAATCTTGGGTGACCTCTGGCTGCTCCATATGTGTTAATCTTAATCCAGTTGATGTTCGGGATGGACCAACCTACCGATATTGTTGTTATCCTTCTATCTCTTGTTGGATGGTTATATATCGGTGCATCTCCTGGTATGATCGGTGGTGAGGAGTTTAGAGACCTGGAGTATTCTTGTTGTAGTTTTTGTGCCCAGGCTAGGATTTCTTCCGAAGTTGTTTGCTTTTGTTGGTATATTAGTTCATTCCTAGCTAGCCATAAGGTCCAGAATAGAAAACAGAATGAGGAGAGTACATATGTTGACGCTGGTTGTTAAAGGATATGTGACATGGTTGTTTGAGGAGTTAAGGTGAAGGTCGGGGTGGGATTGGAGTTTGATACATTTGTAAGTTGATTGAATAAGGTATTCCAGGAAGTAGTTGCCGTTGGACAATGAATTAGAAGGTGACTTGTTAATTCAGGATCAACAGTACATCTTGGGCATATGTCTGAGTTGGTCAAATGGATTGGAGGCGGAAACTTTTGTATCCTAATTTCAGCGAATAAATCTGAAAAATAGGTTTTAGGCCAACCTCTTTGGTTTGTGGACCTTGTGGTTGTGATTGCTCACAATAATACTTCAAAAAGACAACATTGGCTAGCTGGTTGTGATGGATGGAAGTTCATATTTTCATTTATTTAAAGTCTAATCGGGATTTAAACTTAAACTCGTGGCTACGACTATAGATTATTCAAAGATAGAAAGAAGCGGAAAAGTAGACTTTCTCAAAACAAAAACCTTAAAAATAGAATGAGTTGTACACGTGCATATCCCCCTCAACACTACCACCAACTACTATAATTAAGCAAGGCAACGCAAATAATCGTTCATTAATTAAGCATCGAGTAGATTTCCTCAAAATTACGCAACCGACTTCATTCTTCGGTCAATACTTTGGTAGGTCCATCACTTCACCTTCCATGCATCATCAGCCATGATTTTATTCTTGACCCAAATTCCGCATTCATTAAATAATGAAATCCTTTACACCCCAAGATTTCTAGTCCTTCAAGGAAAATAAATCCATCGAATTCCACAAGTATATATTGGGAGGTATCAGCAGAAAAATCATAAAGAAGAGATCAAAAGTGATCTGAGAAACGATTTGGAAAAATGGGTTATGAATTGTTTGTTGCAGTAGGAAGGTGTAAGAAACATCCACAACATAGACAATCACCGGGAGTATGTTCATGTTGTCTAAGAGAAAAGCTTTCTTATGTTGTCAATATGAACAACAATTTTACTGCTACTAATTCTACCGCTTCATCTCTTTTCTGGTCTTCTTCTTCTTCTCATATTCCTTCTCCGACTCATAGTCAGCAGCAGCAGCAGAAGCAGCAGGAAGAACAAGCTTCTACGTCGTTAGAAGTCATTAACGGTCAAAAATTATCAACAAACTTAATTAGAAATGGTGTTAAGAAAGATGAACAAGAGTTTAAACGAAGCCGTTCGATGGAGGTTGTTATAAGGAAGAAATATGTTGATGATGATGAAGTTATAGTTGAAGATGATAGGAGATTTAATAAGAAGAAATTTGGTCGTGGGTTTTGGTTAAGATTACTGAACAAACCGACACCTTCTACTAATAAAAGGAACGATAAGATGTCCATGATGATGCATTCCAAGACAATGACTGAAAAACGGACACAAAGAATTTAAGTTCATCGAAAAACTAAACAAAAGAAATTCAAAGATTGGGACAGGGAAGAAAACAAGATAGTTGTCTAGTCTTTTACGTGTACAAATTTAGTTGCTGTGATTAGAGGTTTGAATAAGTTTCAATGATTTTCTACGCAAGTATTAGGCTTTTGTTAACTTGTATACCCGTATACATGTTAAGGTTTAATTAAGAATTATTTTATTTCTTTAGAAATTGTGTTTTTTTGTCTTATTCTACTAGAAACTGGTTTTTCTTGGACTAAAAACAACAAATCTTATTCCCAATGTAAAGAATTATTGTTTTCAATGCAATAAAACAAACAAATCATGTTTCCAATGCAAAAAATTATTGTTTTAGTAAACCTTAACGTGTATACGGGTATACAAGTTAACAAGACCCTAAGTATTATACTCCACTATACAAGCAATGGGTGCAAAAATAAAAATATATTGACAGGTGTCCATTATTGTGTAAATATATTGACATGTTTCAATTATTGACAGTAAATATAGATATAATAATTATGATATGAAGAATTCAAGGGGAGTTTTTGTTTTGTTCTTGTGTATCAACATCTTAAATCTAGTATTCTACTCGCTCAAAGTATCAGGTGATTACTTCTTCTCAATCGTAGATTTATTATATGTTTTTCATTCACGACCGTCCGATCCAGAGTGGACTGGGTTTACCTTCACGTGGCAATATTGAAGACAGTTTTACACCCGATACAAGTACTCATGAGTCACAAAATAGTATCACCTTTTATTTGGTCACCAAATGAATGAACAAAAATCCGTTTCCCTTCCTAAATTCTCTCTACAATTTCATGGAGAAGAACAACAGCTTCCACAATCACCACCTCCACCACTACTCTCATTCCCACCACAACCCACAACCTCCGTGAATGGCTAAACCTTACCTTAGCCTCCACTGCAGTCACCTCTTCAGATGACAGCCCTGTCACTTCTCAAAATAATTTCTTCTCTTACACATAAATCACCAACACCTCCATCATCCTATCCGTCCCTTGGTGTTCTTTCTATTTTCTCAATTTCACTGTTTGATATTTATATTATAGTGATGTTGAAGGAGAAGTGGGTTCAATTCGAGGGACTTTGATTTTTAAGATGGCTTGTGTTTTATTGCGATTGATTATAATCTTTTATGATTCTTGTAAATTCCTGATATGACCTCATTGTATTTATCAAACAATTTCTATAAAGCGATGAAAATAGGGACAAACTTGAAAAATCTAATATTGCAGCTTCATTTACTGTAGCAGTACTGTAGAAGGGAGAGTTCCCTTTATATAATAATACTCCCTCCGTCCCTATTATATAGGCGCAGTTTTGAAAATTTGTAGTCCCATTAGATAGGCGGAGTTTCAATTCAGATGGAGTTTTCCATATATTACCCTTATTTATTATAGGTAGTTATCATAACAATTAAGTTAATGTTTCTAACCTTGGAAATTGTATAAAGGGTAAAACAGGAAAGAGAGTGCATATGTATGAAATCTAAAAAGTTTCTTATTCTAAGAGAAACCTACTTCTCCGCCTATATATTGGGGACGGAGGGAGTAGAATAGATTGGGTTGAACTTTCCAGGAAACTAATGGCTTTGTCCCTCTCACACATGTTTTTTTATTATTTTTTTGGGAAGATTATTTAAATACCCCTCCTTTTTTTTCCTTTGCAAAAATATCCCTAAGGGTATATTTTAAGTGTATAATGAAAATGAACTAGTACCTTTTTGGATAATGAAAATGAACTAGTATGCTTTTGACGTGTGAAAACGTCAACCCAACCTCCTATGGAAATTGAATTGACTTAGATGTGCCAAAAAATAGACCCTAAAAACTTAAAATATACCCCTTCAGGAGTATTTGTCAAGACCCCTCAAAAGGAGGGGTATTTATTCAATTTCCACTTTTTTATATGGTTTTTATCCTAATTTTCCTCTTTTAGTTAAGTATTGTTTTTCAAAAGAAAGGTTATATTAAGGGGAAAAAAAAGACATTATAGAGCTCGTTGAATGACCGCTACAAGAGTAATCACACATTCATAAGAGTTTCCCAATTGCTCACATGAGATTTGGAGTTACAAATTAGAACGTATTAGTGTTGCAAGACCATATAATAACTACTCCCTCCATCCCCAATATATAGGCGGAGAAGTGAGTTTCTCTTAGAATAAGATTTTTTTTCGATTTCCTACATTTCCATCCTCTTTCTTGTTTTACCCTTTGTACAATTTCCAACATTAGAAACATTAGCTTAATTTTGGTGATAACTACCTATAATAAATAAGGGTAATATATGGAAAAACCTATCTTGGAATTGAAAGTCTGTCTATCTAATGGGACTACAAATTTTTATAACTCTGCCTATATAATGGGGACGGAGGGAGTAGTTGTTTTACAAGATCTATATTTTCAGCCACACTTTCTGACTACCACTAAAAACTCTTTCATTCTTCTCCTTCCAAAGAATCCAGCAAATTGCATATGGTATTATGTTCCACATTCCTTTCCCTCTTCCATATATTACATTCATAATCCAAGCATCAAACAAATGTAACAAGGTTCTCAGCATAGGCCATGAGATCTTGAAATTTTTAACGAAAGGGTCCAACTCATGAAATTGTCCCAAACTTTATCAGCAATGCATGAACAAGTGGTCAGAAGTTTCTCTAACGTTGTTGTACAGGGTACACATATCACTATCATTGTTTATTCCTCTATGTCTCAACATATCCTTAGTCAGAACGAATAATGAAAGGTATCCCAGAGAATGAAGCTTACCGTTGTTTTTTCAGAGATGTTTGTCAAATCTGCAAGGACCAAGATCACCAGCCAAAGCTTCATAGCATTTAGATGCACTGAAGTTCTCCATAATCAGGGTGAATGCCATGGGTAAAAAATGACTTGTGGAGAAGTATGTCACAAATTCAGGGTGATACTTTGGCTTATGAACACCCAACTGAG
This sequence comes from Papaver armeniacum, assembly GCA_023531295.1. Taxonomy (NCBI): domain Eukaryota; kingdom Viridiplantae; phylum Streptophyta; class Magnoliopsida; order Ranunculales; family Papaveraceae; genus Papaver; species Papaver armeniacum. The sequence goes on from JAJJWW010003205.1 coordinate 41,355, forward strand.
ATCTGGTTGTCATTTGATGAATATGAGTATCATCCAACTATTGAACAGTGTTGAGCTCATTTGTTGGTTCTGGCAAGTCAGTGATGGGCTAAATTATTGGTGTAACAGTGACCTCTGGCAAGTCAAGGATTGGATTAACTGTTGTGGATGATGGATCTGGAAGAATAATCTGATCATGATATATTTCTTCAAGAGGAAATTGTAGTGTATGTAAAGGAGAAAAGATAGAGAGTTGAAGGTAGTGGGGGTTGAGAAAGTCATAGGAGACTCTGAAGTAGATGAAGTTAATTTAGCATAAGTGAAGAAAGTCATCAAAGATCACATGCCTGGATATGTACACCTTCTTAATAGCATTCCCTTAACATTTGTAAGCTTTGTGGAGTTGGTTATACCCAATAAAGGTGCACAAAACAGACTTTGGACTAAGTCTGTCCTATACTGATCCAAAAAAGGAAAATATGCACAACCATACACCTTCAAAGAGGAAATATCAGGAAGCTTACCAAATAGTACTTCAAATGGTGTTTTGAAGTCAAGAATCTTAGAAGGAGTCTTGTTGATCAGAAAAGTTGTAGTAATGAAAGAGTCTACCCAAAACTCCTTTGGCATGCAAGCAGTAAAGGCAATTGTGTTCCCAACCTCGGTAATATGCCTTATTTTTCTTTCAGCAACACCATTTTTTTAGGGAGTTTTGGGACAAGAACAATACACCAGAATACCAGAAGCATAAAGAAAAGCTCTAAACTCCCCTTTGATAAGCTCATAAGCACCATCACATTGACAAGATTTAATTGTTGCAGAGAAAAAGAATTTCATTAACTATTTTGTAGTAGTCTCATCATTGGTCTTCATAAGATAAATCCAATGATATTTACTGTAATCATCTATAAACATGATGTAATACGTGAACCCCAACTTGGACAATGTGGTTGATGGCCCCCAAATATCACAGTGAATGAGCTGCAAGGGTGCAGTGGAAGTCCTGTCAAAAGTAAAAAAAAAAGTCAACCTCTTGCTCTTCCCAATCTGACAAGAGTGACATAGAGCATTTGAATCATCCTGGGTGATCTTGATAAGATATGTGGACACAAGCTTCTTAAGAATATGATTTGCCAGATGTCCTAGTCTCTTATGCTAAAGAGTAGAAGTGCCTTGAATAGTCACATTTGCTTGAGGAGACACAAAATAAGTGGAGATCATAGGATCCAAATTACCATCTTTTGGACCTTCAGAGAGAACTTGGTGAGTATAAAAATATTTGATTGAGTAACCCCATGAATAAAACTCAACAGAGAGAAAATCATTACTGGTGAGTTTCCCAACTGAAATAATATTTTGTTTCAACTCTAGCACATATAAAACATCTTTAAGTGCAATCTGGGAGTCAGATGCTTCTATAACATTATCACCAACCTTTTAATAGATAAAAGTTTCCCATTACCCACTAAGACTTTTTCAGGACCCACATAAGGCAAGAAAATTTGAAGTATAGCTGCATTGTTGGTCATGTGGATGGTGGCGGCTGAATCAGACAACCAATGGAGATTTGGAGTTGAAGACAGGGTTGGGGCTTGTATTGAGTTGTTGGCCTGAGGTTTCTGACGATTTTGTCTAGGGTCATTTAGTTTATTGTATCTGTAAGGGAAAATGTAAGTTGAATGACCTATCTTCTTACAGATTTGACAAACACAAGTTGTATAATCAGGTGGAACATAGGTTGTAGAGGGTTCTGAATTATCTTTATGAAAAGTTTTTTTTGTGAAGAATGTGGAAGACGTGATATTGTCAAGAGATAATTTGGTTTCAGTGTGTTGATTTTGAATCCATTACTCATGTTGGATAAGACGATATTTCAACTCATTAAAAGACAAACCTACATCTCGATTTTGGATTGAGACAACAAAGTTATCATACTCACGGCCCAAACTGTTAGAGCACTGCTCGGTCGAACTCGCATGCGTTGCTATCTCAAGCATGTTTGTCAATGTTAGTGATCAAAACTATAAGTCTTGATTTCTAGTCTACTACAGCTAAGTCTCGGACTAGGATAAAAAGTGTAGTTGAGCTCAAGAACTCCATGGTGATCATCATACAAGACGAAGAACTACTCAAGGAACTGGTGGAACTTCATCGACTAAAAGGTATGTGGAGACTTGAACTTATCTATTACTCAAAAGTCTATCTACTTTATCTCCTATCTTGAGAGAAAAATCGTTTTGCTATATAGACTTTGATTATACAGTGTATACACATTTGCTATTTCGAGCCGAGTTTATATCGCCTATCTATTTCTCGAAATATGTGTTGGTAAGCTTTCGCTTTGGCCAAGTTCATCTTTACCTAGTGACGAAAGTCATGTTATGTTTCAATCACTTGAAAATGGCTTTGACGAAAAATGGTTTGTGAATAACAACTATATAACGTCCTCTAAGAATGTTTCAATGATTGAAATGAGAGTTTAGATTATATAACCATTGTTGGATATAAGCATTGTGTGGAAACACATAAATATATAAGTCCTTATTCCTTGAACCAAAGTATGCGTCTTGTCGGGGGTTCTCTTCCCGAGAAAATCTGCTGGAGTTTGTAAACTTGTTACAAGCTTATTCCGGGTACTTAAGTCCGCGTACCAAGTCCACGCACTTAGGTTGGTCATATTCTAAAAACGATTATTCGGGAACTTATACTTATATTAACTAAGGAATGCAAGTTTGCAAACCGTGGCTATAAAGTTCATTAATCGATTCGAGTGAATCAAATCGTTTTTGCTTCGATTGTGTCTTGTATACTTCTATAAGATCTAAGCAATTGAACAACTCTCTAACTAGTTCATTTGAGTCATTTGAACTAGTTATGGTGAAGAAGAATATGGTTAATATGAAAGTGCTCATATGGCTAACCATTTGGTTAACTATTGTTGAACCAACAAATGTACATGTTTGGGTACGGTTACACAAACCTAAAAACGTGCATTTCATTTGTGTGTAACAAGCTAAGTTTTCGATCTAACGGTTGAAAGATATTAGCTTGAATCTAATCAGGTTTTCATCTAACGGTGAATATATAATGCTTTGTTACTAATCTAACATTGATTGCAAACCCTAATTTGAAAGACTATATAAGGGAGAACTCTAGCAACTGGGAAACCTAATCCCCACACCTCCTGTGTGATATTAGTTGTATAAGCTAGAGTCGATTCTCCTTTAACCTTAGGTTTCTACCGAGACCCTGTAGGTTAATGACTTGAAGACTTCATTGGGATTGTGAAGCCAGACCAATACTACTTTCTTGTAGTTGTGTGATCTGATCTTGCTGTTTTTATCGTATTGAGTACAATCGTAATGATTGGCTTGAGATTGATATCTCCGATAGGCAAGATATAAAAGTAATCACAAACACCTTCGTCTCATCGTTTGTGATTCCACAATATCTTCTTTCGTCGCGCCGATTAAGATTATTGTGAGGTGATTGATAATACTAGGTTGTTCTTCGGGAATATAAGTTCGGGTTATCAATTGGTTCCTGTTCACCTTGATTTATCAAAAGACGGAACAAAATTCGTAGGTATTTTTGTGGGAGACAGATTTATCTATTACCGTAGACTTTTCTGTGTGATACAGATTTGTTTATTAAAGTCTTCGACTTTGGGTTGTAGTAACTCTTAGTTGTAGGTGAGATCATCTAAGGGAATCAAGTGCGTAGTATCCTGCTGGGATCAGAGACGTAAGGAGTCAACTTTACCTTGGATCAGTGTGAGATTGATTGGAGTTCAACTACAGTCCGGACCGAAGTTAGTTTGTAGTAGTCTAGTGTCTGTAGCGGCTTAATACAGTGTGTGTTCAATCTGGACTAGGTCCCGGGGTTTTTCTGCATTTGCGGTTTCCTCGTTAACAAAACTTATGGTGTCTGTGTTATTTCTTTTCCGCATTATTTTTTGTTATATAATTGAAATATCACAGGTTGTGCGTTAAGTTCAATCAATTAAAATATCCAACCTTTGGTTGTTGATTTACATTGATTGACACTTGGATATTGGTCTTTGGTACCACCCAAGTTATCTCTGTTGTATTTAATTAGACTCGCAGATTTCTATTTGCTTGAGTAAGAATTAAATCGAGAGATCGAGATATTTTAACTTTTTGATATACTTTATTAAGATCGAGTCTAGTTGATTCTCTTGAAAGTATATTGGAGTTAGTTCATACAAATTGCTAATCGAAATATTAGGTGTGGTTGTTGTACCCCCGCTTTTTCACAAACCATTTAAAACATGCATCACCAAGTCAGAATCACTTATCCTATCTCCAATAGCAGATAACAAGTCTGAAATTTCTTTGAGTTACTGTAAATACTCAATAATAGAACCTGACCCTCCCTTCATATTATATGGTTGATTACGGAGCATAGATTTCCTAGCAACAAACTGATTAAAAAAGGATTTAGCCAAATAGTTCCAAGCCTGTTGAGATGTAGTTTGTCCAAGAATATCCTTTGAAACAAAGGAACTGAAAGTTGCATTGAGACGGCTAATTACAAATCGATCCCATTTTCGCCAAAGAGAAAAATCTAGATTTTGTTGTTGAACACCATCAACAAGTATAGTTGCAAGAGGTAAATAAATATATCTATCAGTGAGCCCATATAGATCTGTGCTCACCAGGATGGATACCATCTGAAATTTTCATACCAAGTAATTGGTATCATCAAGTGTAGAAGAAACATAGTTTGAAACATTTGACAAAGGAATATAAGTAGGAAAATTGTATTTGAAATTGGTGTTGTATTGTTATTATTGTTCATGTTGGTTTGATTATTGTGTTCTTCAAGAGAAGAAATGGTGGATGGCGTTGAAAACCTAATATCCTGATACCATAAAAGATAGTTGTAATATTGATTGTATTGTCTTAACTCGAACAAAGATAAGCCTTACATTTATTTACTATGTGCATGTGAGACTTAAAGAAAACATAACAGCATTAAAGACAAGACAACTAACAATAACCAAAAAAAAAAAAAAGTAAATAGCCTCACTACCACTGTGTTGACACTGCAAGCAAAACAGAGTTACGCTCTCCAATAGTATCCTTCCTGATAAACTAGTATCATATTAGTAGTGTAATAGTTATTTCTTCGGCGTTCTCCCAAAAGAATTATAGTAATGTTTTCTGTTTGGAAAAATGTTTATGGGATTCTCTTGTTGAAACCGATTGGAACAAATCTTATTATTGTGGCTACAAACGGCTGGGTTTTTGGGATGATAAAAGATAAAAAGGGATCATGAAGTAGTAAATGATATCACCCTTATCCTACTATTTTCAATAATGGTGATTATGTACTCTCAATTAAATTAGTGCTAATTATGGTGATTAACTACATCAATTATGATCAGTGAATGGATTAAATTAGTCATTCGATTAATGTTTTAAAAACCAAAACTTTTGTTTTCGTTTTTCTTTAATTTAGAAGAAGGAGAAAGAGGATCTTGATGAAATTTTTTGAAAACCTTAGAAGAAAATGATGAAATATATCCTTAAAATGCACATGAGAACCTTATACTCAACTCCCAATAACAATTTTGTTGATTCGAAATCGTTAAAACTGAGAGAAAAGATATTAGTTCTTTTGCAGTTACTGTTAGGAAATAATGTGAACCACCGGTAACCGACACTTTTTGACTAAGACATAAAGAACTCCCAGCGATAACACATTCTTACAACTGGGAAATGAACAACTCCAAACTATAAATGTGACATACAACTGGAAAATGAAACACTCCTAGCCATAAAATGGAGTTACAACTGGAAATATCCAGCCGTTTTAATAAAACCGGTGATACCCAGTAATGCCATTAATAAAACCGCCAGGTATGATTCATATTACCCAACCATTTTACTAATAAAACTGCTAGTTATGCATTCATATCCGTAATTTGCTAGGACATAAACGTTACTGTTAGGATTTTATGTATTACGCTGAGAAGTACCTAGCCACAAAACCAAATCTATGTTGTTGATTTTTTTTGTAAAACAGATTTATACGCGACTAGGAAAAATCTAGCAGAACGAAAGCAATTATGGCTAGGAGAAATATACTACGATGGGAGTTCTTATATTCCTAGCTGTACAAGGTGATTTACGGTTGGAAATATATAGACCCCCAGCCATAAACAATTTCAGAAACTATTTTTAAAACCCAAATTTGTCGAATCGAACAAAATAACCATAGAAAAGCATAAATATACAGTGAGTTTTTCAATTCATAATTATACCAGTCATTTATGGAGTATTAGCGTCTGCTTCAACTCTTTCTTGATTTTCAGGTTCTTATTTGAAGGTGATGAAGGTGATTTCGTTGATGGTTCAGTAGATTGTTTTCGGTTTCTTTTGTTGTCTTTTTGCTTTGTCTTCCCTGTCATTTATATGAAGAGTTTAAACGACGATGAAATTTTTTAGAGCAGAAGAAGAGAGACGGGACAATCTCAGATTTAGGTTTTTCATTTTTATTTTTAATTAAATTAGGTTGGTTATGGGAACATTAATAACGTTATAAATCTAATTTATTAAGGGTATGTTTGAACTTTTACATAGGTTGCGTGCATCCGGTGTAATTCAACATTTGGTTTGCAGCCCCACTAATAGGATTCCTATATTGGAAATGCGGCCTGAACATACATTACTACGGTAAAATTAGGACCTATGGACGGTAGACATGTTACTGTCCGCCTAAGCTTAAAAACAAATAATTAGGACCATAATAGGATTTGAATTTTCCCTGAAATCAGAAGACTGTTTCTTGTGAATTTCAAATCCCAAACCAATCGGCTGGTCTGTACATATACAGTGTCATGCGGGGTTACAATATCAAGTTGCTTTTGTAGAAAGGTGAGTAAAAGGAGATTCGAATTTCAAATATGAAAGCCATCTGGTTTAACATCGAGTTGTCAACAACATTGGTCTATATCCGACTTACTAGTAAAATTTTTGGCTATGCAAATCGGGAGACAGAACTGAGTTAACTCAGTAACAAAATTCTTTCAAATTCATTCCTTATTCTTCTAGTTTAATCCATTTTTCCATGATATGTCATTGTTAAATCCTGTTCTATGCATCATAAATTTCTTTTTTTCAATACTCTCTTAGATTAATCTAAGTATCCTTTATTCTTTTGAACTTTAAAAAAGTTCTCATAAAATCTTAAAAATGGTTTGCTAACTTTAATATTTATCTCCTCTAATGTATTTGCAGATTGTTCTCTCCTCAATGGCATTTGCCGAGTTTATAGTTGTGTTTAAAGTGTTTGCTCTTTTAGTTATAATGCTTTTTGAAGCCAAAGTGTATCCATTGTCACATCATCTTGAGAAGTTCATCATCAACCAGGAACGAGTTAGCAAAGATCAAACCCGATCCAGATATTCAACTCAGAAAAGTCAACCTCAAAAGAAGCAGAAGATTAGTAAATTCAAATTTCAAAAAAACCGATACAAATTAGGAAACAAAATCCTTTTTTTCCTCACCGTAATGGCAGCTATTCCAACTGTTTTTGGTGAAAATTTATTTCTCAGTAAATACAATATATCTTATTACCAAAAATACTGCATAGAAAACTTTTGTTATGGTAATCCAAATCTTTTCTTGTTAGAAGGCTACTACTATATAGGAAATCCTGAAACACAAGAAGAAGAAGGGAAAAAAGTTAACCCTAATCTCATTAGAAACGCTCCTATGGTAACAAGTTCTGACAACCAAGTCATGGATCTGGCAGAAAAATTCAAGAAAGCTGCGCTTGATTTGGATAATGATATTTAAACTTTGAATCAACTCTCTGAAGAAGTTGTGAACAATGAAGGAGAAGAATGGGAGCATTGTTAGATTGGTATGATTATAATGGAAGAAGGGTCAATAGGCTTCAAAGCTGTGGAACATCATATCAAATTCTTATGGGCTTTTATTCCAGAAGGGGAAGTGAAAGTGGTAGAAGTTGATAAAAATGTAATGGTGTTCAAATTCAAAGAGGAGGAAACAAAAGACAAGATTTACAAAACAAGACCATGGAGCATAAATAAGAATTTAGTTACTCTCCACCCATACAATTCCTTTGTCATATATCAGGAGTTAGATTGGGATCATCAATGCTTCTGGCTGCAACTAAAAAAGCTCCTGCCTGAACACATGAATGTTACTTCTGTAACAAAAATTGGAAGACTGATGGGGGGAAGTAATAGGTATTGAACCAGAAGATGCAATCCCAGTTGATAAAGATGGTGTAAAAGTCTGTGTTGTGATTGATATTAATAACCCTATGAGAAGAGGAGCAATGGCAAAAACCAATGCTGGTCTGACAAGATGGATCAAGTTCTTATATGAGAAACAGCCGCATAATATCTGTCCTAATTGTTACATCATCAAGCACACTACAAGGGCCTGTGAAGCAGCAACAGATTTTCTCAAAAAAGCTCATGCAAAACCTTATTTCTTTGGGAAAACCACTGCCAACAATACTAAAAAGATTGAGGAAGGAAAAGCTATGGTTTCTATCCCAACTCTACAAAAGAAGAAAGAACCTAAAACTACTGCTTTTGTTCCCCCTAAGGATGGTTATTTCATTGGTCCAATGTCTAGCAATCAAGCTTAGAATGAGGAAGGAAATGAAACTGCAAGATTGGGCAAGAGACTTAGATTAACTGAAGCTAGCAACTCTCAATATGATAAGCAATTGGATACACAAACTGCAGATGGACTCACAACTGAGGAGAAACAATCAAATAACACCACAGGGGAGCTTAAGGTAACATTCAAAACTCTTACTCTCTATTATTTCAAGTTTGGTAAAATTTATTTTGAAAATAGTCTTTCTGTTGTCTTTTCCTTTTATATCTGTTTTCATCATCATAGTTTTCAAAACATGAAAATCATATCATGGAATGTATGTGGGTTTGGGAACAAAGACACCAGAAACCATCTTCATATGCTCATAAAATCCCAAAGTCCAGATATCATCTTTCTATCTCAAACCAAAAACCAAGAAAAGAGAATGAAATACCTCCTGGCCAGATTTAAATATACAAATACTATCACTCTGAACCCAATGAGCCTATCTGGTGGCTTAGTTCTCCTTTGAAAAGACAACATTGACCTTCAAATCATTGATAGACAGTTAAACATGATTAACTGCCTTGTCAAGTTAGACAGCCAAAATGTGAGTTCTTTACTTACTTGCCTTTATGGAGCTCTCAATGATGCTGACAAACAAAGACAGTGGGATCATTTAAGAGATATTAGATTTGCCTATACTAATCCTTGGATTGTAATGGGGGATTTAAATTTCATAATTCATAGAGATGAAAAATAAGGTGGCAACATACCTAGGCAAACTGATATTGATGAAAACAACCTTATTTTGAGTAGGAATAATCTCCACAGTCTTCACTATATAAGTAATCCTTTTACCTGGACAAACAGGAGAAATGGTGATTGTTAGAGCATGGCTCGGTTGAACCCACCAAGCGTTGGTATGTCAAGTTTGGTTGTCATATTTTAGTGAATCAAAACTCATGTTAAGAGTCGCTTGAATATGTACTAGAGTTAAACTTCGTATAAGTTAGCTTGAAAGTATTAGGATATGAGACATTACAAGTATTGCGAAGACTTGAAGATATGAAGAAGAAAGGATCTACAACGACAACAATCATCCTTCCACTTGAGGTTAGTGATATTTGACTTGAACTGTTTCATTCCCTAACGTATCTTTCAAGTCGTGCATATTGAAAACATAACTGCGAAGCATATTTGAACTCTAGATAGACATAGTATTAAGGAATACAATACGAGGTTTATTGCTTAACCATTAAACTTTATAGATAAGATATCGCCATAATCATTTGAATGCTATTGTGATTATGTATGGGTATGAGGTGAGGATTTCATCCTAGGGAACAATGTTTACATGTGTTCTAAGGAAGTAAGTTCATAAACTTGTTTGTGGACCGAAAAGGAAATTGCCAGGTGTTATTGGTTTTGTTATTCATTGCATATCTTATGAACAACCAATATGTGTGATAGAGTATAACCGCTCACAACTTGTTATGTTCTTGGTAGAACTGTTCACAAAAGCCTGACTTATGTATTGGTATAACTTTTATTAGTAAAACCAATCTTAAGTAATCACCTGTGGTATGATTGGATTTTGTATATCTAACCTTGTAAGGGAAAGGGAACCGATCCTTGTAAGGGAAAGGGAAATGATCCTAGTAAGGGAAAGGGAACCGATCCTAGTAAGGGGTGCAGTACATTCAAAGGGAACCGATCCTTGTATGGGGTGCAGCAAGGTTTATAGCAGAAAGGGGAACCGATCCTATGGACATGTGAAACACATATAAGTTAGATACCATATATATGTGAGGAACCGATCCTAATACCTAGTCAACCAAACTTTTGGGAAGCTAGTGTGACTATGCACAGTACTCACATGAAGGTAGAACCGAAACTTGTTTTGGTAGAACCGTAAACCCATGATTGTGATTGAATGTTGGTTTGATCAATCACATAGTTCTTGAAAGTCAGATGAACCAATTCTAAACTTGTTTCGAAGTGTGGCAAATCGGTTTCAAGGTTGTAAGTGTGAAAGAGAACTTACAAAGTTAAGATGTCGACAAACTTTGAACACGTGATGTGAATGTTTATTTCTATAATTATTCAAAGATGTTCCTTAACGGCTAAGGGAAGACAATCCCAGGATCGAAACATAAGTAAGTTAAGAATCTTTTAATTAAGGTTATTAATTTCATTTTGTAGGGAAATTACAGAATTAGTAATGTGCATTTACTAATTTGATTTTCCGATAGATTTCGATCGTTATTTTTGGACAGAGCATTTCCAGGAATTATGAAAACCAAATCTGTGCTTTTATGAATATCTTGAGAATATTTTAGGTTTTGGAAATTCCTTGGTGTCCAAACTTCCTTGTCTATAAATACACGAAGTTTTCCTTTCTAGCAAACTGATCCTTCGTAACAACAAATTTACTCTTTTGTTTTTTTTACTGGTGTAGCTGCCTATTCGGAGAAGAGAGTAACCTAATTAGGCGAAATCTCTTACGGCCGCTCAATTTAAAGTGTTCTTTGGGATTGAGAAGCTCTAGCGCGACCCGTTGGTGGGAAACTAAATAATTGCGGTTTATCTTTGTTTTCGATTGATTTGATTGACTAACAGTGGTTGAAATCTGATTGCACCTAGTTTGTTTATTCTTGAGAATCTTCTCTTCTGATATAAGATTCACTCAAACTAGTTCAGAGTTTCGACAGGGATATTTAGACTGTTGTTATTTCTAAAGACGATCTTGTGATAATCCATTGTTAACAGACTCCGTTTTGTGCGTGATTGATCACAAGAAATTCAAGTGATTGTGTGCAGGTTTTTATTGAAGATTTAAGAAGATTTGAAGACAAAGAATATATTGAAGATCTGACTTTGGTTTTATAATCTTTGGTGTGCATAATACTTGTTTCGGTAAAAGAGGATCCAATTAATAATTAGTTTATCCTTGTGGTAGATTGGATTGATTAATTGAGTAGATCGGCATCAATACGTTTCCTTGTGATTAAAGGTATTGATTGGCTTAATCTTAAACGATTACCTTTGGGTGATTGAACATAAGATAGATCTAAGGACCCGACGAAGGAGTTTATGTTAAGATAAACAGAAGAGCCTTTTTCCGACTCATATCACTTGGTTAAATAGAATTGATACCAAAAAGATTTGTTGTTCCTTTACTGTTTGGAATACAAACCAAAGGAATTGTTCCAAGTACGTGACTTATTCACAAGTCGGAGGCGTGGGAATACAAACGGAACTAAGTGAACTATAGGGTTAGTTACTTGGTCTCAACTATACGAAGTTAGGTGTAATTTTGTGTAGCGGCTTAATCTTGAGAGTACTCAATTCTGGACAGGGTCCCGTGGTTTTTCTGCATTTGCGGTTTCCTCGTTAACGAAATCTTGCTGTGTCATTTACTTTTATTTTCCGCATTATAATTGTTTTATTATAATTAAAGTAAATCACACAAACATTAATTCCTATTTACTTGATAAGAAATCCTATTGTGTTTGGTTAAGTCCGAACCTTTTTATCAAGTAAACATACTTCGTTGTTGTATTGTCTCGATCTCGTATCCATAGACGATCACACGAAGTGTGAACCGATTAGTTGTATTGTCTTGACTCAGTCCATAGACAATCACTTTCGGAGAAAGGACTTATAGGTAGGAAAAGTTTTAGCTTGAGGTATATTTGGGTACCCTCGCCTTTTCAATTGGTATCAGAGCAGGCAAACACGAAAAGATCTAACAATCTAAGTTTCGTGCGATCCAACCTATAAGAATTGAATCTATGACTGATTCATTTAACTTAGTTGCAGGATTTGATTACTTTACAAGATCGTGGTGGAGATCACGTATGAAGTATGCAATACTCCTATTCCTAAATATGTTAGGAATCATGCTTATGTATATCTTGAGTGACTTACATGTTCCTTTGGTAAACATAGGATTGTATATCATCTTGTTGTGTAACAATGATGCTAAGGCCTATGTAACAGGTTGTATCTTGAAAATGCATAAGATTACTCTTTTGATTTGTATGAACCATGGTTGTTGTGTTCTTGATAATTCTGGAATATTGAATATACTTTGGAGGGCCTACCAAAATATATACATGTACATTTTCAGATATAATTCTGTCAATGCTTCGCAATCTAGGATGCGATTTTGGAAAACATGTGTTCCTTCATGGAATAAGTTTTAGGTTAATAAATTTATTAAAATTGGATTGCTTCATGCACCTCACAACTATTTCAATGAAGCAAGTGATCTTTTGAAATATATGTTTTTGGATTCTAATGATATTTTAAACGAATATCGTATTTTGTTCAATTCTATCTCTGCATACTCTAATAAATTCTTGAATAAATTTCAAGTGATATTATCTCATTATGGTAATAAAAGAGTACACAGGTTATTGGACAGAAACATGGAATCAATCCGAAATAAAGGTCCAGTCCATAGAAAACCGGTTTTCCAAAAGAAAGACTTAGACACGAAATCGAAATTGTTTCCTCTCAAGTCACGGTTTCCGATTTTGAGTGTTTTTCCTAAAACTAGTTATTTCCGGTCTTTGTTGACAAGTCTTCCTATAAAAGATAATCTCTTGCTATGTATTCAAACATATTGGGGAAGATTGCGCAAAACCGTAACTATGGTTTCTCATAATTTTGCAAGTATGGGAAAAAGGAAAACAAGAGAAGAGATCTCTGAAATTGATGAGTTTTTCATGAATCAACTTTTATCTCCCGAAGAAGTTGAGAAAATCAAGAATCCACACTTGATCGAAGGAAAGCATAATCTTACAAACTTTGTAGATAGTACATGCTTTGGAAGATATCAAGCCCTAAAGGGAGTTAGCTTCACTGAAGAAAGATTGAGCATTAATGTTGTGACTAATAAGATTATAAGTCAAATGATTGGGATACAAACCCACTATGACATTATTGGAAGAATTTCACCTAATTCTTACAAAAAGATACTTCTTACTCACCTTGAAAGTATAGGTAAACAACTTGAATGTTTCCAGAAACATGTGAGCTTTACTGCTCGAAAGACATAGAAACTCTTAAAGGAATTCAGACTTTTGAATCAGAGTTTTGGGATCAAGAATCAAGAATCGAAGAAGAGCGACAGAAAGCACTTGGTCCCAAGGAATGTTCTTCTCAGGAAATAAATGAAGATTAAAACTCTTCAAGAAAAATAGACAGTAGTTTTTGATTTATTTCAATAAAGTCTATCATGAATAAAACTATCTTATTATGAACAAAATTATTTGATTTGTATTTTTCTTGTGATAGTTTTCGGTTTACATAGCATGTGCTTAATTGCTTTTACCTTATTGCTATGTATGTTTATGGGATGTTTGATTTCGGTTTTACTACCTTAATATTCGATCTCATGTTGTGAACCCTCATGGTTTGGGTGACTTTTTGATTTAGCGGGATTAAGTTCTAGCCCTTGTAGGTAGGATTTATCAAATGATTATGAGGGGTTACGAGTAGAAACAATATGTGAAAAAAGTCACAATATGTTGAATCGGTTTTGGTTTATCATAAAAGCATATGTGTTTCGACGGTTTTCAACTTTTGCTTGCAATTGTTAAAATCGGTTTTCAACCTTTCTCTGGTAAAGGTTGAGGTTTGTTGTTATTCTTTTGTTCACGCATAAGGATGACAACGTGGTGATATTTCGATATCA
>JAJJWW010003206.1:0-227037 GCA_023531295.1 Papaver armeniacum
TATGAGATGACAATTTCTGCCAAAATCAGGGGAGACTCTATGCTATTTGAAGTTGGCATCAATTAACTTAAAGGTTATATAATTTTTCTCCCATTATGATCAAATCGAAAAAGGCTTCCATTAAATAGGCATGAAAAAATCTCATTTAGCTTTTCAATAAGCTTTTGCCTCTTGAAAAGCAAAATCAATCACATATAGCAAAAAGTAGCATTTATAATAAGCTACAAATAGTACGTCAATAAAATCTATCAAAACAAGATCCACATTTTCAGAAGTTCATATCTCCTCACTGGAAGATGGGGAGATTATAATGCATGTGAGCTTGGTACCAGTTTATTGAATTTTTTTCAAGATATGCATAAACTTGAGAATTGTGTGGGCTCGTAATAAGCTAATGATTGTCAAATATTCATTTATAGTAGCTACTGAAATAATTAAGATGGTGGTAGTTAACCCGTCTGCAGAGGAATATTGACACATGTGATTGGTTGGCATACAATCCAAATTAAGTTGGGATTAGTTTCTCAATTAACGCAATTTGATCCAAAACCAAACACTTAAAATTGCCAAGCCTATTAATTACAAAGTTAGTGTAGTCATACGCATTATACTAGAAATTTTTCGCGAAACGACTTAAGGGTTTACTTTTGCTCAAACCCCAGATTGATTCATTAATTGCTTCTTATACAATGCACTTGGCGTGGTAGTTCGAAAAACTCATATGTATTGACACAAGAAATATGGTCGAAGAACATATTGAATTTGTAATCTTTTGAGGATTCAAATTTTATTCAAAGTACTCACCTTATTTGCTTACATAAGGTTTAAATAATCCTTATGTGTTTTTAGAAATTTGGTACACAACATAAAATCTGATTAATTAGTTGATGATTTCAATATTATAGGTCTCTTGAGGAGTCCTTATAAACACTAAACCACGCTTGGGAGCATAAATTATATTTTTTTTCTTAAATCAGCTAGAATTATGCTAGCTTAAACTCTTCTTTGAGATAAACTAGGAGTTACTTTGATGCCTGTCTTCTATAAAACCCATATAGTTGGGTTAGCATCCATATTTACGTCAAAAGTTGTACTCTTTTTCCTCCGTTTTATGTTTTGTCCTATGTGGTTTTCCCGACAAGGTTTTAACGAGGCAACATCTCATTGACGCTCAATTTTCTTTCAAAATGTTGATATTTGTGCTCTTCCTTTGTCCATTTTTTTTCCATTGGGTTTTATTGGCAAGGTTTTAGTGAGGTAATTAAATTCAACATGGTGGTCATCCAATGTGGAGTTGTATTAATTTCGGTTATTTGACGGATTCCCACCATTTAGTAGGTCATTTTGTTATACCACATCAACATAACAATCTCCTATGAATTTGGATATTATTCTAATCCATGTAAGGTATGATCACAACTTTTGTTCACATATGCAAGTGTAACTGCATATTGGCATTTTTTGAAGAAATTACATCAACTACTTCTGGAAATCGTTTTCGAGAAGCTAGCAATCTAAGAAGCAAGTCCTCAATGTATTTAAAGAAGCATGAAGATTCGAGAACACTACCATTAGAAGACTAACACAAAAGAAGACTTCATCAACTGGCAGATTTCTCACGAAAGCATGGCTATCTCCAGCATTCAAGAAATTTGTTTATCGAAATTGGGAAGTGTCGACTCAAAGATTTGCAAGTCAAGATTTAACTGAAGTACTCATCAGGGTAGCACCATCATATAAGGAACATTTTACTGGACGTAATGCGTTTTACTCTTTTTCCTTAGTCAAGGTTTTGTCCTACTGGGTTTTCCTTGTCAAGGTTTTAATGAGGCAACATATGCGTGTCCAACACTGTCTGAGTTTTTACATGCTTATGCAATTTCAGGTTTTTCTCTTTTGAGTTTTCCAGGTATTCTTGTAATGACTTAGCCAGAGTGGTCATCAGGGGGAGTGTTATAAATTATTATTTATTTACTAAGATGCCCTTCGTGTCTAAGTTTAGGGTTTACATATCTTGGACTACAAGTCTTCTATCTATATAACTAGAGGCCTAATCTCTTGTATTTTACATACTATGAATAAGAAATCTCTCTCTTCTCCCTTTACTTTGTGTCTTGTTCTTCTTATTCTATATTACAAGATAAAAAAAAAATAATTACTACATACCAAAATCAAATGAAGGCAAGTGTTATAATACGTAAGTATCAAACTCAAAACCAAATTTCAATGAGTGGAGTGGCCATAAGTGATTATAGATATTAGATTGCCTGCACAATGTGGGACTAATAATCCCATCAATGTATGTAGGGGTTAATATGCTACATGTACACTGAAGACATCCATGCCTCATAAGATACTATCACACCAAAACAACATCAAAGAATCATTACACTCATTTGCTTGTTATAAATGAGAAATTTACCACTATAAAGAGATAAAACACACGCTTAAAAAAAATCGTGTAAGTGATAGAGATTGAAAGGAACGAATGGAGCATTTAATATGAAGTCGATTAATGGTCATCTTTTAAGGAGACCAAGTAGCTAGGGTACGGTTGAAGAAGGATAAGTGAATCGTGTTATGAGACAAATACAATCAGGTGATTGTCTAATAACATCAAAGAGAATATTCACAAGTACCTTAAAAGTATATGGTTATTAGCGAGGCAATTTAACGATATCATACGAGTTTGTTTTAATGGCGGATAAAGAGAGAGAGAAATAGAAAGTGAGACGATGCCATAACTTCCGTATAATAATGTTCATGGGAGATTAAGAGTGAGCATCATTTGTAACCCCTTCATCTTTGTAATTTTGATTAGGTTCAACATCTATAACTCTTAAATACTACCCCATTTCTAAAAAATAGGTTTGTTTTGGTTTGCAAAAAGATTAAGAGAACTAATCATTATAACCACTTTTTCATAGTTTTTTCTACTTTACCATGCCCCATTGATTTGATATCATAGACAAAATGGAGAGAGTAAAGTAGTCCCTCTTCATGTTAAGAGAGAAAAAGAAAAAAGAAAGTGGTTCTTCCAAGGGTAAATTAGTAAACTAATACCATTTGACTTTTCAAATGAGGAAATAATACTTTTTTTTGAAAAATCCAAATAAGGAAACAAGCTTATTCTTTTAAAGTTAAACGATGTGAGTAGTAATATTCTCATAGACATAGGTTTACATAACAACCGAACGTTGGCATGTGTTGTTGGATCTTACCTTTACCAAGTATTTGCTTGTTAGCTTTATGTCCATTATTTGCATATATTTTTATTTAATTCATCGCTGAAGCCTTTTAGTTGTCATCATTTGCATGGTTAGATCTTAATTTAGTAGGTCAGGCATTTTCTTAGAACTAGCTCTTGATGTTAGAAACATGGATTGATTGAAGAAATTTTTAGGATTTTATCATTTACATAAACTCTAATTTCCTTAAACTACTCTCAACTCGTCGGACTCGCCTCAACTTTGATCCCAACCGAGATTTCTACCTTGAATTCGACACCAGAATTCTCGACGAGATCTCGGCCATCTCGCCCGAAATTAATTACATTCTCTAAAAGATGACGGCTGGATATGAATGATTAAACAAATAATATCATTGTTGTTAATTTTTCTTTGAGGATGCTATTTTTGTGAATTCATAACTAAAAATTAGGCCGAAACTCAATTTAGATGCAATATTTAACTTCATTTGATCAATTTAAGTAGTCCGGTTTTTCCGCTTTATTATTATTGGTTTTGTATTTGCCGATTAAGACTTGTTATTTTATTAAAATCTCGCTTAATCAACAAAAAAAAACATGTTTTTTTACCAACAAATGAAAGCAAAAAGAGCATGTTTCGAGAACAAGAGAAATCGATTTCTTTTTGCTACCCACGCAGCACATAGCACAAAGTCTGTCTCTAGTGTACATGCAAAGTGATTAACATAAGTAGAAAATAAATTCCAACTTATCATACTGGTAAAATATAATCCCAGGAGGCCGTGGATATGGGTTTAGCAAAAAGTGATTTTAATCGAGAATTAGAAGCGATACAAAGGATCTAAAACTTTTTTTCCTTCGTTTTCTTTTAAATATATTAAAAGAAAAAACCATCAAGAAAGACCAATGTCGGAACACAAAAAGTAGTGGTAAATAATCGAGTAATTTTTTTAACTTAACACAAACATCCAAGGTTTTATCTCTGGTCGCTTAT
Organism: Papaver armeniacum; assembly: GCA_023531295.1. Taxonomy (NCBI): domain Eukaryota; kingdom Viridiplantae; phylum Streptophyta; class Magnoliopsida; order Ranunculales; family Papaveraceae; genus Papaver; species Papaver armeniacum. Next base: position 4,203 of record JAJJWW010003206.1, read on the forward strand.
CGTTTCTTATGTTGGTATGTGGATGGGATTTTTTTTTTGATAGGTGCGAGCCTCGATGGGAGCATGGGGACTAGTAAAAACCATGTATCAGCAAGTTTTCTAATAGTCTTATGGCTTTTATAACAAGGGTGTTACATAGGTGGTTTTATTTTTATTTTTATTTTTATTTATTCATTTAATATTGATGAGAGAAATATGAAGGAAGAAAACCCATGAGCTTTGTTTCGGTCAAGAAGAAATTAACTTTAGGATCATTATTGCTTTCTTCTTGTTAACAATGATTAAATCTTTTTAACTGTTAAATTATTGTTAAAGATCAAGATTCTTTTAATGAATAAAACAACAAGATACTTCTTTAAAAACCTTGTTAATGATTAATGATCTTGATCCAAAATTAATGATAAAGAAGAAATTAATTTTGGTCGTCATTATTGCTTTCTTCTTTTTTATCCAAGAGTACACCTGTGATTTTTGTTTTCACAATGAAAGGATTGAAATATCTGCTCATTTTTCTTTTTCATCGATGGTGATTATCGCCTCAAGGAGGTTGTCACGGCAGAGCAGTTAAATATCGCGCCAATGGTTTTTTCAATTTTCTCTATCTTATCAAGGTCTCCGTGACTGCTTGTAATTAAATTAGTAAACTTTTATCCTTTTTCCGATCAACAAAAATATCACTACCGAAGAATTATAATTTTAAGTTTTAATACATTTCGATCCAGAACTCTTCCATATTTTCAGCCGATGAAAATTAATTAGTGGTAAATTCCTAAGATATCCTTTCTTAAAATATTAACTAGCCTAAATCAAGCTAATTAATATTGACACATGGTAGTTTACTATTACTCCTCGTGGCCCATCCAAAATCGCCCCCATCAAAAAATTGCTATGCTGGATGTGTGGCACCACCTAAGTAGTATTCATAAGTTAATTGAAACCTTCAACTTTTACCGTGATTAGAGAATTCCAAAAGAAAACCTTTCCTCAGTTTCCTCCACCTTCTCAATTTTCCTCGTACATTTTGTTTCAAGATGTGAAAATTGAACATTGCTACAAAGGCATTAGTACATATTTACTTAATTAACCAGAGACTTTTGCTTACAACAATGGATGCATGCATTTTTGAGAGAATACACAACATGCGTGTCCTCCTGTTTATAAGAAAACTAATATCAAAAGGTAAAAGTTTGGTGAATATCACAGATATAATATTCCAACATGAAATCCTCATTTCTAGGTTCATCCGGTTTATGATTTGAATGTTCTGCATTTTATGAAATATATGTCGCTTTTGGGGAATTTTAAGATTTTTCGTGGATCCCGTTATGCCATAGGTGCAAAAGTGTGTACCCTTAGTTCAAAAATGACGTTTGTACATATACATGTATATCAAGACCATTTGACAAATAGTAGGAAATTAGAAATGTCTCTTTGTTTCTAGTCACATACTATTTGATTCTCTCCTTTCTGTGATTTTTTTGTAAGTAATTTATTTGTGGTACTTGGTTAAGTTTAAGGTTCTATTACATCATGAGTTACTTTTTGTCAGAAATGAACGATAAGCAAAGTACTTAAGATTGAATAATTTTGCAATTAAGTTTAGATTTGGTTATGTCCAATACCTATGAGTTATGTATTGTGTCCCCAAGTGCAGTAAAATATGTAATCCATAATTCGTAAGAAACCGAGCACCGATTTTGTTTATGAGCTTTTGGAAGTGACTACTTATATTCAGCATAAGCTTGTTAATCAAAATTAGGTTCAAGTTAAAATTTTTATGATAGTAATGATATTTTATATTAAATTGGTTATATGAATACTTGAAAGCCTCAATTGATCAAGTTAACACAAACCTCCAACGTCCAAGGTTTTTTCTTCAATTCATATTTTTATGTTGGTATGCCGACAAAATGATGTAACCATGACACAGCCAGTAGTATTCCTAAGCTAATTGACAATTTTTATTCTGAGCAGAGTCTCCAAAAATCCCTTTCAGTTTCTCCACATTTCAATCTACTTTTTCCTCGAATATTATGAAAATTGAACATCAAGTAAAAGGCATTGTTATTTGTTTAAAATATTAGTTTAATTCTATTTATAATACATGCTTTTCTCAGACAATACATGACTTGTGTTTTTTTCCTATTTACAAGATAATTGATATCGACAAATATTTTGTGAGTATCGCAAAAGAAAAAAAATAATATTTTGCAGGGAATTCTTAAAGAATACGTCTATACTTCTATATGGACCGTGAAAACGAACTACATACAAACAATTCACACATACAATGGGTGGGCCCTCCGTCTAGGAAAAACAGGAGGGTCCATTTTTAATTTTTGGTTATGAGGTGCTAAGCGAGGTACTCTCTTTCCTTAAAGACAATTCATCCCCGCATATTGTGCCACGGTTTTACTTGATGTTTCCTTCCAAGATACAACGATCACGCTATTATAGTAAGTAGCACTACAATACTATTAGGCCGGCGAATGTTGACAATTGTTGTGGTCTTAAATGACTCGACTCTTTTGATTTTAAAACTTGTTCTTGTTCTCTAACTTGTGTTTCCAAAAACAAAACTAGAAGATGGGTTTATATAGAGTCAATGATGACTCTACAAGGTGTCTTTTCATCCATAGGTGACTCACCATGTCTAATAGTGACTCACCATGTCTAATTAATAGTGACTCTCAATAACACTTGTGCACTAAGTGTCTTATGGTGAAAAAGGCATGACCCTTAAACACACCTCTTGAAATTTAAACTTCCAAAACCAATTTTCACTCACATAATAATTTTCGACGCAAAATTCCAACACTGAAGTGAAGGGAGAGTTAAAAATGCATTGGTTGTTATTAGCAAGAACAATTCTCATCTTTTGCATACTTTCTTTATGTGTGTCACATAGTGTAATGCACTATTTGATTAGTAAGAACAAGACATTTGTTCCAAACATTTTCTGCCCATGGATCTTTAAGGCTATCCATCGTTTTCTCAAAATACTTTACCGGTTTGAATAATCTCATGGCTACATGTTACATCCTTTTGTCTTGGCAAAGTCGTTGTGTCAAAGTATTTTTACTCGATTAGAGAAATCCTACATTGTTCAGCGTGCTGTGTAGGGGGATTACGTCCTCATTGGTGCTTGTGATGGAGCGCCTATGAGACCCGACACACTTATCCCAAGTAGTTTCTCGCCCATGGATAAACATCTCAGAAATTAGTTTGGATATTAGAAACAACATAAGTTAGAAACAAAACTATTTTACTTAAATTTTCGACTGCTTCAAATTCTCCGCTAAACTGACTTATTTTTTTTTTTTTTTTATTTTTTGATTCTATTGAAAAACAAGAATTACCCGGATAAAATTTTACAAGCTGGAAAAAATAATAAATGAATGTGGCACAAAATTACCAATTTACCGTCTTTAATGAGAAGGGTGAAAAAGCAACTGGAGTTAGTGAACCTGTGGTCAATTTGGTAAAAGTAGGTAAACCTCGTTCACTCAGTCCTTTAACTGGAAGTTTGATAATAGTTTCACTCAGTTTTATCCCCAATTTCTTGTGTGTTCCATTTTGGGGGCATCATGAAGACTCGCAAAATGGCTGCTGCTGCTGCTGCTGCACAACAACAGGCTTGCAGATACAGAGGAAACGGATGCAAGATTTTAAGAGGTGATAATCGTCTACAATTTTGTGATAAACATTACAAGTTTCACACTGATTTTCTGCGAAACAATCCCTCGATTCTAAAGAAGTGGCATCGTGATCTTCTTGGGTCTGATCCAGATCTAACCAAGAAGAAGAAGAAGAAGCAGAGTTCCATCATCCCTCCAGATATGGAGATGTAAGAATTTTAGGATGAAGACTAAAAAATTATTTTTCAGCATAACAAGAATCGTCTTATGAAGAAGAAGAAGAAGAAGAACAGTGGATCTGATTCAAATTGCATTAAACGGCCGGGGAAACTGCAGCTGACGGACCAACCATCTACTAGTAATCCTACCACCAGCTGTGAGTAAACCTCTAAACATACATTTCCCCTTTTTGCTTCCAATTCAGAAATTTCTTAGTTTAATCTGTTGAATTAGTCCCCTAAGAGTAATGTCTAGCTAATTGGGGATTTTCTTTATGCAGCTGATAGAATTGTAGGTGCTGAGTCTGTCAAAATTGGTGCAAAGAGGAAAAAAAGTTGAAAGAATGTCAGGAGAACTAAAATCATTGACAGGAATTAGGGACCTGTGGTTGAAACTAGGGCATCGAAACGGAGGAAGATGTTAATGGAAGGTGGTGAAACAAGTAATCAACCAGCCACAAATGATAACTTTGAATGTGAGTAACTCTTACGTAAATTTATCCCTGTTTCAATGTATTTCCTTTGATGTTGTTGCTGTTCGTTTCGCTTGCATTTTTAAAGTTATGGTAATTAAGAAATTTCATAGTTTCATCTGTTAAGTCTCGCACAGGTACAATAAGAATCATTGGACTGTCTAACTAATTGGGAATTTTCTATCCAGCTGGTGGAATTGTAGGTGGTGCTTCTGCCGAAATTGGGGCAAAGGGGAAAATGTCGAAAGAACAAAAGGGTCTGGAGAACCTGTAATTGAATTGAGAGCGTGGAGCTTCGTAGAAGTAACTCTTTTGAATTGTCTATGGAGCTTGAGAAGAATAAGGTGGAGATTGGGAAGATGAAAGTAGAGCTCGAGAAGAAGAAAGTGGAGTGCACTGAATTCCAGGGTAAATTAGCGCAGGTACAAGAAGCTGCTAGAAATAGTACTGCTAAAGATGAGAATGCAACTGATTTTTGGAGAAAGAAGTGTTCCGATTTTGGAGAGTCTGGTCCAGAGAATGGAAAATGAAAATTCAACAATGACATATGTAGAGTCACGTGTTTCTAATTTGGGGAGCCTAGTCCTCGAATGGAAAAGAAAGTTCGATATTGAGATGTCAAGAACTGAGTTACTCTGAAAAGATAGAGTCTGAAGCGCGGGGCTTGCAGAATGAAATTACTCAAACTGGTGAAAAGCAAAGAGATGAAAACAACATGAGCGAACCTACCACCACCTGTGAGTATCTCAAACATACATTTCTAAATTTTTATGATTGGTTTCGTTTCTAAATTTGAATATCATGTGACGAAATCATGTATGTCTACTGTACGCCTGGTAGCATGCATCAGAAAACTTATTATGCATCCAAAAATCTATTCTGAGCATATGTATAATATAGATGACAATAGTTGAAAACTAAAACAGTTGAATAGAACATCCAGTAAAGATAAGATGCAACTAAGAAAAGTAGGAATTTCCGTAGCCTTACAAATGGATTTTGGTATCCTCATGTTTTGTTCCAAGTTGAGAACCCGCCAGGTGAAATTATACAAATGGATTGCAAGTCTCAGAGTGTCTCGAACTTGTGAAGGAAACATGTCCGTTGAAGCATGACTAGTTTGATGATGAGATATAAAGTTTTGAATCAGGATATGCAATTGTAAAAAATCTTTTCAATTTGTTGTTATCTTGGGGATGGTCTGTGACTGTACAATGAAGTAATCCCCATGGGAGTGATAATTCTCAGTTATGTAACTTCATGAAAGCTTAAAATTGCTCATTTAGGCATAGAATTAAAAAAGAAGACCCAAATCTAATGGAGTGATAATTCTCAGTTATTCTTTGCATTTTTAGAATTATGGTAATTAAGAAATTTCATAGTTTCTTCTGTTAAGTCCAGGTACAATAAGAATCATTGCACTGTCTAACTAATTGGTAATTTTCTATCCAGCTGATAGAATTGTAGGTGGTGCTTCTGCCGAAATTGGGGCAAAGGGGAAAATATGAAAGAACAGGGTCTGGAGAACCTGTAATTGAATTGGAGAGCGTAAAGCTTTATAAAAGTAACTCTTTTGAATTATCTATGGAGCCTGAGAAGAATAAGGTGGAGCTTGAGAAGGTGAAAGCGGAGCTTGAGAAGAATGAAGTAGAGCTTGAGACGAATGAAGTAGCGCATGAGAAGAAAAAGGTGGAGCTTGAGAAGAATAAGATGGAGCCTGAGAAGAATAAGGTGGAGCTTGAGAAGGTGAAAGCGCTGGAGCTTGAGAAGAATGAAGTAGAGCTTGAGAAAAAAGGTGGAGCTTGAGGAAAATAAAATGGATCCTGAGAAGAATAAGGTGGATCTTGAGAAGGTGAAAGTGGAGCTTGAGAAGAATTAAGTAGATCCTGAGAAGAATAAGATGGAGCCTGAGAAGAAGAAGGTGAAGTGCACTGAATTCCAGGATAAATTAGCAGAGGTAGAAGAAACTAGAAAGAGGACTTCTAAAGATGAGATCACCACTGAATTATGGAGAATGAAGTGTTCCAATTCGGAGATTCTAGTCCAAAGAATGGAAAATGAAAATTCAACAATTGGATGTGTTGAGACACGCGTTTCTAATTTGGTGAGCCTAGTCCCGGGAATGGAAAAGAAAGTTCGATATTGAGATGTCAAGAATTGAGTTACTCTGAAAAGATAGAGTCTGAAGCGCAGGGTTTGCAGAATGAAATTACTCAAACTGGTGAAAAGCAAAGAGATGAAAACATGAGCAAACCTAATAATGAAACCAGAGGTGAAGGGAGCAAAGATTCTCGTGCGTATGAACTGAAAACCGAAGAGAAGGTGCTGAATGTTGAAAAAGGGATGGGTTGGGGCTGTTTGGAAGAGAGACCATCTCAACATGGATCATCATCTCAAGCTGATCTGGAAATGTGTGAGAAGACTTTCGTGAACTTGGTCTCTGACTCAAATGACGGTGGTGATAGTCTTGGCGCGGAAGATTCTCTTGGTGACTCAATGGATATGCTGGCGATGAAAAATTTGAATATGAACAAAGACAAAGTGAAATGGAATTCAGTTGAAGAGGATCCTGAGGTTTGTATGAAAGCTGTCGGTGCTCTCAATCAATAGGAAATACCCGAAGATGTAATATATCCCAAGGGATTGGTCAATTGACAATGACACACTCAGGTATTTTAATAATTCTGTGCCCTCTCTTTTATTTCCAATTCGTTTACTGTTTTTGCAGTTACAATACATTAGCTTGTTCAATGTAGCTTGTTGGTTTTCATTCGTAAGCTATCTATGCTATTACATATTCTGCTTAGGAATTCATAGGAATTCTGAAGACTTATTTTTATTCTTAGGAAAAAAAATGCCAGGGGTGAATGACTATGCATTTACCCTTTTTCTCAAATCCCAGTCAAAATATTGCACATTCGAACTCTACTGCAAACTTGTGGTTGTAAATTCTCAATACAGTTATAGTGAAGATACAATATTATGATTCTGTAAATAGTTTCAGTTGGCGTCGATGCTACCTCCCTCATCAATATGAAATTTCGATATCTGCACTGACTGTGGAATTTGTATATCAATTATCAACAGAGATGGGTGGACCAGGAAAGTTTAGTAGTCGACTTTTCAATAATTGTCAGATAAATGATTTGCTGCGTTCCTGAGATTTCATATCTGTAGGTGTCATGTGAATGGTGGGAGCAAGTTATTTTCCTGCTCATGGCTGCACGTATACAGGGCTGGAAAGCCAACCTGCAAAATGTGCATAGTTATGTCAAAGTACAATATGGAAATGAGAGAATCAACAGTAGTAGTATCTTTTCTTGGTTTTTCGTTTTCATACACTTTTGGCGTAGATTGATATTTTCTCTTAACAGGTGTATTACTTTTGCCAAGTTCGTAATGGATGGAGCCAGTTGGAGACATTAGAATCTGAAGCGGCTGGCTAGAAGCTACTGAAGCAGTTATTTCAGCATCTACCAAAACGGAAAAGATCTTTTTTACCTTCCAGCTACAACTGCTAAGTGGCCTTAATTTTTTGCACTAGACATTGCAATCTTTCATTTCTTTTTAACCTCTAATTTTGTACATGTGAAATGGAAAACTAGTTAGTATACCCAGTAGTACGTTGGACTCTGCAATGTGGCAAGTCACACGGAGTATTATGGCTAAAAAAAAACAACCCTTTTTTAAAACAACCCTTTAGGTTGTTTTGAGATGCCTACATGGTTAAAAAAACAACCCTTGTTTTTGTCTGGGCTCGCTAGTGGCTGGCCATGCATGGTTTGCCATGCCCAGCTGCTAGCTGGTGATTGTGGCGGCCATTCTAGCTGCTTCACTGCCATATTTTTTTGCCTTTTTTTATGCTATCATTGACCAGGTTCTTAAATTTGGTACTTCTTGCTAAGCGGTTTTCAATCACAGAAACTGGTTTGAAGCCTGTACTCGACTTGGTGAACCCTCAGCTTATGTAAGTTATCATAATTCAGCAACTTTGTAGTATCCTTTCTCCTGAACTCATCCGTGGGTTGGTTGCGTTGGTCTGGATTCAAGGGAAAGCTGCTGGTTAGCAAGAATTTTTCTGGTTGTGTGTTTGCACTGCAGTGCCTACTCTGTGTGGTGTTTCAAGTTATAGCTGATGTTTCTCATTTAGGCGTGTTTGTATTACATTTTATATGCCAATTCCTAAATCAGCAACTCCCTGCTTTCTGGGAAATGCTGCTAGCTCCGGACATAATCTGGATACCATTGCACGGATTAGCTCTTGCAATATACAAAAGGATGTAAACAGAAAGGCATCGACAAAAAGAGTCTAGATAACAGTAGCTATCCCTTTGGTCATGATGATTTTCTTAGTAGGATGCATGATCGATCTTGGTCCTGTGCTCTTGCACAAGGTGAAGATCGATACAACCCAAGGCATTAACACTGAATATATTAAGCGGTGATAAACACTTGACGGATCTTAATTTTGTGGTCAGAACTTGTTTACAGAATCAATCAAATTTGATCATGTACAGAATAAACAGTTAACAAAGATCTGTCAGACTTGCACAAGGTGATAAATATTCATAACTTCAAGCACTGGAACATGGAAACCCAGAGTTCAAAAGTGGTACCTGACTCTGGATCTTATTACATGCTGCAATGAAGTGTTTAGGACCAGCAATATATCCAAATCATTGCGAAGGCCTACAGATGTTGCACCAAGAAATTGCAAATCCCATTTACATTATTATCAATTTATCATTATTTTACCTGCCAACAGGCCAAAAAGACTGATGATTGCCACTAAATTACCTTAGAAAACCCATTAATTGTTAAAGTTCTTTCCCGCATGCCTGGTAAAGAGGCAAAGCTTGTATATTGCTGGCGCGTAGATAATGTGCTCATAAGTCTCATCTGATATAACCTAAAAGGAAAAACAAGAAATTACTCAAACTACTACCTTCAAAGGTCTTTCGTTATAGATTTCATGTTTGTAATCATACCAGCAGCCTGGGATGTTTTGCAACAATTTCAGCAATTTCCTCCAGCAACTTCTTGGGCGGGATAAACAGATCCAGTTGGATTGGACGGGGAACATAGAATAAGTATCCTTGATTTTTCTGTGATTTTAGCTTTTATCAGCTCTGGGTTTACTAAGAAATCATCAGAAATGAGAGTGGGAACAATCACAGCTTCTGCATCAGCTAATCTTGCCATTTCAGGGTAACTGACCCAAAATGGAGCTGGGTTATGACCTAATATAAAAGAGTTAGTGTTAAAACCTTTGTAAAAGGTGACACTTGACAGATAAAGTTTGAGTAACAAAGTAAACGAAAACATATGCCGAGAAATTAGGAAAGTCACAACTCTAAAATCTGAATCCGTAATACGGTCTCTAATAGTTAAGGCTGCAAAGCTAAGAAGAAATGAGTAAAAAACACTACAAATTTAAGAAAATATAGCTAAGACTGACTACAAAACAGTCTATAAGGAGCGGAGTGCACCTCATCGCCTGGGGAACAAACTGCAACCAGAGCTTGCAAAATGCACTGCTTGGCACCATTATTAACAACACTCTGATCAGGTGTATATGTGAGGCGATTCTCCGCTACATAAGAAGAAGAACAATACAATTTAAAATCGTTCTTAAAAAATAAAATCCTGAAAAAGTGAAAAGGGAGCAAATCGTAATGGCAGTTATTCGTGAAAACTAACCCTGAAGCTTATGACATATCACTGTCCGAAGTTCCATTGTCCCCGCATTCGGAGAATACCTTGTGTGACCTTCGCTAATAGCTTTTATCCCAGCCTAAATATTCAAAGCCAGGTCAAATTGTATACTGGTCTAAAAATTGCACTAAAAATGCCAAGAAAAGAATTCACACTAAAATTGCACAAGAAAACAAGAAAAAAATCAACAACCTCGGTAATAACAGCCGGGGTATTAAAATCAGATTCACCAGCAGCTAATCTTATAACAGGAATACCAGCTTGAACAAAAGCAATTGCTTGATCAGTTATAGACAAAGTTTTTGAAGGCTTCACAGAATTGACCCTCGGGCTAATTGAGATATCAACCTGCATTTCTGCTCTTACTACAGTAGCACTTGTTCTAAGTGACTGACCCTTTCTCCCTTTTTCCAAAAATCTTCACAAGAACATAATCAATGCTGGTAGGCTGGGCTAAGCAATGCTGCAGAGTTGAAACACAATAGGTGCATAAATGTAGTACAATAAAAATGTTAAAAAAATGCAATGATGGTGGAAAACTAATAAAATGAAAACCTGGATCATTGGAACAGCAAAAGCAGCAGTTTTTCCCCTCCCAGTCTCTGCACAACCCTAAAGATCCCCTACTTTCAGAGCAACTGGCATAGCTTGGGCCTGAATAGAGGTAGGTCTAGTGTATTCGTGAAATGCTAAATCTTTCATGATACTTTCATGCAAACACTAAAAAGAAATTACACATAGTTTTAGCAATGTGAATCTTGGTCATAGACTTGTAGCCATAGGTATCTTGAAAAGAAAACAATATACCGTGTCTGTAAATGATCCGGTAGGCGCAGGTACAGGAGCAGAATCAAATGCAGCAGTAATATCTACATTCAGCCGCAAGCGAACCTCTTCAATCTGTAGAAGAATGCAGTATGTCAATTGCATTAATTTAGAATTATAAATCACATATGTGAACTATGGAGTTGCCCCAACTAGAAATTCCATTTGATTAATAGGTCCTTTATCCACGTTGTATGTCAATAACTGCAGTTATCATTTTTTACATAATGCATGCCCAATAAGAAAATTACTCCCATCATTGCTGGTGTCTAAAGTGATGCTTTTGGACAGGCCAAAGACTTTTCGTAAAAGATGAAAATTAGGAAACCGATTTAAAATACGGACTCAGAAATTAATTTCGAACCCAGACCACTTCTAACCCTTCCTGTTGATGTTTTCTTTTCCCAATTATAAGAATATATATAGAAAGGCTTCTTTTATATCCGCTCAGAAAATACTTGGGTTCGACTTCATAATGTATCAGCTAACGTAAAAAAAAGCCGCTAAGAATGCATTCAAATTTCAAGCTAAAGTTCTTGCGATTGCATTCAAGTCAATAATCAGCATGTAAAAATATGGTGTTCAACAGAAACTCTTTCCATTTTTCATTCTGTTTTAATCAGTTTAGATGTTGTTTGCTCAGCAATCGGAATCCAGTTGTGATACACAGCAAATTGTAAAATAGCAGTCCTGCAATCGGAAATGAGTTGTGATACACGGCAAATTGATGTCCCATACAAATGTAAAAATGGCAGATAACTATTGATTAAAGTTAATTCTGTTACGAATGCAGGAAACTGTAGAAGACAATATGCCATTTCCAACCAAGGGAGACTATTCTTCTAATGATGTTGCCTCGGTTATTGGTGTTAGTGTTGATTCAATGGAGGGATCTAGTCTAATGTGGCCTATCATTTTCCACCAAATTCAAAGGGGGAGCAAATAGAACATGATTGTTCAGATAAAGTCAATTGCACCAATAAATAGACTACATATCACAAATAATATCATTGATCAAGAGAGTGCAGATTGTCATTACCAGTAAGCCATCCATGCAGCGTTTCCATAGAGCAAGGATAACTCGTTCAAATTGATCATTCCAGAACTGCAATAATCAATGAGTAGCCGTTTAAACATGTTTCTACTTATAAACCAAATTTGCTTTAACCGTCAAATGCACATCAGTCAAATCAAGCACACTGTAACTTTACAAGCAACACCATATAACCCAAACGGAAACATCAAAAAGCAGTTCCATGTTTAATGTTGCCTCTTACTGTAGTGCTGCCTCCTCGAACTGCTTTTTCCCCATATCACTTTCGTGCTGCCTCTTACTGTAGTGCTGCCTCTTACTGTAGTAATCTTGTGTGAGCTTTTTAGGATGATGGTCGTAGAAATCGAGCACTTCCTTCATTCTGTTAGCGCTCCTAAATTTTTTCTGCCGAGATAGTAATGAATTAATATTGCATCAGTTGGTTTGAATTTAAAGCCAAACGGAAGCTTAGCCAACTTCGCTTCATCATCAAGATCCTTTGGCATTGGGTTGGTACTAGAGAGGTTGGTCTTGACAATTGAAGTAGAAGACATCGTATCTGTATAAAATCAGTAACACATGAACAAGGAGAATACGTACTACAGTGGGGAAATTATCGGATGATTACACTACAAGAAACTCTAGCTATTGCTACACCATATATTGCCACAACTTCAATATAGGTGTTGCAAAAGCAAATATGAGTCGAATCATGTGCAGCAGAATCATAATGTGAGCCGAATCATCCCTTGTACAACTCAAAATTCGTTAACGAAGCTTTGGGACCTGCAGCAGAAATCTCACTCTGACGTATTAATCTGTTGGCTTCAAAGTTTGACTTATTTCATCCGTAGTCCGTACAAGGCTCAACTCCGTTGACTATATATAACGGACCAGCAAGTAATCTCCTCAATGGTAACTTTCTTAGACATTTGACACACTATTTACCTTTAGCATTACATTTTTCACCAACACAAAGTGTTTTCTTTATCACAAGCTTAAAATGTTTTCACGATAAAATGTTCTCAGGACCACATTTTCCTCCATTGTAAAATTTCTCACAGAGTATGGTCCTCAACTTTACCAAGTGATGGTTGGTATTGGGTCATTCCAAGAAACATGAAGATGCTTGCACTTGGCTGGGAGCAAGTCCATTTCTCTAATGCAGGAAATTTTCTTTGGGGTTTAATACCGGCTGCAATTATCCACACTATTTGGACAGAGAGAAATAGACGAATATTTGAGCAAGATTATTTGTTTTAAGACAGAATCGACATTTGTATAGAAGTGAAGTCATTGATTCTTACATGGGCAAGTGCATCTGGCAATAGGGTACATCAGAATTTCTCTAGTTCAGTTCTTAACAATTGGGATGCATTCTTTATGTAATCGTGTTGTTGTTGTTTTCTTTTCTTAATCTACCTCTGGTAGAACTTTTTGTAATATTCTTAATTCTTCAATATATCTTCTCTTCTTATCAAAAAAAATAAAAGGGAAGGCATGGATTAAATATGTGTGCGTGAAAACACCACCCCCAAGCTGCCCCTCCTCTCTATCGTGTACTTCGCTATAAAAAGATCCCAATCGGTTTCTTTCAGTGGTCGATTTATATTTTAAACATGGCCGCTAGATTTGTCGATTTTTTAAATTGGCATGAGAAGTTGGAGTGAACCAAAGAATAACCACAAAAGAATAGACATCCACTTTGGAATGATATTATAAAGTAAAATACTAAAGGTGTCCCTTGTGAAGTGGTGGTTTTATTTTCAGGTTGGAGGTTACTTAATCGACTCAACTATACGAGAATGTGTTTGATTTTCTAGTGCTCGGACTCGATGTTCTAGATATCTCATCTTTTTTTGTTAAGCAGTGTTGACGCGAGTCATCTTCATAAGCTAGAGGCTTATTAGCCGTTGATGTCTTTGTTTGATTATATTTGTTTCGACTTTCTTAGTTTTATTACAACAGGCACAATTATAATTTCGACTTTCTTAGTTTTGTTCAATACCTTAATAAACGCACAACATTATCTTTTTCTGCAACTCTCACCATTTTCATTCTTCAAGTTTATGAGCTCTCTTCCCTTTTTTTATACTTGGATTTGTTTCTTAGTTATACTAATCAAAATGTGAATTTTTGGTGTTTACAGGCAAAGAAGTCTATAATCACCATGGACTTATATTTTTTTGATAAGAAATGAGATTTTATAAAAATGAGAAGAAGGATATACAAGGCAGTTCCAAATGGTATCACATGTTTCAAGTTCTTTTTATTCACACGTTATTTGCACCTGTGTTCCAGATTTTAGCAGTTGGGGCTGAACCTATACGTACTCAAATCGGTTTTATTTGAACGGGATGACAGATTTAGTGTGCCCAAAATCAATGTTTCCCATTTCCCTTCATCCGTAAGTTGTATGTCTTAATTCCACCTTCGGTATAGGATCGACCATTTCATGATCGTAGCCTTATGTTTACTCTTGATTGAATCTTTTTCCTACTTTGCATTTGTGAATATTGAGGAAGGCATGTATTAACAAAAAGTCTATTTGAACAGCATAAATGAACTACGGAAAAACCGATACTCACAAGTTTTGTTAGAAATAATGTGGTCAAGGCTAGTCTTAGTAACCTTGACTTTAGTTCTGTCATATCTGTCATGTGCAGTTGTTCTAGCTGGATTAGTTCTTTCCTCTCTCTCTGTATTAATAGTGTCTGTAAACTATGTTGTCGGTTTAATCAAGAACTTATCTTCTTCTCTTTACCAATACCATTCTTTCATGGTATCAGTCGCTTGACTCGATCCAAACCTCTCATCAAGTCAATAACACCGATCAATTAAACATTCAATATCAATTAAATATCAGATTTCTACCAATTAAATATCAGATTTGCATCAATTACACATTGATTTTTAGGTATTTTTCATCACAATCAATATCAATCTTATTTTTCAGATCTATTTTCTTGATTGTTTCTTCAATGGCGACAACAAGAATTATGGAAAATCAACAACAACATCACAATTTCAGTCATAATCATTGGGGATCTACTCCACATTCTTCCGCTACTGCTTCTACTTCTGATCCTTCATTGAACTTTTCTTTACCTTTAACCAACATCTCTAATTGTGTCTCCTCCAAACTTAATGGTGATAATTACCCTCTTTGGCGAGATCAATTTGAGTCAATTCTTATCTACACTGATCTTTATGGCTATGTTGATGGGGAAATTCAAGAACCGCCTCAAGAAATTTTTGTTGATGGATCTGCTTCTATCAATCCAAGGTGGTTACATTGGCGTAAAGCTGATCGATTTGTAGCTAGCTTGTCTTAAAGCTACCTTTACTGAGACTATTTCAGGTGATGTCCTTGTCCTTTCTTCTGCTCGTGATATTTGGTTATTTTTACAGACAAGTTTCCGTAATCAATTTACTGCTCGTCGGAGTATGCTTCGAAATTAGTTACATGGAATTCGTAAGGGAAATCTCTCTATCCTTGTGTATCTACATAATATCAAGAATATTGCTGATTCATTATCTGCTATAGGTGAACGAGTTAGTGAATCAGATCTTACAATGTATGTGCTTAATGGATTAGGAAGATCTTATGATAATTTTGTTATCTCTGCAAATAATCGAGAAACACCATTTACTTTTGCTGAATTGAAACCGAGATTACTCAATCATGAGCAGTGGTTACTTGAACAAGAACAAGATAATTCAATGACCTTTGATTCACATCATCCTTTAGCCTTTTATAGTAGAAATGTTCATCAATCTGGTGGTAGCAAAGGAAAACCAAGACATTCATCACACAATTTTATGCAGAGTCAATTTCATTCTTGTTCTTCATCACAAGGTGGTATTGCTGGTGCTTCACATAACACACCACACAATTTTATGCATAATCATTTTCACCCTGGTTCTTCATCACAAGGTGGTAATTCTGGTGCTCCATATGGTTCTACTTCTGTCAATAGGAGATCCATCCCTGATTACTCTCAAGTTGAGTGTCAGATTTGCAGGCGTTTAGGTCGCTTTGCTCATCATTGCTATTATAGATATGCTCCTGACAATAGACATACTCAATTTCATTCTTCTAACATTGCTTCTGAAGAGGAGGAGTTTCCTACTATGGATCAAGCCAATCCTATAACCACTGCTGAGCAAGAGTTTCTTTGGTCTTGCATCTTTGGGAAATGTGTCAGTTACTAATGCTCCTTCATCATCTACACCTCATTGGCTATCTGATTCAGGAGCAACAACACACATGACATGAGATCAATCTTTGATGCAGACTTCTTCTTCTTATACTGGCAAAGAGCAAGTGATGGTTGGCAATGGTAAGTCATTACCCATTTCTCTTACTGGTACTGCTTGTTTGACTACACCTAATGCTTGCTTCACCTTAAAGAATGTGTTACATGTCCCTGAAATGAAGCATAATTTGTTATCCGCGGCTAGATTCACTAGAGACAAAAATTGCTACTTCAAATTTGATCCTTACGGTTACGAAATCAGAGATTTATTCACACATGTAGTTTTAGCTCAGGGTGTTATGAAAAATAACTTATATCCTATTTCTCATTTGCCTATTTTTTTCTCAGTCTCATCATGGTTATGTTTACGGTATATCCGCTTCACCATCTTTTTGGCATGATAGATTAGGTCATCCCTCTACCAAAATTATCCAATTACCGCATAAATCAAATCGATTGTCTTAGACTCTCCTTTTTCTTTAGTTGTGTGTGATTCTTGTCAACTTGCTAAAAGCAAAAGGTTACCTTTTTCATTTTCTTCAACACATTCTCTTGCACCTTTGTCACTTATTCATTGTGATGTATGGGGTCCATCCCCTGTATCTTCTCTTTTAGGATATAAATACTACATCATTTTCATTGATGACTTTAGTAGATTCAATTGGATTTATCCAATGCATTTGAAATCTGATGCTATTCAATGTTTTACTCATTTTAAAAATCTTACTAAGAATATGTTCTCTACTAAAATCATTTCCTTTCAAACTGATGGTGCTTCAAAATTAGTAAAAGGTCCTTTTAAAAAATTTCTTGTCACACATGGCATTCAAATCAGGATTTCATGTCCTAAGACACCTGAGCAAAATGGTATTGCTGAACGAAAACATAGGCATGTTACAGAAATGGGAAATTCCTTATTGTTTAAAGCTTCATGTCCCAAGGAGTTTTGGTTTGATGCTTTTGCTACTGCTTCCTATCTTATCAACAGAACTCCCACCAAATTGTTAAATTTTAAATCTACTTTTGTTGTTCTCTTCAAGTCAATTCCTGACTTTTCTTTCATTAAGCTTTTCGGCTCGACTTGTTATCCTTTTTTAGGACATTGTAGAATTGATAAATTGTCTCCCAAATCTGTCAAATGTGTTTTCATTGGCTATAGTGCTCTTCATAAAGGCTATAAGTGCTATAATCCACTCTCTAAGAAAACTCATATTTCAAGGCATGTGATTTTTGATGAAACTCACCTATATTTTAATTCCTTATCACCATCTACCGTTGAGGAATGTGTCCCCTGTTTCTACTTCTTCTCCCACTACTTCTATTGTCACAAGATCCAAAGAATGGTATTTCTAAGCCAACAAAATTTCCTTATCACATTACAAATCTCTCAGTTAAGCATCCTCTTTGCTCTGCATTTGTCTCTCTCCTTCATAGCAACCCTGAGCCTAAAACTTTTCAAGAAGTTGTTCAGATTCCTGACTGGTTAGACTCTATTAAAAATGAAAAGATTGCCTTAGATGCTACTGGAACTTGGGATTTGGTATCTCCTACTCCTGAGATGAATATTCTTGGATGCAAATGGGTCTACAAGGTTAAGTTAAAAGCAGATGGTAGTGTGGATAGGTGTAAATCTCGACTTGTTGCAAAAGGTTTTAATTAGTTAGATGGTATTGATTTTTCGGAAACCTTTACTCCAGTAGTTAAATCTACAACTATCAGGATTGTTCTTACTCTAGCAGTTACCTGTAATTGGCATATCAAACAGTTAGATGTATCTAACGCGTTCCTTCATGGAGATTTGAAAGAAGATGTCTACATGCAACAACCTCTAGGTTTTGTTGATCCACAGTTTCCAAATCATGTTTGTCATTTGAAAATGAGTCTTTATGGCTTGAAACAAGCACCCAGACAATGGTTTTCCAAGTTTAGTGATTTTCTTCTATCTGTTGGCTTTTTTAAATCTGTGAATGATCATTTCATGTTTATTCTTCACACTTCTAAAGATATTCTGGTCTTACTTCTTTATGTCGATGATATTATTCTAACTTGAAATTCCGCATCTCTGCTGAACAAGTTGATCTTACTTCTCTAAAGTCTACTTTTGCTATGAAAGAGTTAGGGGATTTGAGTTATTTGTTAGGTATTGAGGCTACTAGAAAATCGGATTCCTTAACTTTGTCTCAAAAGAAGTATACTCTGGAACTGTTAGAAAAAGATAATATGTTGGATTGTAGATCATGTGACACTCCAGTGGCAAAAACCTCTAGAGCATCCATACATGATGGAACTTTGTTGTCAGATCCACTTGAGTATAGGACTTGAGTAGGAGGGCTTCAATACTTAACCCATACTCGACCTGACATTTGTTTTGGAGTGAATTATGTGAGCCAGTTCATGCATGCTCCTACGGATTGTCATCTTCTTTTGGTTAAAAGGATTCTTCGATACTTAAAAGGGACAATTGGTCAGGGTTTAACACTTAGAGCTGGTGATGTTTCTCTACTTAAAGCTTATACTGACTCAGATTGGGCTGGCTGCCCTGACACTAGAAGATCGACTACTGGATATGCTATATTTCTAGGTTCCTCTCTCATATCTTGGTTTTCTAAGAAGCAAAGTACTGTTTCAAAATCCTCAGCTGAGGCTGAATACAAGGCTCTTTCTGTGGCTTCTGCTGAATTGAAGTGGATTTCTTATATCTTGACAGATTTACATGTGCCTGTTACTTTGCCTGCTAAATTATATTGTGATAATACCATTGCCATAACTCTCTCTGCTAATCCTATGTTTCATGCCAGGGCCAAGCATATATAGATCAACTTTCATACTATTAGAGAGCTAGTGGAGGATGGTTTTCTACTTGTTTCTCATATTTGCAGTGCAGATCAGCTGGCAGATTTGTTCACTAAAGGCTTATGCTTTCCTACATTCTCAAGGCTGCTTCACTTGCTTCTGGAGTCTCCAATTACATAGCAGTTGCTTTTACTTCTGAGAGAGAGAGTGATTTTATTTTCTTCTTGTAGTTTGTTTGTTATTTTTCAAACCTTACAGACTGTCTGCATGTATCAGTTTGCAGGGGTGTGTTAGAAATAATGTAGTCAAGGCTAGTCCTAGTAACCTTGACTTTAGTTCTGTCCTATCTGTCAGTGACAGCTGTTCTAGCTGGATTAGTTCTTTCCTCTCTCTCTCTCTGTATTAACAGTGTCTGTAAACTGTGTTGTCGGTTTAATCAAGAACTTATCTTCTTCTCTTTACCAATACCATTCTTTCAAGTTTCAATGGGCTCCACCGTAAGTGGCCCCCCTGTTGTGCCCGCCGGGACCCACCAAAAAAAACTGTGAGACCTTTTTAGAGTGTTGTTTTTGTGTGGTTCAGACCCTCGATCTGTTAAGAACCACTGATGTATTAAAAGCAAATTGGGTTGAAGGCAACACATTGTTAGCGAAACTACTCGCAATTTTCCAATGCTTTACTTTGTGTTCAATACAAACTTGATCTTGGGGAGATGAATTATTTCGACTTTTAAGGGACATAAATTAAACGAAAATTTTACACCTTTAAGGAATGTAAATAAAATTTGACATAAAAAATAAAATTCATATTATCTAGCAATTTTTTTTTGTGTTCCATTTCATGACTTTTTAGTTTTCTCCAACATCTCAGTTGCATCGGAGTTTGACAATCCGACACAAAATCCACTCATCCTTTTTGTAATTTTCCTCATTTTCATATTTTTTCGGCGTGGTGTATACTTGCACATACTCAGTTCTATATGCTTTAGAACCCCGAACTTCATGATATACTGACAAGTACCAATGGTTTGGTTCATACCCCTTGTAATCTTGCGTTAGCTTTTTAGGATGATGGTCACAAAAATCGAGCACTTCCTTCATTCTGTTAGCTGGTAATGTTTTTCCTAAATTTTTTCTGGCGAGATAAAAATGAATCAATATAACATCTGTTGGTTTGAATTTGAAACCAGATAGTAGGCTAGCCAACTTGGCTTCATCCTCAAGACCCTTTGTCATTGGGTTGGTACTAGAGAGGTTGGTCTTGACACTTGAACTAGAAGAAGATATTGTATATGTATAATAAGAGGAATGGATAAAATAAGTATGGAGATACACAATGTTAAAATTATGAGATTAGCACGGGTATAGTTTGAGGATACGGGACAAGTTTTATGTGCTTTTATAGGAAATGCATGAGGACCGTTAACATAAAAATTGATGAACCATTAGCATAAAAAATCAACCTGTTCTTGGTATCTCACACATAACCAGTGAACAATGAATTTAACAACCATGAATTTTTTGGTATAAGTATTCAGTGTTTGTTTTACAGAAACTCAAGTCACAATCAATTATATGTAGGTATCGGTAATTCAAAAAATAAATAAAAAATTGTTTAGGTATTGGATAAAACTAACCACTGTTATGAAAATTAAGATTCGAAGATCCGATGTAAATAGTGTTTATTGACTCCATTATATTCAGACCTCAGGCATGAGTTTAATGTTTGTGAGGAGAGTTTGAATGATCTAGTTGTGAGTTCTTTTTGGTAGTATCCACTGATAGAAGAATTGAATCTACAACTAGTCTATGAGTTCCCTGAGTTTATAATTGTGTGTCTTTATTAATTTTTGTCAGTGACAACTGTATATGAGTTGTACTTGTCCGTACAGGTTACCTACCAGTCACTTTATTTTGTTTTTATGTTTTGTGTAAGGCCATAGTCGGTTTGTTTGTTAACAAAAAGAT
This sequence comes from Papaver armeniacum, assembly GCA_023531295.1. NCBI lineage: Eukaryota > Viridiplantae > Streptophyta > Magnoliopsida > Ranunculales > Papaveraceae > Papaver > Papaver armeniacum. The sequence goes on from JAJJWW010003206.1 coordinate 25,124, forward strand.
TCTTTTCATGTCCTTCAATAATTCATAATGGTATCAGAGTCGTAAGTGCCGATTCTTAGTACTTAAAGCACCATACAGATTTGCAACATAAAGATGAAAAGGAGTTTCACATATGAGTAAGATGTTATTAGTTACAATGTGATTGCTCGAATATCTTTTTCTCTTTCTCTCTCTTGTGTACAACTCACTCTCTTTCTTATTAAAAAGTTTGAAACCAATACCACCCTTCGGGGTGGTGTCTCCAAAATAAGGGACCTGTAAACATCTAGAAAAACCACCAATATAACCATTATTCGACCGTTACATTACCGAAAAATAGCTCTGACGACCGGAGTTTGATCAGAAAAACGATAAAAATCTCAGATCGTGAAACAAATCAAAACCCAATCTCCCTAGATAGGGCTGCACAAAACCGAACCATAACCATGAACCGAACCGAAACCGTGTCAATATTAACCAAACCGAACTGAAACCGAACCCTGTGGTTTGGGTTTAGGTTGTCAGTTTCACAAAACCGACACTTTCGGTTTCAGTTTAGGTTTGTGTATAAAACCAAACCGATATTCCATCGGTTAACCATTTAAGACCTACCATAGGATTGAAACATATATATTAGCCATTGATCAGTTTCCCTAAGTAATCCAAACTAATCTGAGCCATCAGTTTTAGGTGTTAGTTTACTTCCTTGTTTTTTCATTTCATTTTTTCTTCGCGACGATAGAGAAAAATAGAGGCAGAGAGGCGAGAGCAGATTTAGGTTTTAGGTCCTTACTCTTAATTCTCTTTTTGTAAATATTTCATTTCAACCTTTCTTCAAGGTAAGCCATTATCTTATCTCGCTTTTTTTATTTTCATTTGCTTAATTATGCTAGGAGTATGAATGATTATCTTTGATTGAACATATTTAGGGCTTCTTTATTTAATTTTCAATTCAATTTTTGCATGGATGTTTTGTAAATCGATGCATAGAGCATGTTAATTTATCTCAATTCCGTATTCGTTAAATCTCCTGATCAAATCTAGGGTTTTATTGTGATTTTATCTTAATAATTTTGTATGTCAATATATTATATTAGGTTTCGATTGTGGGTTCTGATTTAGTGAATTTTATCATGTTGTATGTTTATTAGCCACTTGGGCTTTGTTTAATTTTATTGATTTTGGGATAAATTCGGAATTTTTATTGTTCCTTCAGTTGAAATTTTGTTTCACAAGTCTTTAATTTTGTTCATTTTAGTTGATTACTGTAGTGATTTGGTTGTTTCTCAAGAAACTTAGGGCTTAGATGTATCTTGGATCAACTGTAGAATTCATTAGAGTCATATTCACTGTGCTGGGGTTTGGGTGTATGAGAAGTCGGTGCTTAATTACAGCGCCTTTAGTTTTTGAATATGGATTGCATTTTCAGAATTGGAAAGGGTAGTCTGTCAGTACTACTCACTTCACTTCCTCTTTGGTGTTTGTAGTTGATTCAGTTTCTAGAATGCAATTCATTTTAACAAGTTACTCGAGGTTAACCCAAATTTTCGCTGTCTATTATAAATCTTTGAAATTGAATGATAACTATGAACTTTGTTATCTCTGATTGTGTTCAAGTTATATCAAGTGAATTGAGCGAGAAACAGGATATGGAGACATGAGATTTGTGTTTTGTGCTTTAGGTTGAACACCCTCCTTGACCTGAGGTAGTAATAAAGGAAGCTTTAAGAGTTGTAACTAGCATTTCTAGTTTCGTTGGCAAGTGAATTTTCAGATTACCATCCGGTCCATCTATGTCATTCTAGTTTTTTGTTGTGGGATAATTGTAGCCTTATATCAATTGTGACGTGTTTATGTCTAGACTTAGCTTATAGACAGAAAATGATTAGAAATATGTCGACAATGTGCTGCTGATCTTGTTTATTTTTCTTGGGAATGTTGTTATTGCTTGGGAATGTTGAAAATGATTTGTGAATCTACCATTTGTAGGCTCATCTCTGTTTATTTTTCATTCGCATGAGTTCCCGTGGAAGGAGGAGAGGTAGCTTGGGAGCCAAAGAATCGCACTGGGGATTGATCCCGTCATGCCTGCAGCTAGTGGCTGGGAATGAGGGGAGCATTAAGCTCTTATATTTTTGTCGTCTTTTATTCTCTTTTGAGCTAGATACTGCAAACCTCTATTATTTTCATAGCAGAATGAATCTTTTCACACTGATGAGTTGTAGTTAACGAATGGTTAGGACTCTTAGGAGGATTATTCGAGTTAAAGCCTTTTGTTGTCAGTTTAGTTGCTCGTCATTTATGCCTCTGATATGTTGCCAACAAACTTTTCTGTTGCTTGTAGTATTGGGTGTACTATTTGTGTAAACTATAAAGTACTGGCACATTATTGTTTATAAATCATTCGGTTAACCAAAAACCGTCTGGTTTTTAACAAAACCGAGTAGAAACCGAAACCAATGAAACCAAATAGGCTATATGGTTTCATTGGTTTTCATTATTGGAAAACCGAGTACTTTGGTTTCGGTTTAGGTTTTGCCAAAAACCGATAAAACCCGAACCATGTGAAGCCCTATACCCTATTCAATTAGTTACTTAAATTTCTCAAAAGAAGCTTCCTACCTCTTTCTCATGCATCTTAAGAAATAATCTTCTTATTTAACTTAATCTCCTAGCCACCAAAACCCCTGAAACTAATAGCTGCAAGAAGGAAAATATTGGATGTTTTTTGAATCTCTTGGTTACTAGAAGACTCTCGGATACCAAGCCTCTCAAAGAAGACACAAAAAGACAAATACATTTGTTACTGGATACTAAGGAACAAAGACACTAAGACACCTTCTCCAAATCTTTGATACTAAGACTCTGGTTAGTTTTGAACCCACAATTGGGGGATATCAAAACTAATTGGGGGATATAGCTACAGGACAAAAACGGTGTCCCAATAGCAATTTTGGGTGACCCCCTATGTAATTATTTTTTTAATTCCTAATCTAGCCCTCACTAATCCTAATTAGTGATTAATTTTAATTAGTAAAATCTTAAGTATTGGGGGATATATTAGTTTGATTTTTTATTTTAATTTGTGTTAGTGAGGAGTAGAAGGAGAGGAAAAAAAATTTGAGTGGAATTTGTTTTTTTGAAAATGGAAGATGATTGTGATAAGAGAATTGCAGCAGCTGAATCTTTAGCTCAACTACAACAATCATATCTTCAATCTTCGGTGTATGATAACAACTCACAATTGGAGTTATATGATGAACCAACACCTTTGAATCATGATTTTCGTGACCATGAAGTGTTTTGTGAAGAACCAACTCAAGAAAGTAAACATGTTCAACATACAAGCAACCCCAACACACACGTAATGCTTCAAAGAGGTCGAAAATTTGATTTTTTTTTTCGAAACCGCCATTTCTGTCTGAAAAAGCTTAATACCGGCATGCTCGTTGTATGAATACTACGCCGGAACCTCTATAACCGGCATTGTATTCATACAACTTTGTATGCCGGGACAAAATATCCACAACTGTTCAAGAACATACCGGCGTGGTATTCAAACCAAGATTGCATGCCGGTTTTCTGTCACATATTTAAGAGTATTTGGAAATTTGAAATACCGGCATGGACGTTAGCAAAAACCACCATGTTGGGGTACATGTCGATTTCTATACGTAAACCAAATAATGTAACCGATTGTTCCTAAGCATAGAAATTTCTATGCCGGGACGAGGTACCTTGGCGGTGTTTTGAGCATTCCGTATATGCCGGTATGTGTACCGATATTTCTAAAACTCGATCTCTACTATGCCGGAACATACAGTACAAACCAAAAAGACATGTTGTTGCGATCCTGGTTTCTTCGCATGTCGACATTGTTTACTCAACGTATGCGCCTTACTCTTTTCGGACCTGTGGGTTTCGTCAATATTTTTTTTGTTGTATAATTTAATGGACATTGTAATATGAGTGTTAAATTAAGTTATTACCTTAATGAAAAGAGAAGTCTCAAAAGTTATTCAGTAGTTGACAAAGACATAGCTTCTCATGAAAAGAGAAGTCTCAAAATTGGAATAAGGATATTCAAGTCTGAACAATAAAAGCGATGGGCCAGTTAACTGGAAAGCCAAGTGCGTAATAAGAAGGTTACTTTGGGTATTCTATAGTTAAAAGGTTAAGGAGAGAGTTAAATTAAGTTATTACCTTTGCAAGTGATCACGTTTCCTCTTGTTTCATTTGGATTGAAGGAGCCATTGCCGTTGCCTTCTAAGCTGCCCATTACTCTCTCTGTCTCCCAACTTCTATGAATTTCTCGCCTTTCCTCTGTTACACTTCGTTCTGGATACACCTAGCTGATTTTATATGTCAAATGAAGTCTGGGGAAGTCAGACGTGGAAGTTTAAAGTCAAGTGGTCAATCAAAAGAAACAATAAATTATGAAAGGCGTATCGATACTAAATTATAAAGAGCTGATGGCCATGATGGCGATTACATAGAGTTGGTGCTGATACTGATTCCATGAGCTTAACTAAGTCGCATACTAAATCTCGGAATGACAACACCGAAAGAATAGCTGAGACCAGGAACTGAAAAGAATATAAGTTTATCAAAGTTATGGTACCGACATGGAAACTTAAATGTCGAGGATGCCGGTATATGATACCGGCATGGAAATTTAAATGTCGAGGATGCCGGTATATGATACCGGCATGGAAACTTATATGTCGAGGATGCCGGTTTTCTGTCACATATTTATGAGTATTTGGAAATTTGGAATACCGGCATGGACGTTAGCAAACACCACCATGCCGGTACATGTCAATTTCTATACAGGAACCAAATAATGTAAACTGATTGTTCCGGCATAGAAATTTATATGCCGGGACGCGATACCGGCAGTGTTTTGAGCATTCCGTATATGTCGGTATGTGTACCGGAACATTTTAACTTTGGGTTGCGCCTTTGTAAGAATTTTGGAATCTATTTTTTTCTTTCTAAGCTTGATCCATTCCTTTGTTTTATAATTACACATTCCAATTAAGACCATATTTTTCTTCTTTTTTTCTGTAGTGGTAGCTGGTGTAGAGAGGTTTGCCTTCAAAGGTGTTGCTTCGAATCTTGTAACGTATCTGACGGAGGTGTTGAAGATGAGCAATTCAACAGCGGCAAGAACAGTCAACAGTTGGGCTGGAATTTCTTTCTTGTTACCATTGTTTGGAGCATTTCTTGCAGACTCGTGTTTGGATAGATATTCTACCATTCTTTCCTCTTCTATTGTTTATGTTGCTGTAAGTATTTAGTTGCCGCGTTCAACACCTTGTATAATTTTGAAAAAGCTTATTTTATATACATTTTTTTTTTGGCTAATCATTGTATTAATTTAGGGATTGGTGGCATTGACATTAACAACGCTTGTACGGGAATGGACGGCTAAGAGCACTGAGGACCATGAAAAGACTAGTGCAAGTACTCCATGGTTTTCTTTTCCTCTGTTCTTGTCTCTATTTTTAATCGCTTCTTTGGCTTTTGACCTATAACATAAGCAAACAAAACAAACATAAGAAAAGTCATGGCAGTTTAGGAACCGGCATGGAAACTCTTAAACAAACCAATGCCGGTAACATGTTCCGGCATAAAACTTTAAATATCGAGCATGCCGGTATCGTAGTACCGGCATCCTATGGAACCTAAATAGTGTGCCGGTATTGAGCACAATTTCAGTGATGTTCCTGTATGTTTTAAGTGTACTACCGGCATTTTTGAATTGAACTAATGCATGCCGGTTTTTAAGTACCGGCATTCACGAAACCTAGATACAATGCCGGTACAAAAAATTGTTCCTGTGTGTTTTTAGTTGACTACCGGAATAGTCTTCAACCCAATTTGTATGCCGGTACTGCAAATTCACTATCAGAAATTGAAACCGGCGTGGTATTCATCCCAAATGCTATGCCGGTACCTAAACCGGCATGGTATTCAAACCTAGATCCTATGCCGGTACTCTCTGTAACTCGACAGTTTCAGCTATTGTTGGCGATTCTAACCTAAACCCATGGCTACAAATCGATTAAAACAATCATAAATGAGTTCAAAAATCACTTACCTTCTCAGAGAAGCCATGACTGCGAGTGGTTGATCATCCGAGCTCGCTGATGCATCCTCTTCTAGTTGTTGAGCAATGTTCTCGATTCTTTGTTCATGTGTTTGTTGAGCAATCAATTTGGTTCTCGGTTTTGCTTTCGATTTGGTTCTTCGAGGCATGAACGATGAGGAAGAAGATGAAGATTTTTTTTTTTTGATCATCAAATCCGGAATTGGGGGATATATGAATTTGGTTATTTGATTTTATGTTTTAGGGGAAAGGGCATAACAGTCTTTTCATAATGTTTTTAATTAATCTAAGGGTGTTTTAGTATTTTCGCCCCCAAAACACCCTTAACAGCCACCTTTGGTTGGGAGAAGTAATTCATATCCCCCAATTAGTTTTCATATCCCCCAATTACGCGTTCCGTTCTTAGTTTTCTACATATTTTTTTTAACTCATGTTTCAGTTACAATTTTTGACCTGTCCATCCCTGCAAGAAAAGCAAGAAAAAAAATCAATGATATGTTTTTTGTAAGGAAGTATTGATAGACGCATTTATGTGTCTAGTTTGTCCTCAATGTTTCGTATTGTTAGTACTCGATTTTGTCCTTATTATGGTGTTTTGTGTGTTTGTAGGTATTTTTTGGAAATAAAGATTGTTGGAAAATTCGGCTCGAAAAGTTGCTCGGAACACCCCCGGAGGACATTTTCTATTCGGACTCCCACTTTGGATAAGGGGTAACCCAATTACTAAGGGGCACCCAACTGATATTCGCACCTCCAGCTGTTGGATAAGGGGTATGGACGTGATATGCCCAAACAATGCTGGTATGGGTGTTCGAATGGGTTTAGTTGGGTCGATAATCGTCGGGAATAAAACAGGGAAAGCATGTGGAAGATATTCACAACAGTAATTGAAGAAGATATTCGGCAAGAGTTGTGATTATATGGAAGATACGTGAGCTGTAAAAGAAGATATTCTCCAATATATTTCATTGATTAAGAAATATTCTTAATAACCCAAAGTTGCGTGAGAAGCTAAATCAGGAAGAAAATATTCCCATAATATTTTATTTAATGCCCGAGTTCAATGAAGAATAATTGAGAATTATGGAGTGATTAATGAAGATTATATGGAGTTATTATCGAGTATTTTCGATTCTGAAGAGTATATAAAGGGTTCTAAGTGTTTTGAGAAGGGACAGAGAGTTTGGGAGAGAAATAAGAACACATGTTGTTATAAAAGTTGCAAACACTTGTTTTTCATCATTTTCTCCATTTCATCATTTGTACACCTCCTTTGAGCAATAATAATGATTTTTGAGTGTGTTTCCAACAACATGATGAGCTAAACCCATCCTCTGGAGTGACGGAGGAAGCCATTCTTTCAAGAATTATGTGGTAACATTTACTTTATTAATTTATGCAATATTTTTATATGATTAATTGCATTGATAATAAATGAATTAAATGATTTTTATTAATCAAATGTGTTTTCTCTTGATGATGCATGCTTAGTTTTAGACTCTTGATGCGTTATGCTTGCGACTAACATTTGATATTTTGGAAATCTGATTTTGGCAATACTTTAGAATCAAATCAATTGTTTAAATTGCATGATATAAATTAATTTAAAACCACATAAGTATTGATGAATGGTGAAATCCTAGCTCCATCCTCTCCATAATTTTCACAACATCTTGTATTTTGAGTTTGTTATATTTTTGCTTTAAAAATTAAGTCTAAAAATCTGCTTTCACAAGTCTCAACGAACCTATTACTACAACATCATTGAAAAATATCATCAGTATTCACTACTATAAGTTTCTTTGTTGTGGTGGATAGAGGTCTCCAATCTTTCTGGTGATCTCTATGAGCATCCTAAGTTGGAATTGCCATGGCTTTGTAAATCCGCAGGCAATCCGTGAACTACGGGAGTTAGTAAAGTTAAAATCACCTGATATCATATTCATATGTGAAACTATGTGTAAAAAAGAAGTTACAGAAAGAAAATTTAGATCAATTGGTTATCTAAATACATTTATATTACCATCTATTGGAAAGAAAGGTGGTCTCGGTATTGCTTGGAATGATGGATTTGATCTATCTATTTTACATTCAAGTCAGAGAGGGTTTAAATGCGTCTTTAAATCCCTTAAAGCTAATACTAGTTGCAATTTACATTTCATCTATGGGGAGCCAAATCGTAATCTCAAACCAGATAGTTGGGCTCAGTTCCCTAATTAATATTAGGATGCATCTAGTCATGCTTATTAGTAGGTGATCTAAATTGTATTCTTCTACCTGAAGATAAATAGGGAGGAAGAATGGTTACAAACAATGATATGAAAATCTTAAAACACTAATATCGGTTTGGAACTTGAAAAAAATACCTTTCTCAGGTCCAGACTGTACTTGGACAGATAGCCAAGAAGGTGATAATCTGATAATGGAAATAATTGACAGAGCAGTTATCAATGGAAATTTGGAATCTAATTTTCCTGATACACATACATTACATTTACCGAGAATCTCCTCGGATCATTCTCCCATTCTCATCTCTCTCAGTGCGGGGGCTAAAAATCTCCAAAGACCATTCCACTTTATGTCCAACTAGTCACAAGATAACACATGCAAAACTGTCATTGAGCAAGCCTGGGCAAGGCGTGTAAGGGGATCAAAACCTTATCAGCTCAAACAAAAATTAAACATGGTAAAACAGAAACTCAAAATTTGGAACAAAGTGTCCTTTGGAAATATAACACACTCCATAAGGGGATACAAAGGCTGCTATTTACCAAGCACAAGTTCATGATCCTGGCAATACCACAATAATCTCTGAATTTAAAGATAAAATGACGTATCTTTATTCTCTTAAGGAAATCTTATGGAAGATAAAACAAGAGAAATCTGGCTCAATGAAGGAGATGACAATAAACCCTACTTTCATAAAGCTATAATGTTTCGAAGAAAAATAAACAGTATAAATTGGATCAAATCATCTAATGGAACTTGGCTTACTACAAGAGAGGCCATTGTTAATGAGTTTATATCATATTTTCAGGAGCTTTATAAAACATCAAATCCTGAAGGTCAAAATTCATAGACTCAATGACACCAAAAGTCACTGTTGAGGATAATGATTTGTTATCGACACCTGTATCTGATGGTGAGATTAAGTGAGCTGCTTTTCAAATGGGAGCAAAAAAAGCTCCCGGGCCCGATGGATATACAGGGCATTTTTACTAAGAATATTGGGATGTAGTGGGTAGTTCTGTTTGTGAAATGGTCAAACATTTCTTCAACACAGGACACTTACTTACACAATTTAATCATACAAATATTTGTCTCATCCCTAAAAACCATATGGTTGACTCTGTGGACCAGTTTCGGCCAATAGGCCTTTGTAATTTTGCTTATAAAGTGGTGTCGAAAACCATAGCAAATAGGATGAAGCCTCTGATGGACAAAATCATTTCACCCCATTAAAGTGCTTTTGTCCCTAAGATACAAATTGCTAATAATGTTCTAATGGCCCATGAAGTGATTCCCTGCGTTAAGAAGAGAAACAAAGGAAAAGTTGGACTTGCAGCAATTAAGCTGATATGTCCAAAGCATATGATAGGCTTGAGTGGTCCTTTTTGGAAAAAGCAATGTTAAAAGTTCGCTTTAACCAAAATTGGATAAACTTAATCATGAACTTCCTGAATATTGTTTCCTACTCTATACTGCTGAATGGAATCCGTTTGGGTAATTTAAAAACCGAAAGAGGCCTAAGGCAAGGGGATCCAATTTCCCCTTACCTTTATATCATATGCACAGAGGCTCTATCTGCATACATATCTAAACTTGAGAAGACAAACCTTTTCCACGGTATAAAAATAGTGAATGCAGCTCCACCCATCAGTCATCTTTTGTTCGCAGATGACAACTTCATTTTCACAAAGGCTACGATACCTGAATTCCACGCTACGAAGAATTATCTCCAGAAGTACTGCAACGCAAGTGGACAAGAAATCAATTTCAAAAAGTCTGGTTTGCTGCTAAGCAAAAATGTACATCCAAGACACAAAATATTACTAGCCAAACTTCTTGGCATTTCGAACTTACATCTTGGAGAAAAATATTTAGGGGCACCAATTAACATTCTTAGATCCAAAACTCAGACTCACCTATCTCTTCTCACTACTGTTGAGAAAAGGGCAAGTAGTTGGCTAACCCACTTTCTCTCTCAAGCAGGAAGAACAACTCTGGTTCAACATGTGGGACAAGTTATGTTAACATACCAAATGGCAAATTTCCTAATCCCAAAGAATCTATGTCAGAAAATAGATGCTCACCTGAACAGATATTGGTGGGGAGAAGATCCAAAGTCAAAAAAGAGGAAGCTACATTTGTTGGCCATAGAGAATATCTGCAAAACAAAAAACGAAGGTGGGTTAGGTTTCAGGAACAACGAAATCAATAATCTGGCTATGATGGCAAGAAGTGTTTGGAGACTTGTGGAGAATCCTAACTCCCTATGGGCAAGTGTTCTTAAAGCAAAATATATTCCTAAAACAGATGTCTTGCATGCTAAGTGTCCAAATACAACTTCTTGGGCGTGGAAATGTATCTATAAAACTATGGAAAACATTAAGCCATTCATCTCATGGGTAGTGGGAGAAGGACAATTCATAGACCCTTGGTGTGACAACTGGATTCCAAGCAAAGGAGTTGCAACACCAAAAGATAACATAGTACCTGACCCTAATCTCACAGTAGCTGACCTTATCAACCATCAGAACAGAACATGGGATTCAGCAAAACTTAATGCTATTTTTGATCAATCTTATGTGGAGAAGATTGAAGACATACCTTTGACCCTTATTCCTACTAGAGATGGAAGAATATGGGTAAATGCTAGAGATGGAAAATTCTCAATTAAAATTGCATATCACGGTCTATCCTCAAGAGGTGACATTGCCAATTCTGATTTATGGAGCAAATTGTGGGCTCAGAAATTACCTGCAAGGGTGAAATTATTTGTGTGGAAGGCTCAAAGGAGCCTTACATGTGAATCTACTTCTACATCACAGAATACATTCTTCAGATTTTATTTGCCCTAGATGCAAATTGAAAGAAGAAAGTATAATGCATGCACTAGTTTCATGTTCACATCTCAACACAATATGGTCCCAATCAAATATCACAAATCATGAGTTCCAAAATATTACTTTTGATGAGTGGATAAGATACTGGTTACAGCTGACTCCCTATCAAGATGATTCCAACAGAATTGAAACATACCCAATGATAGCTTGTATGTGTTGGTCAATCTGGGCTAGCAGAAACGAAATTGTCCATAATAGGATAATTGAAGAACCATCCTCAATTCTGGCTAGAGAAAAATCGATGCTGCCTGTGCAAATCAACCAACCACACCTCCTAAAAATCTCTGCAATCACACCAATATCTGTTATCTCAACTTGGGTATCTCCACCGTCGAATTGGACCAAAATCAATTGTGATGGGGCTTGGAATCTCTTCTCAGAAACAGGGGGAATTGATTTTATCTTTCGGAATTCAGATCATCAATTTATACTTGCAGAGGCACTTTACGTTGGTTGTTTCTCAGCAGAAGAAGCAGAAATTAGAGCAGTAAGAGACTAGTTAGCATTAGTGTTTCCCTTGTGTTGGTTGCATTGCTCTGGATTCAAGGGAAAGCTGCTGGTTAGTAAGAATTTTCCTGTGTGTGTTTGCACTGCGTTGCCTAGTTTGTGTGGCCAGTGTTTCAAGTGATAGCCGATGTCTCTCATTTAGGCGTGTTTATATTGCATTTTATATGCCAAAAGGCTAGCTTTTTTGGTGTTTTTCGTACTAGTAGTCGTGGGTAGTAAAAAATGCGATTTTGGGAAACAAGTAGTATTTGGCACTCTGAACGCATTAACCATCAAGTGAGGTACCTGTTATTTGAGAGCAGGTATGAGCTGATTGTATTGTAAACGCATCAAGAACTGAAATTATGGTCATCTAGCTGACCAGATTCTCTATGTAGCTTTTTCACACTCAAATATTCTAAATCTTTTTGATACTGGAGCACAAAGCCATGCTTGGTTCCCCCAAAATGTGGGACATTTTCCTGGTGGGAATGGATTCTATGGTTGTTCAGTTCAGAGGTCATTATTCTCCTCGCGATCATACACACTTCCAAACTAGTTAGTGTGACTACTGTAAAAGCAGATTGGGTTGGAGCCTTGGAAGCAACACATTGTTAGCAAAATTATTCGCAATTTTCCAAGGCTTTATTATTTAGTCAGGTGTATTAATTTCTAGCCTGACTATGTGTTCAAAACAAACTTTTTCTTGGCAAGACGAATTATTTTGAGTTTTATTGGACATAAACTAAAAGAAAAATTTACACCTTAAACGAATGTAAATAAAATTCGTTATACACAAAAGTAAAACTCTGATTATCTAATGAATGTTTATTCTTTTTTTTTTGGTTCCTATCTGTAACTTTTTCAATTTCCTCCGACATCTCAATTGCACTGGAGTTTGTCAATCCGACACAAAATCCACTCATCTTTTTTGTTATTTTCCTCATTTTCATATTCTGTCACTGTAGTGTATTGTTGCATGACATACTCAGTTATATACGCTTTACGACCCCGGACTTCATGATATACCCAAATTTCCTTGCGTCCAATTAAAACTGTAGAGTCTGCGCTCGAATAAATGGAACTACATGGTTTACTTGACAACCAAAAGCCTTGCCCTGCAACACGAATCCGAAACTTGTAGTTGCCTGCTTCTACTGCTTTTTCCCTATAGCACTTTCGTGTAAACAAGTACCACTGGTTTGGTTCATACCCCTTGTAATCTTGCGTGAGCTTTTCAGGATGATGGTCGTAGAAATTGAGCACTTCCTTCATTCTGTTTGCTGGTAATGCTTCTCCTAAATTTTTTCTGGCGAGGTAGTAATGAATCAATATTGCATCTGCTGGCTTGAATTTAAAACCAGACGGAAGCCTAACCAACTTTGCTTCATCATCAAGATCCTTTGGCATTGTGTTGGTGCTAGAGAGGTTGATGTTGACACTTGAAGAAGAAGAAGACATTGTATCTGTTTAATAAGAAGGAATGGATAGAATTAGTAACAAATTAACAACGACAGGAATATGCATTACAGTGTTAAAAATTACAAGATTAGCTTCTGCAGTTCTGCTACAGTAATAAGAAATGCATTCTGGTATTTACTGCACAAGAACCGTTTACATAAGAAATCAACTTGTTCTTGGTATCTCACACACAGCTAGTGAACAATGCATGTAACAACCATGAACTTTTAAATATAAGTATTTTTACGGAAACTAAAGTTAGAATTAATTATATACAGGTATCTGGAATTAAAAAAATAAAATATTTTTTGAAAGGTATTGGAGAAAACTAACCATGGTGAACATTGAGATTCGATGATCCGATGTTGCTGTTCAGATTTGACAATCCAATGTTAATGAGATTTGAAGACCCGGTGCAAATTGATTCCATTTTATTTAAAGTATGAATGTGAGATTGATGATCGTGACGAGAGCTTGAATGCGTTCTTTTTGGGTTGTGAACACATGCTTTATAGGTTCAGAATGAGGGATATTAAAGTAAGTTAAAGATTTCTGTTTCCCAGTCGAAAAGGGAAAACTAAACCCGATTTCCTAATCTAGTCGACTTCTAATTACTAACAATAACAAACTTGTATCTACCGTTTTTTTTTTTTTTTTTTTTTTTTTTTTAAAATCTCAACCATCAGATGGTTTGGATGAGTCGGTTGTCAGAATTCTTCACCGACATATACGAGTCGGTTACACTTATAAATCTGACGTCCGTTTCTTATAATGGAGAACTTAATGCAAACACAACTATACAAGGGATTTATATGAACCCTAGAATTTGTTCATAGAGTTGAATGGCCGAGACTTGTCTGGCCATCCTTGGCATTGTTGGTGAAATCCCTAGAAAAGCAAGCATTTTATACTTGACCCTTTAGACCAAAGTCTGATATTAGGATGACAATCGTCAGACGTTACTAGAAATCAATTTCATTCATGATCCTGAATTGCAAAATAAATTTGATACAGAATTTCAAGAGAATGAAAATGTGACATACTTTTATAGGAACCTAAGCTAAGTCCATGTACGAGCCATTATATTAAGATCTAGACTCATGGCAGTGCATCCAAAGTGGTAGGTTTATGTAGTAGGTTTGGTGGAATTGACATTAGTGGACTGTGGAGACAATTTTTCACATGGCCTAGTTGGAAACATACAACTCTGTTCGTATCTTTAGTGTTACACATAATTGACTATATCGTTGCATAAGTTCTTCCATTCTGCAACAGCATGTTTCGGTTTGAGTAATTAAGATGGTCACATAAAAAAAACATTCTTAAGGTTGAGAAGCATATTTATGTCAACCAAATGAAAAATCTAGCTTATTCAGACAGATTCAGCTTTTTCATGTGAACCGAAGCCCAACCAAATACTGAGCACTACAAAAAGAAGCAGTTACGAACCTCGTGAATTATTGTTCAGCATGTAAACCGCAACCGTAGAATATATTCCTCCGGACATTGTATGCTTCAGGTACCAGTCAATATCAGTGGTTTAATGACCTGAAGCATACAAGATCCATCAATTAGCACTGCCTGCTGATTATAACATTGAAATATTCAGTTGTTGTGCCTGCAAACAGACGCACAACAGCATAAATTGACAGAAAAAAAAATTAAGGATACAAATTTAAAAAAAAGTTCAGTCAGTCCTTGAAGTTCCAACTAGATAGGAAATTGTTTAGAGTATGCCACCTGAATGATAAGACGAGCAGCAAAGAATCCGTCAGTTTAATTTAAATGCTTCTAAATTGTAAGTACACTTATTTATCTCCCTCGCCACGTGTACTAGCAAAGCCCACGTGGAGGCCACGTCATAAAAGTGGATGACACGTAGGGGCATCCATAGGATCTAGACGGCGTGCCATCTGTCAAGTTCAACGGTCGAAGATGAAGGAGCATCAAAGGAAGGTATCCCCACGTAACACCAAAGAGCTACTCTACACTTTACCTCATCACGAGGTGAGGTATAATCAACGGCTGGGGAACGTCCAACTGACACGTACGTGACAAGGAAGACGACACCGCCGGCGCAGATCGCACCGCCCCTAACCACTCGCATTTAGTGCTGCTCGAGGGCATGCGCGCGATGACCAACGAAGAGAGCGGGGGTTGGTCAGCGTAATGAACATAGGAATTATAGAAGGCGCGGAATGATAAGGAAGTCCGCGGACTATGCACAGAGCACAAGAAGATAAGACTTCAAAAACTCTTTTCCAGTGGACCCACTTAAATTAGCTATATATATGTCCCTTCCAAACAGGAGAGCAAGGGGAGGAACATTGAGAGAGAACTAGAGAATATGAGAGAAATCAGTGAGAAGTAAGTATGAGCATCAACCTGTGGGTTTGATGAACACTAAAAGTCTTGCAACTATTCTTGTAACCATTTATCTCATAGTGAATATCCCCAGACCCGTGGATGTAGGCCTTAGTGCTGAACCACGTAAATCATTGTCTCCTTTACGTTTAGCATTCATATATCTTTATTTATGTGTTTACTTCTTAGATCTACCATTTTGGATGTTGATGAGATCATGACAAACCCGCGGGGTTTGGAATCAATGAATCAATATCTATCTATGTATTTTATGCTATGTTCACACTTCAATGCGTATATTCAATTCATGCTAAGATTGTTTGTGAACACGTGGATGCCTACGTGATTTCCGTGTTCACATAAATGATGTCCTGGTTGGACTCTAGCTGCAACCACATTTGACTGCTCTAAGAAATGTCAGTTGGTGTGCCTTGTTGCCAACTTTTCCTAATGATCAGACATCTTCATAAAGCTAAAAACACAAAAGAAAGTTGAATAAGACTAATTCCAACTCTCCAAAAAATAGCATTTAAAAAAATAAACTGTATGATTCCTTTTCAACAGTCTCCGTGATAAGAATTCAAATATGGAAGTTGTTAAAATTTTGTTGCAAGTAGCGCTCGTCCAGACCAACCAATCAACATAACATAAAAATCATTAACACAAACTAGCGGGACATGGGCCACTAAGATAAGGCACAAGCATTTTAGCATGGTCATAATTTATGTATATATGATGAATAAGCAGGAGAAAACTTTCTAATAAACTCTAGACAAATCTAGACAAGGTCAGCTGAACAATAGCATTGAGAGAAACACATTGTTTGTACAAGCATTCACAATGTCAAGATACTGTGTCAAAAGGAAATAAAGGACAATAGGACGAAAAAGTATGATGAAATAGTACCCGTGGCAAAGGAAAGGCCAGTTTCCCGAAATATGTTATACTTGCTCCAATCCTTCCCGGAACTTTTCGTGTTCCTTCGGTCTGGAAAAATTTCAGCATTAGAATATGTCTTTTTCAAATATATAAGAACACATAGCTCATAGTGATAACAGTCATATCCTCAATCAGTAACATAAAAACAATGAACTTCAGGTACCGGGAAAAGTAGCAAAATTAACAGAGAACCTTATTGCCAAAGATTACAGGAACGTGATCAGCTTCTAAAGCACATGCAAAATATGAAATCCTAGTCAAGTCCATAAACTCCATGAACAATCCATATGGAAAACAACCGATTACTATTTCTTGATGTCTACCAGAAGAACATTTAAGCTAAGTAAAGGAAAGCAATGGATCACCAAGATGTGCTTTCTAACCTTTGAATAACTTCAGGCTCATGAAAACTTTCGAAGGATGAATTTTCCACCAATAGACATTGTTAGCTAAAATGAGCCCGAGTATTAGGGATTCGATGCATTTTTCAGATTCCATACATGCCTTTGCAACTATAGAAAAAAATATAAGTTTGTTAACAACCGCCCAAGTAGTAGCTGCCACTGAAACCAACAATGTATTCTTCCAGTTGCTACGAGATCAATAAAAAATTCCCAACAAAAGATTTCTTGGGTGGGGTAGGTCCTGAGATCAAATCCGATGAATAAGAAAAGTGGTGTATAGCCAGTCTAAGGGTAGGCGGGCTGTGCTGGGTGACCGAGGGGCCAGCACACCAATATAAACCAAGCTTTGCCACAGTGACAGTATATAAAGTAATCATCTCATGATAAACTATGCTGTAGTGATGTACAAAAGAACCACGTAATTTGCATCTAGGTTCCAGAGTCATTGCCATTCATAGATTGGATCATGCCCACACCACCTATTTCTCATCTATTTTACATCAGATGTAGTTTCATACAACTGATGATCAAGTTCACCTTAGAAATGAACTTAACAGGTCGGTTAACTAATGTTTGAAGGTGAGTAGAAGAAACCAAAACAGTTTTATTTCCTACGCAAGGCTATGTTTCATATTGAAATTTGTTCCTGAAGGACTCAAAATTAATGATGCATCATATATTCCATGTATCTTTTTGCGGTGTTTTATTTTTTTCTCTTAAAGTTCTGTGGTGTTCTTGTAAAGGGAGTTTAGACTAAGTCTTATGGGCTAGATTGGAGGTGCTAGATTATCACTTAAGTGTTGCAAATTAAAAAAAAAGTGTGGCAAAAAAGTTAACACTAGTTCTCTCTCCTACCAGTTGCTAGCATGTGAACTAGCATGCTAGATAGTTACGCCGAATGATTCAGCGCTTGAAAAACTACCTTTTCGCGGAATGGTTCAGCGCTGAGAGATTTATTTTTGATCTGACGGCTGAGATTTAAAGCGCTGAACCATTCAGCGCTGGGCTGACGTGTACTGCTAATCTAGCTGCTAGATTAGCACTCCCATAAGACTTAGGAGGTAGCCCTGACTGCTAATCTAGGTGCTAGAGTAGCACCCCATAAGACTTAGTCTTACGTTTAATAATCTTATTAAAAGAGCACGAAAACGTATTTTCTATAGTATTCATCATATATTAAGATAAAAGACCATAGCAAAGCAAATTCCCTACAACTATAGTATCATAGACAATATAGCACATACTTTGAGAAGCAACAAAATTACGATGGGGCTATCTGTAAATCCCAACCTACCAGCACAATTATAAACAAACGCTACCTATATAAACCTAAATCAACGGATAGCATAATAACCCTCATACAAAGATTAAAACAACATTAACATTCCATTGTAGGGTTTTCAACAGAAAATTCTAGTGTTTCAAAATCATTTTAGGACTTGATTTCATTACAGAGGACGGCTTCTCATTTTTATTTTCTAGGGTTTTCATTTGCACTAATCAATTTTGGCCACACTAAAAGGAAGGATCAATTTTTTTCATGACAACACCTAAAATTTCGCTTAAAAACTAAATCATGAAAAACCCATTTCTAAAAAGACATGATTCATCATATTAACACCAAGAAAAATTAAGAACAAAAAATAACTAAAATCACCCAAAAGAGGCGAAATACCAATCAGTGATATAGTTCGGTAAAGAGAAACATGAGAAGTTCAAGGAATAAGGAAGTAAACTTACTGGTGAAAACGATTTTTGAGAAAAGGATTCAGCTTTTTTCAGAGTTTGGGTTTTGTTTTCCCCCATTCGTCGGATTTCCTCCACCTAACAGTGAAAGTGCGAAGAAAGATTTTAAAAATTGCAGAGCTTATGGAATTTGAGAGTTATACGTTATTTTATTTTATTTTACTTTATTTGGAAGCTTAAAGTTACTTTATTACCCTTACTCGGTTGTTGTATTTATTCGTTTACTGTGTATGCACTAGGAGGTACGCCGTCCCCGATAAGTATATGTAGCCAGTAGGGCAAGGGGACAAGGCAGGGTTGAGAGTATGGGTTGAATAAGTATTTGTTTTCAGAATAATGGTGCTGACTTTTTTCTAGAAACGGGAGAAGTATTTGTTTTTTTTTTTCATATTTTTTTTTTATCAATCAATATATTTCCGTTTGATTCAAATCAAAAGACTGATTATATATGATCGCTTATAAGAATAATATAAACATCAAAATTGTTACAGACAACCCTAACAAATTAACCATAGATAAAGAGATTCCTTTAAAATACTTGGATAGTTTGTTGTTGGATTGGGATGAGAGGAAGGATGACACACCCATTCAGAGTAAAATCATGTGTATCATGACCGGAATAACAAGATTTCAATATGAGAATATGACAAAATGTGAGCTTGTCAATGGTGTTGACGATGAGAGCATCGAGACTGAGGTTTGCATCGACCACAAGGTGAGCTTAACTTGAACTGGGTACCTCAATTTCTAAGTGGGATCATTGTAAGTCGAACTCGGCATTTAGCGCACATCACTTCCCAGAGATTTCTGGAAATGGGAAATTTTCATTGCTTATTAATAACATATTATCTATGCAGTCATTTTGCAACTTTGGCGAGCCTAGTGTGAAACTCAACATCAAATTCATGCATCAGAAGCACATCCCTTTCCCATGGAAAATGTTTTTGTGGGTCTCACTCCAATTTGATCCGTGATATGTATTCAGTTAGACCTGGGTTCACATTTTATTACACATGTATCTGATTTGACATGTAACTGTTATGAATGCTCATCTATAAATAAGACAAGGATGAAGCTTTTTCTAGTACACATGTACCTAGAACTAATTAAGTAAAATGGTTCACAGAGAGAGAGATATGGAAATACTAACACTGATTTTTATATTCAACAAATGAAGAGAAAAAAAAACAGTTGAGATATTAGAGGAAACTGTATTATGAGTTATGCAAAGGATTTCGAAAGTAGTAACAGAAAAAGAAATGGGGTGAAGAAACCAAAACAGCTTTATTTCTTATGCAAGGCTATGTTTTATATTGAAATTTGTTCTTGAAGGACTCAGAATGATGCATCATTCCATGTATCTTTTGGCAGTGTTTTATTTTTTGGTCTTAAAGTTCTGTGGTATTCTTGCAAAGGGAGTTTACATTTAATAATCTTACTAAAAGAGCATGAAAACGTATTTTTGTACAATAAAACTCCATATATTAATAAACTTGGGACTTAACAAAATTATTAATATATGGAGTTTATTAATATAGGGAGGTATACCAAAAAAAATTTGCTCGACAAGAAGCTTTAAACATGGTTGACAAGTTGGAAATATTTTAGCTTCAAGAAGAAGGTGCATATAGTAACGAGGTCTTACACATATGTAAATCAAAAGATGCGATAACAATCTAAAAAATTGCATTATTTTCTCAAACAACTATAGATACATATTTTTCTTCATCTTAAATTTTGATGTAACAAGATCTATAATTTTCCGATTATGTCTATTATATTAATATATGGAGGTAAATTCCTTATGGTGGGACTAGATAAATCTATTAATATTAAAATATGGAGTTTATCACTATTTATAACTGGCCCAAGTTAGGATCATAATTTTTTATCAATACATGGATTTTTTACTTTAGTATTCATCATATTAAGATAAGAGACCATGGCAAAGCAAATTCCCTACGTCTACAGTATCATAGACAGTGTAGCACATACTTTGAGAAGCAACAAAATTACGGTGGGGCTATCTGTAAATCCCAACCTACCAGCACAATTATAAACAAACGCTACCTATATAAACCTAAATCTATGGATTTTATAACCCTCATACAAAGATTAAAACAACATTAACATTCCATTGTAGGTTTTCAACTGAAAATTCTAGTGTTTCAAAATCATTTTAGGACTTGATTTCATTACATAGGACGGCTTCTCATTTTTATTTTCTTGGGTTTTCATTTGCACTAATCAATTTTGGCCACACAAAAAGGAAGGATCAATTTTTTTCATGAATTTCATACAAACAACACCTAAAATTCCACTTAAAAACTAAATCATGAAAAACCCATTTCTAAAAACACATGATTCATCATATATCAAGAAAAATTAAGAAAGAAACTCACTAAAATCACCCAGAAGAGGCGAAATACCAATCAGTAATATAATTCGGTAAAGAGAAACATGAGAAATTCAAGAAAATAAGAAAGTAAACTTACTGGTGAACGATTGTTGAGAAAAGGATTCAACTTTTTTCAGAGTTTGGGTTTGTTTTCCCCAATTCGACGGATTTCCTCCACCTAAGTAAGAGGGAATCAATGAGAGTGCAAAGAAAACTTAAAAAACTGCAGAGTTTATGGAATTTTGAGAGTTATACGTTATATTTATTTTTGAAGCGGGAAGTTAAGTTATTACCCTTACTCGGTTGTTGTATTTATTCGTTTACTGCTTATGCACTAGCAGGTACGCCGTCCCGATACGTATCATACAGAAAAGGCACAAAGCAAGGTTGAGATTATGGAATAAATAATTTATTTTAAAAAATCAGAAATGGAAGAAGTATTTGTTTGTTTGCTTCTTCAATTAACATATCAGTTTTATTCAAATCAAAAGACTGATTATATGATCGCTTATAAAAATAATACTCCCTCCGTCCCAAATTAGTTGAGCCATTTGTAGTTTGCACAAATATTAAGGCAAGGAGAATTGGGGAGTATATTTAAGTATTTTTTACAAGTATGCCCTTATGGATAATAACTTGCAAAACTTAGAAATGATTTATCTCTTAAACTATACCACGGTTTTTCGTAAACTTTATACCGTTGAAAAACATTTTAAAACACATACGTAACGAATATAAACATGACTATCAAATTATACATATTTCTTACAGTAACGATAATCAATTAAAATGATAGTTTTAGAAATATCTCTTGATTAGTGAAATAGCTCATCTATTTGTGCGACAAAATTTAAA
This sequence comes from Papaver armeniacum, assembly GCA_023531295.1. Classification (NCBI taxonomy): domain Eukaryota; kingdom Viridiplantae; phylum Streptophyta; class Magnoliopsida; order Ranunculales; family Papaveraceae; genus Papaver; species Papaver armeniacum. The sequence continues at coordinate 46,994 of JAJJWW010003206.1, forward strand.
ACCAATTGGCTCAACTAATTTGGGACGGAGGGAGTACAAACATAAAAATTGTTATAGACAACTCAAACAAATTAAATTAAATGTAGACAAAAAGATTCCTTTAGAATATTTGGATAGTCTGTTGTCAGATTGGGCTGAGGGAAGGATTTCAATCTGTGACTATGATAAAGTATGAGCTTGTCATAGGGGTTGACGATGGGAGCATCGAGACTGAGGCGTGCATCTACCACAAGGTGAGCTTAACTTGAACTGGGTATCTCTATTTTCGACTGGGATATTCATTGTAAGTTGAACTCCGCATTTAGCTCACATCACGTCCTAGAGATTTCTGGAAATAGGAATTTTTCATTGGTTATTAATAACAGATCATCTATGTAGTCATTTTGCAACTTTGGCAAGCCAAGTGTGAAAATCAACACCAAATTCATGCATCAGTAGCACATCCCTTTCTCATGGAAAATGTTTTTGTGGTCTCACTCCAATTTGATCTGTGATATCAGTTAGACCTGGGTTCACATTTTATTTGTCGAAGTTTTTGTGTTTTAAAAATGATTAGATATCGGTTTGTACGGAAGGATTGCTTTTCATAAAGAGTATATGACCGCCAGTTAGGGAACCTGACATGTAACTGTTATGAATGTTCATCTATAAATAAGATAAGGTCGAAGCTTTTTCTAGTACACATGTATCTTGAACTAATGAGGTAAATGGGTTCACGGAGAAAGATGTGGAAATACTAACGTTGATCTTTAATTATATTCAACAAACAAAGAGAAAAAAAAACAGTTGAGATATCGGAGGAAACTGTATTATGAATTATGCAAAGGATATCAAAGGTACAGACCGAAAGAAAAAAAAATGGGATACAGAAAATGAGAAACTGGGTATCGGCAAATGGCAACTTCGCTAATTATATTTGGACGACACTCTTAGCAAAATATACTTGGGTTAACCAAATTCTGCCAGGACCGGCAATTAGAAAGAGTTCAAGTCAAAATTAACACTCTTACGCTATCATTTCTATAAAATCCTTCTAATTTTTGACAAAATAAATTTAATTCTCGTTCTATTAATCCGAAATAACTCTACCATAATTTTTGACATGAAGGTTAAGAGAGAAGAAGACTGAAGAGGAAAGAGAGATTTTAGATATATAGAAATAGATACACCAGTAAGTAAACGATGAAGAATATGATGGGACTTTTAAGACTAGACAGAAGGCAAACTTAAAGGCAAAACAGGTTGCACGAATGCTTAGGAGAAATACACAAAAAAGGAGGCAGCTTATAAACCAAGGTATAAAGAAGCACATCTCCCTATCTGCCAAAGAGGTTGGACTCTACATGCTAGGGAGATGGCTCGATACATCTATTAAGTAAGTTCGTACAAAAGCTATTGCTTTTGGGTAATTGTGAACTTCATTTCATGTTGAGACATCTGTCACAAATAGGTCAACCATTCCCTTCGTTTTAACTTTGAAAGATCCTAAAGTCAATGTTTGACTTCTAAAAAAACAGGTCAGGCAAGTCGGATGGCTTAAATCTACAAAATTCCTACCCGCACCCAAATAGTTTTGAGAAAGAAAAAAAAGAGCAAGTGAAGAGAATATACCCCCAGATTCTCCCACGCGGTGCATCTTGTATACGTATAATCAGAGGAATGGATAGAATCAGTAACTTATAAACAACCATCAGAATATGCACTACTACAACGTTAAAATTACGCGATTAGATTCTGCTATAGTTTGAGTATATGGCACACAAGTTCTATGCGTTAATGTTTTGGGCGGACCTTATATAGGAAATGCATGAGGACCATTGACATAAAAAATAACTTCTTCAGGTATCTCACACTTAACTAGTGAACAATGCATGTAAGAACCATGAATCTTTTAATATAAATATTCAGTGTTTGTTTTACAGAAACTAAAGTTACAATTAATTATATGCAGGTACTGGGAATTAAAATTTTTTTGAGAGGTATTGGAGAAAACTAACCATGTTTGAGATTTGAAGACGCAATGCTGATGAGATTTGAAGACCTAATGTAAATAGTGTTTATCGACTCCATTCTGTATAGGATATGCATGTGAGATTGAAACAGTTGACTAGAATTTAAATGGTATAATTGTGAGTTTTCTTTTTGGTTGTGCACACAACATGCGTTATAGCTTCAGGAATACTCAAGCCCATAATTACGGTCAACTTCTAATTATTGACAAGCTATTTTTTAGCAGTTAGATTTTTATCTTTTATATCTCAACAATTCTTTCATAATAATTCTTCGAGGAATGGGTCACCGACACACATGAGTCGGTTGCACTGATAAATCGCATACCGGACGGAAGCTGTATGTTTATAGTTTAAATTTAAGAACCATCAAGTGGTCTGATGGTTCTCATGCTCCCTCCCACTGCGGAGGTAGGGGTTCGAACCCCGTAATTGCCATTATCCACTCCAATTTAAGGAGTTTGGAAGTAGTCTAGGAAACACTAGTCTAGGGTACCCAAAAAAAAAAAAAAAAAAAAAAAAAAAAAAAAAAGACGCCGGGTGCCTCCAAATAATTAGCAGCCTTGTCACCTTCAGAAAGCGATTTATACTCTGTTAGAATACGGGCATCCAACTCAAAACCAATTGGCAATGAGTGGAGAGTCCCTAAGGGATTATAAACCCCAGGATCTTAGATAACCCAACAATGTGGGATTAATAATCTCAACACGCCCCCTCACGTATAGCCTCGTTGGGTCTAACACGTGGACAATAAATCGGCTTACGCGGAGTAAAGGCGCGGTCAAATGGCTCGTCGCAAATAGCCTGCTCTGATACCATGTTAGAATACGAGCATCCAACTCAAAACCAATTGGCAATGAGTGGAGAGGCCCTAAGGGATTATAAACCGCAGGATCTTAGATAACCCAACAATGTGGGACTAATAATCTCAACATACTCGACCCTTAAAACCGAACTATGAAATTAGGATTACAATCTGAGGTTACTAGAACTAGTTCTTGAAAGTAATCAGCAGACTGGAAAAGAAGAAGATCCAGATCAAAAAAAAGAATTCGTTGCAGCTTATAAGGACACTTGAGAAACAAAAACTACTACAACTTCGACAAAGTATGTTGACAAAAATACCACCATGATCTTCAAAACCCCTTAAATGATCCGTAAGATTCTTGGGCATCCAACACAGATGTGCAGAGAATTATTGACAAAAAAATTCATTGAGTAGTAGTTAACCGGAACATATGAAAAAGTTTGTTACCTGAACATACCAAGAGAAAGAAAAGAAACATGCATGGGATAAAATATAAAATTGTCTCATCGGAGAAGATGAGCAAAACATTATATGGAAACAAAGAATAACCACACATTGAAAAACCTCTCGGATGTCGAACAAAGCAACCTCTCATCGTCCATGAAGTTGACACAACTTAAGATCTCCCTACCATATGCATGTATATTCCCTCTTTAAGGTTCTCTGCCAAACCCCATGGCATGAAAAGTGATATGAACCTCATCTTATCAGGTAAAGAAGTCATGCTTGTCTACTGTAAGCCTGGTAACATGCATCAAAAAAACTTATTATGTATCTAAAAATCAATTTGAGCATATAATATAGATGACAAGAGTTAACAACCTAAACTCTTGAATAGAACATCCAGAAAATAAAAGATGCAACTAAGTAGAAAGTAGGAATTTCTGTAGCCTTACAGTATTTTCATTTTGGTATCCTCATGTCTTGTGCCAAATTGAGAACCCTCCAGGTGAAATTATGCAAACGTAGTGCAAGTCTCTCAAAAAACCTTAGATTGAGAGTGGAATGCGAAGTGTCTCTCGAACATGTGAAGGAAACATGTCCGTTGAAGCATGACTAGCTTGATAAATTTTTGAATGTGATCAGGATATGCAATTGTAAAAAATCTTTTCAATTTGTTGTTATCTTGGAATGGTCTCAGGATCAGTACAATGAAGTAATCCCCATGGGAGTGATAATTCCCAGTGGTTTATACTTCATGAAAGCTTAAAATTTCTCGAGCTGGATAGAACGAGGGGATCTAAAGGAGTATTTGGTTCTGAAAAATCTCATCCTTTCTCTGATTTTGTATGTGATACTATGGGCAGTCAGCGCTAACATTTTGGTGTCTAGGTATCTCAAGATCTATCGATCGGTAACGAGAATGCTCATGATGAAGAAAGTTAAAAGACGCACAAGAATGACTACCAGAACATAGAACTGCGACAATGCTCATGTTAGATAATACTTGTTATCATTTTCTCGAGTACATGATGAGTTCATCAATCAAGAAGCCATATATGAATGTTCATTTAATATAAGGAGGCGAAATAAAAAACGAAAAATCAAGTTCGAGAGAAATATACCTCATGGGCTTTATCAACTTGTTGAACCTTTGTTTCAGCATTGGACTCATGCCTATTTATATCTGGATGCAATGTCTTTGCGAGCTAAAAAAGCATCCAACGACAACAACTGAGATGTGAAAAATGACATGAAATTGCTACACGTTGCAGAATCATAAGAAATACTTGACAACAATATACAACACGTAACCAGTCATAAGAACATGGTTAACATTAAAGTGTATGTACAGTATGAAAAAGAAAAACTTCATTGCGTAGTTAAGGGGTCAAAGCCCACCTAACTACTTTCCAAGTGCGTGGTTAAGTCCTGGAAATGCAGTTGTCCTAAACCAATTATCCCTACTGACCCCCATTAAAAGATAAGCGCCTTTACTTCATTGATCACTGTCCCTTCCAGTCTAGGTACCTTGTGAGCCATTGCTCTTCTATTCATTTCATATGGACCAGCAAATAGCAAAAACAACTAGAGGCCGATTTGTCTACCTCTATTTCTCCCTCTTCTAAACTTCCGTGCCTCTAGTTGAGCCGAGATTGATTCAAATTGCACCCACTCGACATTAAAACCCCAGATGAAATAATTCCAAATTTTTTGAGTGAACTTGCAATGCGCTTAAGCGCCTTTATTTCATTGATCACTGTCCCTTCCAGTCTAGGTACCTTGTGAGCCATTGCTTTTCTAATCATTTCATATGGACCAAAGCAAATAGCAAAAACAATGAGAGGCCGATTTGTCTACCTCTATTTCTCCTCTTCTAAAACCCACCCGACATTAAAACCCCGGATGAAATAATTCCAAATTTTTTGAGTGAACTTGCAATGGAGCAAGAGATCATTTATTGTTTCTTGAGAAAGTCAACAGAAAGACATATATAATAGATGCATTACCAAAGAATTGAGAATAATAGCAAGGGATCCAAACCCATTACGTACTACTAGGTGGTACTAGTGTCTGACGCCTTTTTTCTTAATGATGATGATTATTAAGTAGTGCGCATTTGTTTGTTGAGATCTTGATTTCATTCTTGTTTTCAATATAGTGGACAATATAAACTTAAACACGAGTAAAAGACTTTGTAGTCATAAGACCAACAAAATCTAGACAAGAAATCCCAAATAATATGTGTGAGTTGTGTACTTATGACTAGCAGTTGGGAAATAAGGATGAGCTATTCAACGGAAAAAAAAAGGTTAGGTTGACCTTGCAAATCGCTTACTCTAGAAGCGAAGTAGTTTGCGAATTTCTCGTAATCATATAATCATGTCATGGCAAGTGCATGTCGAAATTCTTCATACTATGTTGTTTCATCCCCAGTTTCACCCCAGCTTATAGTCTCTTCGGTTGTTCAACATAGGTTCAGCGGGGTAATTGTTCTGTCTCGCTCGTAATCTATGTTCAACGTGTACATTTCCTCTCGCATACCAACTAATCCAATTCTTAGTACTTAGAGCACTATACAGATTTGCAACATAAAGATGAAAAGGAGTTTCACATATGAGTAAGATGTTGTTGAGTTACAATGTGATTGCTCGTTTTTCTTCCCTCACATTTGTATGCACCCAAACAAACAAAATCATGAAATATGTAGCTTAACAAGAATGAGTCATTCATGTACCTTGAAATGTCATCGACAGTTTTTTAAGCAAAGAGAGGTGCTTCCTCACGGTAGCGGACTGGGTTGGCGAACAAAATGGAGGCATATGAAACTGAATAGCTAAGCAAGCCTCATCAAGTGAATCTGATGATGCCGTCATAGCTTCCATTTGATAGCAGACAGCATACTTCTACATATAGTACACACACAACATAGATTTTATCAAGTCATTTCATCAAACACCATATGTTCATTACAGAAACAGAGATAGAGGGAGTTAGCTATCCATACAGTGAAACCAATCTTCGCAAAGGCTGATCCATCAGCAGATGAAACTGCCCCACGAGTGATCATGGAATTGACGCTCGTAGTATCGTAGAGCGAATTCCTGAATGCATCACCTTCTATGTCTAGTGCTGCCAGTTCCACATAATATAGACTTAAAAATCATATGCCTAAACCGACAATTCAGAAACTGATTTACAGTCAAGCTTATCAAATCCCCATAATACAAACATACATAATATGTTATTTGATCAAAAGTAGTTAATTTCAATCTTGTGCGAGCCATTTGCCTGCATCTGTCGCACTACCTGAATTGATACATTCATATATAGCCATTGTTTGTACCGTGTATAAAATACAATTTAAGCCCATGAATCAAGCCCAAAAGCCCGTTAAAGAAGATTCCGAAGCCCGTGCCGGACTTATTGAGGGAACTCACATGGCTTAATATAGAAGCCAAGTCTACCTTATTATAGAAGCCCAAATGACTTATTGTAGAAGTCATTTTGAGATAGACACAAATCTTGGAAGATAAACAAGGATCTTTCAAGATAAACTCAAATCATGTGAAGATATACAAGAATATTTCAAGATAGACATGGATCTTCAAGGATAGACACAAATATTAAAGGATAAGTACAAATCCAGGTGGTTATTTTGGATAACTATGAATCTAGGTTATTATGGAACCAGATTAGGATTTTTTGCCTATAAATAAAGCCCAAAATCCACCTCAAAAGACATGGAATTCTAGGTTAGCTAACCGTACCACAACTATTGTACTCTCACATCAATACAATATTTCTCCCTACGGGGATTTATCCGTGGACGTAGGCAACACTTGCCGAACCACGTTAAATTCTTGTGTCTCTTTTGTTTTTCTTCAATTTGTTTCATAACCCTAATTTCATCATCAAATCATCGTGTTTTGTGCCTAGAATTTATTTTGGGCACAAACATTGGCGCCGACTAAGGGGATTTCGAGTAAAACGATCGTGTTTTTCCGTTGAGAAAGGTGCGGCAAAACCCTCGAAATTCGTGCACAAAATTCCATACAAAAATCAGCCAAGAAAAGCAAAATTTAGGTTCTTACGTAACTGTTGCGAACTTAAAAAAATCGTTACAAAGAGATGCAAAAACTGTTGCGAAAGTTGCAGAAACAAGATTACTGAAGCACTACAAAGACAAGAAAAAGAATAAGTATTGCAGATCGTTACAAAAGTTCTTATCCCGTACAACCACATAAGTTCAACCTCCCGTACAGCTTCAGATGCGACGAATCACATCCGTCGATCCAATGATTCTAAACCTTGGATCCGCACACCTCTCATGTACATCAGCCGATCTAGTACTTCTCGGTTGCAGACTCACGCGTCCCAGTCAAGATCACACGGCATCTGCCACGTCAGCGCACAATCACATGTTACGTCGCGCACATCTAACAACCACGTCAAAGCAATTTATGTTTCTTGCGCCACGTCATCATATGTCGGATACCACGCCAAAGACATATTCCACGTCATCAGTGGGACACGTCACCGATTCTCGCCACGTTAATCGTAGTTAGGTCATGCCCAGTCAGCAACGACTTTCCAAGAACTAGCCGACACGCCAAAGCAATTCATGTCAAGTCAACATCGCCACGTCAGCCGTCAGTCAAGCATCCGCCCGCTCCGTCGCAGCTCTTGTCCAATCATTAGCCGCCATGTCGCACTTGGATCCACGTCGCATAGCGTTCCACGTTACCTTACAATAAAAAAAAAAAAAAAATTTCGTATGGTGGGATTCGATATCACGACCTCCAGCCTTCTTAGTCAAGCACCGAACCACCGATCCGGTCGTCTGTTGGTGCAATAGTTCGTGACTCAGTAATGTTACTCTGTCTATCACGCGTGATTCGTGCAAAACTTGTTTCATCAATAACTTCTTCGTTTTAAGTCCGAATTGAGTGATTTTTGGCTCGTTAGAATCGTCTTTTGATTCACTACAACATGGAAGCAAAAAATCCAGTGTTCGAGAAACTTGGAGGTACACTTGGAGCAGCAACATGATCGAGTTCGAGGTTCGTGGATAGCGGCATAATCGGGTTCGAGGTTCGTGGATAGCGACATGATTGAGAGTTCGACATGAGGATTGCTTAAAACCACCGATATTTAGCCTTGCATCACATCGCAAGCACCTAAAGACTCACCTTGCACGTGAGCACATAAGTCTTGTTCTTATCGCAAGCATAAAATCTCGCCTTGCACGCGAGTACAAAGACTTGCACCTTCGCAAGCATAAAATCTCGCCTTGCACGCGAGTACAAAGACTTGCGCCTTCTCAAGCATAAAGTCTCGTCTTGACCACGAGCCCAATGCCCGATATTGGTACAAAGACTCGTACTCAACACAAGCAATACAGCCAGCCTGCCCGAGCAGCAAGCGCTACAGCCTTGTTACGTTGCGAGCAAAAAGCCTTGCCCCAGCCGCAAGCACATTACATTTCACTCAAGACTCGACTAGCTCTCGAGCATCACAAGTCCACAACGTGGCAAAAAGTCTCGCCTAGCACGTGAGCAATATTATTATTTTTATTTTTATTTTTATTTTACTTTTACTTTTTATTTTTATTTTTTGTGCAGGTAATTACAGGTGGGGGCGTCTTCGCAATGTCTCTATAAATGCTTGGGGGCGATTTACGTCATCAATGGTCGACGCAAAAGGAAAAACAAACTTCTTAACCCCCAACAAGTTGGAGGTTAAGAGGGGCGATGTTTGTACCGTGTATAAAATACACCAGAAGCCCATGAATCAAGCCCAAAAAGCCCGTTAAAGAAGATTCCAGAAGCCCAGGCCGGACTTATTGAGGGAACTCACATGGCTTAATATAGAAGCCAAGTCTACCTTATTATAGAAGCCCAAATGACTTATTGTAGAAGTCATTTTGAGATAGACACAAATCTTGGAAGATAAACAAGGATCTTTCAAGATAAACTCAAATCATGTGAAGATATACAAGAATATTTCAAGATAGACATGGATCTTCAAGGATAGACACAAATATTAAAGGATAAGTACAAATCCAGGTGGTTATTTTGGATAACTATGAATCTAGGTTATTATGGAACCAGATTAGGATTTTTTGCCTATAAATAAAGGCCAAAATCCACCTCAAAAGAAATGGAATTCTAGGTTAGCTAACCGTACCACAACTATTGTACTCTCACATCAATACAATATTTCTCCCTACGGGGATTTATCCGTGGACGTAGGCAACACTTGCCGAACCACGTTAAATTCTTGTGTCTCTTTTGTTTTTCTTCAATTTGTTTCATAACCCTAATTTCATCATCAAATCATCGTGTTTTGTGCCTAGAATTTATTTTGGGCACAAACATTGGCGCCGACTAAGGGGATTTCGAGTAAAACGATCGTGTTTTTCCGTTGAGAAAGGTGCGGCAAAACCCTCGAAATTCGTGCACAAAATTCCATACAAAAATCAGCCAAGAAAAGCAAAAATTAGGGTTCTTACGTAACTGTTGCGAACTTAAAAAAAACGTTACAAAGAGATGCAAAATCTGTTGCGAAAGTTGCGAAAAAGATTTAAGCACTACAAAGACAAGAATGTGGTAATAAGTATTGCAGATCGTTACAAAAGTTCTTATCCCGTACAACCACATAAGTTCAACCTCCCGTACAGCCTTCGGATGCAAGCGAATCACATCCGTCGATCCAATGATTCTAAACCTTTGGATCCGCACAGCCTCATGTACATCGACGATCTAGTACTTCTCGCTTGCAGACTCACGCGTCCGATCAAGATCACACTAAGATTCGCCACGCCAACAAGACAAATCACATGTTACGTCGCGCACATCTAACAACCACGTCAGCAATTTATGTTTCTTGCGCCACGTCATCATATGTCGGATACCACGCCAGCACATATTCCACGTCATCAGTGGGACACGTCACCGATTCTACCGATTTGGGGCTTCCAATAATCGGTGGGTTATAAGTAACCCATTCTACCGATTTTGGGCTACTCAACAATCGGTAGATAATTAGGTGGTATTACCTACCGATTAATAACCGTTTGACAGATAAAACCAAAGTCGACCTAAATTCAAATTCATTTCATTTTCTTTTCAACTTCAACTTCAACTCCTCTTCTCCTCTTTCTTTCCGATTGCAGAGAGGAAAACTCTCCCCTCTCCTCGCTATACATCGTTCATCGTCGATTATTCTCTATAAAGATGAAAGAAACGGAACGTAAGAAAGCTCGAACCAAAAACGTAGTGCGCGGTGAGGATCCGAATATTGGATTGCATGCCCGTAATAAAGAGGTTTTAACTCACGAACCCGAAGAACACGAAGACGATGAAGTAGGCGATATCGATAACCAAACTCTCGTGCAACTTCAAATGGCGCCGATTAGGTAAGATTATACCATTAATTTGGTTTATATTGCTTCAATTGGACGAATCCATGTTTATTTTTTTTAGGGTTTTCGGTTATTACCCAGAATCGGTAGGTTAGGTATTGTTATAAACTTCCGATTGTGGTCGAACTCTTCATTTCACGAGAAAATTTGTCATATTCGGGTGTTAAAAATTTTGGTATCCTACCGATTATATAACGTTTTTCATTACTGAGGCCTAAATCGATCATAATCGGAACCTAATTGTGATTTTTCCTTCCGAATATACTAGGGAAGAACAAGTATTAGAGACGCAATAATCGGGTGATATATTCTGTAATATCTTTCCGATTGTTTAGGCTAACAACTTGATTTGTTTCTCGGATACAAAGAGACGCATATTCGGTAGACATTAGTTTTGTTAGGCTTCCGATTGTGTGGAATTCGGAGGGTTATGTTGAACTTTAGATTCCGATTATTGTGTGTAGATAAACATATTCGAACACCAAAAAGTTTATTTTGTTTCCGATTATACGTATTCGGTAGCTTTAGGTGAACTGATACTTACGATTGTGAATAATCGGAGGCAATTTGTTAAATCAACCAACCGAATATTTAGTTTCATAACATGTTGTACTTTTTGTTGTTGTTTAGGGATAGGCGAGGTAAAAACATCCAAGATGCAATTGTCTCGGCTAGTGCAAGGAAGGATAGGCGTCAGAACCTGACAGCTAGTGCAAGGAGAGCTAGGACTGCTAACGCCGCTTCAAGTGGTCAAGTTGGAACTCAACAAGCAAGCCAAGAAGCTGTTCAACCTAGTGCCCCTCAATCAGAACCGGTTCAATCAGGTGTTCAACCAAGTGCCTCTCAATCACAACCAATCCAACAAGGTGTTCAACCAAGTGCCTCTCAATCACAACCAATCCAAGAAGTTGTTCAACCAAGTGCCTCTCTATCACAACCAATCCAAGAAGGTGTTCAACCAAGTGCTCCACCATCACAACCAGAAATTGAACAAGTAGAAGAAGTAGGACAAGCCGAAAAGAAAAATCCTCCTCGAAAGAAAGCGAAACACCTTGTCAGAGATGAACTGAAGGTGAAGGATATTCCAGAAGGTGTAATCCTTGGGCTGCCGGAGGATGGAGGACAATTGTTATTTGGAGGATGAATGTGAAAGGTTCAAGACCATTATTGCGAATTCAGGGTTGGCCAATGCTGCGGAGAACTCAATGTTGGAACATGATCGGGTGGCTATATCGGCGTTTGTGGAGAGACTTTATCCTGAGACCGACACCTTCCATATGCCGTTTGGGGAGATGACGATAACCCCAGATGATGTTGAGCAGATTCTTAAACTCCCCGTCCATGGCAAGGGTGTTAGGGCCGAGTTCACTAAGCAGTTGGAATGGAGGAATCTTTATGATCCGACTAAGAAGTGTTTGGGTTGGGATGAAGAAACATCAACAACTGAGTTCAAAAGATGCATGAAGTATAGAACTAGACAGTTCAACATGGGTACTCTAATGGATATGTTCAAGGGCACCAAGGAAAAAGAAGAGAAAGGAACTTTAACGGACGAGCAAGTCAACCACGCGGCCACCGCATATCTCCTATGTGTATTGGGATGTGTCATTTTCCCCAATACCAGTGGCAATCGGGTCGATGCCAACCTTTTACAACTTATGGATCCTCTCGATAAAGTGCATGAGTACTCTTGGGGCACGGCATGCCATGCGTGGTTGATGGAAGAGTTGAGAAAGGCGTCAAAGAGAAGCCTGCGGGTTTTGATAGATTGGTACGTATTGTTTTGTTAATTTAGTTTAATATTATGGGTCAAAATAGAGTAATAACCGTTTGATGGTATGCTATGTTTTAAAATAGATGAACAGGTTCAAGCGTTTGTCGAAATGGTGCACTGATTGTATAAACTCCGGAGACCCTGTTTCAATTGAGAAGATAAAAAACCACAAACAGTTGATTGACAACGTTGACAATGAGGAGTATGCATCTCAGTTCGGGGAAAAATTGCAAAAGAAACCTACAACCAAGGTGAACAAAAGAACTCGGGCGTCATCGAGCACTCAAGTCGATGAAACCAATGATGATGCTGGTCCAAGTCGTAGAGGTGGTAAAGGTCGCAAAATCAAGCAAAAAGGAACAAATAAACTTTCGATGTTGTAAACTCTCGATGTTTTTCGTTAACTTTATGGATTATGTCGGATTATGTTGTTTTCAAAGTTTGTGTCGGAATATTAGTTGTTTCGTTATGTTTATGGATTAAGAATAGTTATTTTACACATTTTATGCATTTAACGATGACTCGCAAGCGAATCACATGAAGAGACATGAAAGTGTTGAATTTTGGAACACAATCGGAAGATAAGTTTATATATTAACCTACCGATTCTGGGGATGTTCCAATTTTTATTCAGAATCGGTAGGGTTATACGTTATTAACCTATCGATTCTGGGGATTGTGCAAAATATTTGGTCAGAATCGGAGGATTGCTAATATACTTTTCTCTCCGATTATCATGTGTAAAGAAAACCTGTCTTCTGTATCCAAACAACACCACAATCGGAAGGTAAATGTGCACCTTCACTTCCGAATAACAATAATCGGTAGGTGTATTTATAATGTTCCTTCCGACTGTTATATGTAAAAAAAATTTGTTCTCTGTAACCAAACAACACCATAATCGGAAAGTAATTGATCACATTGACTATCGAATATTTGTAATCGGAGGTTTGTGGTTTCGTTAATGTCCGATTATTATACTAAAAAACAACTATGGTTTCTGTAACCAAACAACACCATAATCGGAGGGTCTGGTAATATATTGAACTCCCGATTATGGCTGCATCCAAATCACGAACCACATGGTCATGACTGGCTCTGTGCACTCAAAACCTATGGAATTTGGCAAGGGTTCGATCCGGGGCTCCTTATAATCGGTAGGTTTTTAAGTTGTTAACTCTACCGATTATGGTAGATTTCAAAATTCATCACATGAAGGATTTTAGAAAAAACTAAATTTGGGGCAACCTATAATCGGTAGGTTGTGGAACCTATTTGGCTTACGATTATGGCTACATCCAAATCACGAACCACATGGTTATGCCTGGCTCTGTACACTCGAAACCTATGGAATTTGGCAAGGGTTCGATCTGGGGCTCCTTATAATCGGTAGGTTATTAAGTTGTTAACCCTACCGATTATGGTAGATTTCAAATTCCCTTACATGAAGGATTTTAGAAAAAACTCATTTTGGGGCAACCCATAATCGGTTGTTTTGGTAATATATTTAACTCCCGATTAACGCTGCATCCAAAACACGAATCAAGTGGTTATGGCTGGCTGTGTGCACTCAAAACCCATGAAATATGGCAAAGGTTGGATATGAGGCTCGTTATAATCGTTGGGTTATATAATTATATACCCTACCGATTATGGTAGATTTCAAAATTCATTATGTGAAGGATTTTAGAAAAAACTCATTTTGGGGCAACTTACAATCGGTAGTTTATGTAATCTATTTATCTTCCGATTATGGCTACATCCACAGCTCAAGCCAAGTGGTTATGGTTTGCTCCGCACCCCTCAAAACCAATGGAATTTTGCCAGGGCTGAATATGGGGATCCTTATAATCGGTAGTCTTACAAGTTAGATAAGCCACCGATTATAAAAGAGATTATTAGCCGAAGTATCTACACAATAATCGGTAGGTATAGTTTAATTTAACCTACCGATTGCATGTTTACCTACCGATTATGGTGTTGGCTACCGATTATATAAGGGCATATTGGCTATTTCGAAAAATCGAAGATAAGGGGTAGCTTAGATTTACGTTTGGGTGACCTTTTTTGTCTTTTAGTGTCGCCCCTAATTCTTTCGGGGTCGCCCCTAAAAGTGCCAGGCATTTTAGGCGTCATTTTTCCTGGAAAATACTAGATGTAGCGAGTTTGAAGCTAATATTTTGGCTATATATGTGCCTCTATAGCTCTACGTTCATTCCAAAAGAAACAAATTCTGAAACTCGTAATACCAATACCTGCTACTTTGAAAATTAACCGCCGAAAATTATTGGTTTCAACTGTTAAAATTAAAATCGGTAGGTTGCGAGGTTTGGTATTTCAAAATATACTCATTTTTTGTAGGTATGCAGAGCTTTGCAAGAATAACATATCCCCAAAATATTAGCTTCAAATCCGCTACCGTCTAGGATTTTCTAGGAAAAATGACGTCTAAAGTGTGAGATAGTGTGAGTGGATTCTCCTTATTAGAAAGAGCTACGGATAAAGATATTTGAACAACGAACCTCTAATGCATCCAAGCTTATGGTTAACCACTGAGCTACAGAGCATTAGCTGATATTCAATATATAGACATCTATTTTATATATATAATGATGTACTATCAAATAAATAAATTGTTATTACCTATTCAACATAGTTTCACAGTGAATACTAATCATGCATGTTATGATTATGATATACTCTTAGTTACTTTTATTTTGTGAGATTTCTTCATTATTTTTCTATTTTTCTAGTCGATAAAAAGATTAAAAAAAATATATATTGAAAAACTTTTGTTACGAAATTATTAGGGAAAAAATAGTTGTATAACTCAACCCTAGTTAGCAATTAGGAATGCGGCAAACGTACGAGTATTATTCGGATTTATAAAAATTAAATCCGGTCAACGGTTCGTGATTCGGTAATAATTCGGAACGGTATACGTATGTGTATAATTCGATTTACTAATGTAGGTTCGGCGCTGAAAAATCGGCACATATTAACGTGTAAGAATATGTGTAAATTGAACCTATATCCTAATTATGCACTAAATAATCATGAATGAGCATGGTTTAGTGGTTGCTTCTTTGGCTAAGGACATTGTGGTCTTAGGTTGGACCGTTTTCATAAGAACGCGAAAATTGGGGGATATAAAAAGGAATTGGGGGATATTGATTACTTCTCCCAACCCATGGTGTGTGTTAAGGGGTGATTTTTGGGTATGAAAATACTAAAATACCCTTTGGTTAATTAAAAAACATTATGAAAAGACCATAATACCCTTTCTACTAAAACATTAAAATCAAAAAACCAAAACATATCCCCCATTCTTCACAATCTGTTCCGGCACTGTCCTAGGATTAGGTTCTGAAGAAAAAAAAATCATCGTTCTTCATCCGTTCTTCGTCGATTCAAAAATTTCTTCGTCGATTAACCTATCCGAATCATAAACAATGCCTCCACGAAAGAAACCAAATGCCCAATCGAACTCAACATCATCGGTTGCTCAACAAAAACAGGCAGAAAGAATTTCTAAGATTGCTCAAGAGCAAGAGGACGACGAAGCAACGTTCTCGGACAATCAACTACTCAGAAATATGGCTTCTGTGAGAAGGTAAGTGATTTTAAACTACTTTGTAGGTGTTTCAATCGATCTATAGCAATGGGTTTAGGTTAGAATCGCGAACCCTAACACAAACAGTTGAGTTTCAGAGAGTACCGGCATTGAAATTCGTATGAATACAGTGCCGGTTTATGTGTTCCAGCATTCAATCTAGGATGAATACAATACCGGTTTCCAACCCCAGATTAACCACAAACTGAATTTTCTTTACCGGCATTCAATCTAGGATGAATACAGTGCCGGTTTTTAGTACCGGCAGTGGTTGATAATAATTCGTGTATGCCGGTAGTGGACTTAAAACATACAGGAGAGTTTATTAATTTGTCACCAGTACCGGCATAGATTTTTGGTTTCATTACATGCCGGTTTTCGGTACCGGCATTCTTTTGTAATAATTCGAGCATGCCGGTAGTGGACTTAAAACATACAGGAAAACTATCAATAATACCGGCATAGATTTTAGGATGCATTTGTATGCCGGTAGTTGGTACCCAGACTGTCGATAGTCAATGTGTACTGCCGGAACATTAAACCGGCGTGGTTTAGTTTAAGGTAGTCAATGCCGGTACTAAAATTGAAGGTGAGTTGTCTTATATTCATTGCTCTCCGTGTGCTTACGATATAGGCCAAAAGCAAAGGAAGCCAACAAAAGAAAAAATAAAGATGTTGTCACTAAGAGAAGAAGGAAGGACGGTCTTGATACTCCTCAGTCTCTGCCTCCTCGAGGGAAAGATGAAGGCCGTAAGATACGTTTGGGGGCTGGTACAAGAGGGATAATTTGGGAGAGTGGTAGTGACCATAGTGGATTTGCGAACCGTGAGCACGATGATCAAGATGAACAACATGAAGAGGAAAGTCAATTAGCAAGCCAAAGCGAAGTTGGTGGCCCAAGTCAACAACCAACACAAGGCAATGGCAAGAAGGGCAACGTCAAAGTGAAAGTTGAAGGTTCCCACCTTCCTCATATTAATGACATGATACCTGATCTTGAACGTGGTAGAATTTAGGGCGAAGCTCCGGAACCAAAAACACTATTTGGATACAAGCACTCGTGGGCTCGTACTATCTATCAAACCTATGTAAGCATTTTCTATCTTGTACATATGTATTGTTATGTATTTATGTAAAATCTCTTAATTGTATTGTCTCTCCTAATTGTAGGATCATAAGAAGGATGTGCGTGTTTGCCGAAACCAAGTCGCGGATGGTTGGGATTTTTCCGAGGAATGTGAAGAGGTCCAAACAATAGTAAAGGATTCTGGTCTATATGCTTTGGTTGAAAATTATGTGAAGCCTGATTCTCATTCTCGTCAATTTCTTCGTCGAAAGGTATCATGGTGAAACCGATACCATGCACTTCCCTTTTGGGGAGATGACCTTCATCCCTGAAGATGCTCAGAACATTCTAGGCTTGAATGTTATCGGCAAATCAATTGCAGAAGGAGTTGAGTCTCTGGACCTAGAATGGTCGACGTTGCACGGTCTGACTAACAAGATGTTTGGTTGGGACTATAAAACTTCTGTGGAGAGCTTTTATGAATCCACGTCTGGTAAGACAAAGACAATCAAGTTGATGCTGCTTAAGAAGAATTTTGAAAACACAAAGAAAAGAAGTTTGGAGAATGGATGGGACCCTAAACAAATTTGTTATACTGCCGCTTCTTACCTGTTATACATCTTGGGCACTAGGGTATTCCCTGACACCAATGGCAACAGGGTTAGTACGAACTACCTTCAGTACTTGGATTCGTTGGAAGATGTCTATGGATATTCTTAGGGCACCGCGGTAATGGCACATTTGATGATGGAGATGATAAGGGCCTCTAAGGCTAAAACCAACCAATTTGTCGAGAATTTCACTCTACTGCAGGTAAATTTGTTCTTAAACTTATGTTATTATGTATATTGTTCATATGTACTCTTATCGTGAACTTAGAAACAGAACTTATTGCTTAACATTGGAATAGGTGTGGGCTTATGAACACTTCCCAACCTTGTTCAAGGTCTACCCGTCCTTGAAGATCATAGACCTTCCAGAACCATATACGCCTATAACTAAGAGATACGAGTTTAACAATACTCCAAAGCCCGGTAACATAGGTCGACTGATCGATATGAGATTGGCTTTGGACGCAATGAGTACCAAAGATGTTGTGTTCAACCCTTACAAGGAGGCTAGAGGAAACCGCCAGGTTTTGAGGTTTGGTAACGTTGCATTTTACCATGGGTCGTTGTTCCACCCAAAAGGATACGTTATGGCTAATCCTACACGTGTGATGCGTCAACTTGGATCTAAGCAATTAGCACTTTTCCAGACGGCCTCTTTTCAATGTTTTGATCTCGACCTTTCTCGGTGCTATTCAACTCCAAATCGGTTGCATGTAGAGTATGTTCCAAAACCGGACCCAACAGATTGGAGGGATAGAGAACCACGTCGTTTGGTAGATATTAGTCAGTGGGAGAAGTTGGAGATTGCTGAAAACGGTGATGAAGTTGATGCCGACTACATGGAAGATTACCTGCAATGGTCACATCCTTATGTCGTCCGCCCGGATGACGTCCAAGTTCCTCCCCAGAAAAACCCTCCCGTTCCAACTCCCGCACAGGCACCACCTACGATGACCCAACTTAATAAAACCGTTGGATTGTTTGTAAGTATTGTTAATTGCTTCGTCGTTTAATATACACATAATCTTATATGTATACTAATTATGTGTTTGGTATATTAAACTAGCGGCGTCGGCTTGGCAAGTTAAAGAAGATGTTGGGTTGCAAGTACCAGGAAGGATAGGTGCTATCCCTTGAAGAAATGAAGGAATTCGAGGAAAAGCTTGATAGAATTGAAGAAACCGACCCTAGTGCAAAAGCTTTGTTCGGGAAACTAAGAACAAACCGCCCAAAAGAAGCAAAAGACCCGGTGATTAACTCTTTAGTTGTGTTTATTTTTTGGATGGTGGTTGTCACGTCTTGAACAATTCCGAACTTGTTTTTTCGTTTGTACCTCGTGGTTAACTCTTTAGTTGTTTGGTTTGCTTTTGGTTTAGGATACTGGATTAAGAACATTTGATAGCAGAATCCAGTTGTTTGGTTTATGTTGAACATGTTTTGATTTCTAGTGATTCGTTTATGTTGAACATGTTTATCCTTGCAAGATTTATTTGCGACTTTTACCGGCATAGATAAGTTCAGGTTAACAGAGCCGGTTTAGGTACCGGCATTGTTTAATATTTATACATCAATGCCGGTTCTAGGTACCGGCAATGAAATTGTTTATAAAACTATACCGGAACAAGAAGATTAAAAATTCCATGTTCCTGTATAGATATTCCATGGTACCGGCACAGTAGTATTTTCTAACATCTATACCGGTTTTATGATATTTTCAAATTTTCATAGTTGTCAGAAAACCGGCACTGTAAAAATGAATACTTCCATGCCGGTACTCTGCTAGTTTTGAATAAAAATCCATTTCGAAGGCTCTTTTATTTTATTCCTAATTAATCTATTACATTGGATTTGAAACTTTTAATTAAAACATGCTAAAAAACATGGCATGGATTACATTTGGTTAAAGATAATCTATTTCCATCCCTTTTCAACAATTGCGGAACCTTTGAGCCTTTCCCGAACCTCTTTGAAGACATCGTCCGGGAGGGGGGTGTCAAGGATCAGCTTCATTGGTTTTTCTTCTCTTTCAACATATTCCTTTCCCTTCATATAACACCCATCACACCCATCGATTGGCTTGCATTGGCCCTTGTGGTTTTCTCTTGACTCTGCTAGTTCAACAGCTTTGTCAAACCATTGAAACTCATCTCACTTTGGGTGATTCAAACACCTTAGAAACATTCTTCCATTTTCAAGCATCATCGTTTTTTGCAATCCAAAACCGGCGTGTCCCATCACAAGCTTCTACACTTTGAATAAATAAAAGGACAGTCCATGGCTAGATGAGAAGGTGACTTGCAAATTTGACACTTGCAATGATGACTCTGTAAGAGAAGATTATATTAGTCGTGCATCATAGTAGTGAAGATCATATTGTTTACTTTGCAAATAGAGGAAGATGATGAATCCCCCATCCTTTGTGAAGCTTTAACCCTGCTTGCTTTCTTGAGAGAATGATTTTTGTTATTTGGTTGCTGGTTTGTGTAGATTTTTCCAAAGGAATGGGGGTATTATATAGAGATAAATCTCCAACGGTCTTATTTTTCAAAAATTAGCCGTTTTTTTTTTTTTTTTAATTTAACAACTATCTGCATAGTCGGTATTATAGATTGAATGCCGGTTCCCGTTACCGGCGTTTCAAAGTGTTTTGAAACCATGCCGATATTGGTTGCATATTTGGCCCAATCTCTGTTAAAAAATTTCCTAGTACCGGCACTGTAAGCTTATGATAAACCGTGCCGGAAGCATAAGTCGGCATCCTATTTCACAGATACTACAATGCCGATTGTGGCGAGTTTCAAAAAAACTAGTCGTTGATGTTTTTCTCTATATAAAGAAAGCTAATTCTTGGACCCAAAAGCCAAAAACTCGTGTTCTTATATATCTCCTTGAGCCTCTTTACTTTGAAACCCTAAACCTTGGAATAATCATCAATAAATAAATTAGTATAGTACCTAATCCACCATACAACAAATGGCATCGTTCGACTCGGAGGAAGATTTAGCAATCACCCAAGCATGGTACGCCGAAACTCGTCCTTCAACTATAGATAGCAGTACGCGGGATTCCATGTGGTTGAAGATTTTTAACAAATTTATTCACGATTACGGTAACCCGAAAGGAAGAACTGCTCAACAAATCGAGCAACAACACTACATCATCCTAAATGCGGTGGTTGAGTATCTAAAAATGAAACACCGGATCGAGCACGCTAGCCACAATAGATTGTCCCCTCAACAACTCGTAAGTATCTTTATGATTAGTTAGACACCATCTACTCTTTTTCAAATTTTATGTAACAAACAAAGTTTGTGTGTTGTTTTTGTAGCATGAAGCCGTGAAAACGCGTTACTTACAAGAAAGGGGAGAACCATTCATGTTTGAAGCCAACGTGAACCATATTGTAACCAAAGTCACGGAGCACCACCAGTTGGGTGAATCGGAAACGGATTCTTCTTAAGAAGATTGATAGTTTAGTGTTATTTGCTTAGGTTTTTAGGGTATCCAGTTAGGTATTTCGTAAAGTTTTGTGTGTATATCTCTATGTAAGCCCTCACGAGACTATAACTCGTCCACTTGGGACACCAAGTGGTTTAAAGGCTTGATGCACGTGCTAAGTGCATTCGTTGTTCCATCGACAAGGATTACGTTCGAAATAAATTATAGTTCTGGCTTAGTATGTAAACATATTTCAATTGCCAAATGGTTCCGGCGTGCATTGTAGTATATTAATCTATGCCGATAATAAGTGTCGGCATGTAGGTTAAGCTTATACCAATGCCGGATCGTTCAAAATTCAGTGCCCAACGGCTATTTTTTTAAACCATAAACCGGCTTTATAGCGCCGGCGTTGATTTTAGTTCACTGCCAATGCCGGCACTAAATAGTTGTTGTGCAATCATCTATATAATGCAATTGATTCACCCATTCACTTGATACCTCCAATGGAAAATCCATCAGCAACTACCGATTTCATCATTGCCATGGAAAAAGACAAACTTAGGAAAAATAAACTATCCACTCCGATGAGAAATCAATTATCATCCACCACCAACTCAAATCCATCAACAAAAACCGATTTCATCATTGCCATGGAAAAAGAAAAACTCAAGAAGAACAAACTATCCACTCCGTTGGGAAATCAATTATCAACCACCAACTCAGTTTCCCTTATACTAGAAAAACTAAAAAGGAAGGGAGAAACCACCAAGTCAATTGCCGCAATGGAAGAAGAGATACTTAAGAGGAAAAGAGAAGAATAAGAAGAGGAAGCAAAGCTTGAACATTATCGCAAAGAAGCTAAAGAAATCCTTGAACGTCAAAAACAATCTAAGATAGAAGCGGATGTCGAGGAAAAAACCGAGTGGATTAAAAATTACTACATAGTATCGGATTTCCAGGAAGATCACCGCCCTTCGAAATTTTTTTTTGGGTCTTGTTAGGACTGGTCCTTACATGAATAACTACTTGGAAGGTAAGAAATGCCGAATTGATTACGGTGATCTCTATGTACAAAATCGAACAATTGCACTCATAAAGTTATGTCGCAAATACAATGAGTTTCTTGCAAGATACAGAGGGAATAGGTTTCAAGCTCAGGATGCATATACCAAGTGGAGAAAAGAGCCTTTTAGGCATTTCGAAGCTGCTTTGCTTATTGAATCTCGTTCCAAGAAATGATGTTAGTTGCAATTGGTTTGGGTTAATGTTTTTAAGTTTATTTCCTTAAGATTATGTGGTTAATGTTATTTATTTCATCAATTTTCTTTCCTCTACCGGCATTGAAAAATACACCAAATACTATACCGTTACATGTGCCTCCGTTGAATTGTGATCACCAAATACTTATTGTCAGAATACCGGCATTGAATTGTTCCATTTTTCCATGCCGGCATTCTGATGGTTACAAACACAAGTTATGTGGCAGTTACAAACTCATTCATTCCACTTATTTGACGGTTACAAACTATTTTATCCCACTTATTTGACGGTTACAAAATCCTTAATACCAGTTTATGCGTCGGTTACAAACTCCTTCATTCTATTTAAGTGACGGTTATAGAAAGGAAATCATTCATTCTCCATTTTTATTCAATCTCCCTTTTTGTTTCATCTTCTATATCAAAGACAATGGGTCGTCGCAAACCTCGTGAAAAACCCATATCCAATCCTGAAGAATCTGTTGATGAAGGTGGTAAATCGAAATCAAAAGCGCAAGAACTGCCTGAAGAGTCTGATGGTGAGGCGAGAATAACAAATTTGCTTAGGTAAGTGATGTATATGTTGAATTGAAGTTTTTAATTTTAGGGTTTATCCCATAGGAGAAAACACAAAGTGAAATTATGTTGTTTAGTCTTTCTACTACACTAAAAGTAATTTTTAAAATTCCAATTTGAAGCTCAGTTGCATGTTTGATTCGCGGTGGAATACAATTCGAAAATCATGCCAGATTATATGTCTTGAATCCCGATTTTATTGCATGCGCTTACCGGCATACATATTTAATTGAATACCATGCCGGTAGCCTGTCCCGGCTTTGTATATTTCATCAATACTATGCTGTTTTCATTAGCCTATTTTGTTAAAATCTCTGTACTAAAATCTCACAGTACCGGCATTTAAAATTTCTATATTACAATGCCGGTACTCAATGCCGGCAGTGTCGATATGTTAACTTACTATGTCGGTTTTCTGTTGCAAAAAATGTTCATTCTCTGTATAAAATTCAAAGGCAACCGGCATGGTATTTTAATTGATTAGAATGCCGGCACCTTTGCCGGAACTTATGTTAAGTTCGATTTCTATGCCGGAAGCCAACATATATAACTCAGTTTACATATTGGAATATAGGTCTAGAGCAGCAGAAAAGAACAAAGGAAAAGGCAAAGTTGTTTTAGAAGCAAAAAGTAAGTCTTCTCGACGTAGCCGTCCTGATCCGGCTACTGCTAAGGTCACAATTCGGGATCAACCTATAAGCTACCCAACCATAAGTGATGATGATGATGAGTGCGAAACATATCCTGTACCCGAACGAGCAGGTGGCTCATCCTCACAAGCAGGTGGCTTAGGACAGACTGATGTCGGAGTTGAAGCCCCTAAGGATAATGAAAAGGCACCCCCAACCCACTTTCCTGATAAGTATGACATGATTCCAGACCGCTATGATGGCAAACATTGGGGTGAACCGATAAACCCGCAACTCTTATTTTCTTACAAACACTCTTGGGCTCGCTGGATCTATCAAACTTATGTAAGACGTTTGCATCTTGTTATTATATTATTTATCTGTGATCAAGTGAATTTAATTTACTTTGGTGTGTTTTAATAGGACCACAAGAACGCCTTCCGTGTTAGCCTCCATCAACAATCGGATGTATGGCCTTTGAAGCTTGAGTGTGACGCTGTTAAAGTAGTAGTCAAAACATCTGGGTTGTATCCCGCGATAAAAAATTATGTGGCCACTGATACCGTCACGGCGAACTGCTTTTTGGAGAGGTTTTTTGGTTAAACTGATACCATGCATTTTCCTTTTGGCGAGATGACCATCATCCCTGAAGATGTCCAATGTATAATAGGTCTTGAGGTTCTTGGGAAAGCCGTTAAGGTAGGAGATGACTCTAAGGACTTGGAATGAGACAAGATCTATGAGCTGACTAAAAAGTTGTTTGGATGGGACAAGGAAACCACTTTGGCAAATATGTACAAGACAAGGCGTTCTCAGACAAAGACTATCACATTCGTCAAACTCGTTGAATTGTTTGGGAACACGAAGAACAAGGAATTGAATCCCGAACAAGTCCAGCAAACTGCCGCGGCTTATATGTTGTTCATCTTGGGCTCAGCTATATTCCCTGACGCCAATGGTAATAGGGTGCATATGAACAACCTACAATACTTGAATCCGTTGGAAAAGGTTCATGAGTATTCATGGGGCACTGCTTTCTTGGCACATTTTTTGGCAGAAATGCGTCGAGCATATAAGGCAAACGCCCGTCAATTTAATGGGAATTTCACTGTACTTCAGGTATAGTCAACTACTTATTTTTTTTATTGTTGTCATTAAATTTGTTAGTTTCCAATTTTTTATTTTCTTATACATTTCATTGGAACGATCTTTCATTGGCGCAGGTGTGGGCTTATGAACACTTCACAAAATTGTTCATACGGTATAAAGGATTGAAGATTTTCACTGAATATCAAGAGAATAGTCCTCTAGGTCAGAAATACTACTTCGACAATACCCCAAGACCCAATAACTAAAAATGGTTATTAGCAATGAGATTGGCTTTGGACTCGGTGGATGTCCAAGATGTTGTGTTTGATCCATATAGGAATGCCAGAGGAGTTCACTTGCAAAGGCGTGACAATGTTTCATTTTACAACGGACCGTTATTTCATCCAAAAGGATTTGTTATGCACAACCCTCGTCGTGTAATGTGCCAACTTGGGTACAAGCAGAAAGATCTCACGGATACATCTTATCAGAAATTCTCTCATGACTTTCTTCAATGCCAATCAAATGAGAACCATACTCTCTTGGTTTACGACCCAAAACCTATTCTTGCACATTGGAGTGAAAGGGAAGCAAATGGACTTGTGTTGGATAGGGCTGATTGGGAATTGGCTGAGAACGGTTATGAGAGTGAACCAGCCTTCCTAAGAGGCCATCGGAAGTTCACGCATCCTTATGTTGTACATACGGATATCGTAGTTGTTCCTCCACCACCAGCACATCCCTCCATAACTCCGGAAACTGTACCCGCACTTGTACAGATCGTTGCGTTGTTGGTACGTACGTCTTGTTCACTTCCATTCTTTTAATCTATGTCTATGAACTTATACAATTGAACATACTAAGTACATGTTTAAAATTTCCTTAACAGCGTCAGCGGATTGGAAATTTGTCAAAGTTCTTTAAGAAAAAGAACAAAAAAGGAGAGGTGCTGACCCAGAAAGAAATGGAGAACGTCGAGCAAAAGATGGACAAAATTGAAGATCCGGAGGCAAAGGACTTGTTGGGCGAAAGGAAGAAGAGGGTACACAAGAAGCCAAGAACCGAGTGATCGTGTGTTTATTCTATAGCATTAGTTTGGTATGTTTGTTTGTGAGTCTTGAACAATGTGTTTGTTTGTGTGTCTTGCTAAACTCTTTGCTTGACTTGGTTTATGTTTGATTTGTTTTTGGATTGGAACCACATAAATTTGGAGTTTGTTCTTGTATACAATCTAGTATTGTTATTCAATTTATTATTTTGATAAACTTGTGTCAAATTACCTCTTTTACAGAGTTTGAATGTGCCCAAATCACTTAAATTTCGAATTTTTTCTTAAGAACTGGCATGCTCGAAAACAGTAAAAGCAATGCCGGTGCTCTAAATGATGAGTTAGGCATTGAACTGTGTTTGGATACTATGCCGGTTTTCTGTAATCTCCATGTCAAATATGATTTTGACATTGAACCGACACAGTAATGATGTTAATTTCATTGCCGGAAAGGTTGCTGATTTCTCTGGAAGTTTTTTCTGCATTTCCGGCATGGGTTCAAAACACATTCTACGCCGGTACATTAGTTACGGAATTGTTAATATAAAACACAACTATGCCGGCATGGGCATCAAAATATGATTTAATGTTTACAATTCAGACTTCCAAAAAAACAAAACGTTGCGTACTACTGAACCACAAAAATCCAAATTACTCATCGTCGCCTCCACACGTAATGGGTTGCATCTTCTCCTCTTGGAGCGGTTTTTTTGATAAGGCCAACGCATCCCAAAACTGGCGATTCTCCTCATACAATGCCATCCATCCCTTCCAGATATTGGGATCCAGACCCTTGTTTTTAATCATCCCACAGATAGGTGGCAATGGACAATTTTCTTTCAGTTTTAGAATAACGAAATGATTACCGTTCACGAACGCCAAAACGACTCTTCTCTTCTTAAGGGATCCTTCGCATTTTTTCCACTTTTGGGTAAATGTTACTTCTACGGTGGGGGTAAAATAATGAACAACACATCTAAATGTATCCGCCACTAGATGCCCACAAAGCGGCATTCTCATCCAATATTCAGAAGGAAGAAAGTTCATCTCGTTGCTCGGGCCCCAATACTTGAGCATGCATATCATCAAACCCTCGCCTACACCAACCAATTTCTCATAAAAGCTCCTCTTGTTCACAAGTTGTTCGGCCATCCTCATTCTAGCATATTGGCATGGTGTCATACCTCTACTAACCGCCGTGTCAAATATTCCTAATTGTTCACCACAAAGATGATAGCCACAATTTCCATCTCCGTCGACATCATCCGTATATGAAATATACTCGCGAATAACCTATGGAAGTTCGTCTATGTAAGACTGTATCTTGGTATGATAACTTCTAATTGTCCTGCTTGTTCTGGGATCCTTATACATCTTCATATTACCCTTTCAGAACAATAATATATCCAAACCATCATCTGCAATCTCTACACTTGCAATGTCTTCGATATGTGATGGGAGTCCGTACTTCCTTGGCCTACCCCTTCCCCTTCGAACTAAAACAACGTCAACTTTGCTATCACTTTGGTTTGTCACCACCTTAGCCTCGTCACCTTGTTGTTCTTTGTCACTTGATGATGATTGGCGGCCTACCCCTTTTCCTTGGAACCTCCGCTAGATCGACTATGGGTATGGCTTCGGAATGCTCACCTTGTTGTTCTTTGTCACTTGATGATGATACCTTTGGCGGCCTACCCCTTTTCCTTGGAACCTCCTCTAGATCGACTATGGGTATGGCTTCAGAATGCTCACCTTGTTGTTCTTTGTCACTTGATGATGATACCTTTGGCGGCCTACCCATTTTCCTTGGAACCTCCGCTAGATCGACTATGGGTATGACTTCGGAATGCTCACCTTGTTGTTCTTTGCCACTTGATGATGATACCTTTGGCGGCCTACCCCTCTTCTTTGGAACCTCCGATGAGTTGGCTTTTGGTGTGGATACGGATTCCTTCGTTTGTTGTTGACTTAGCGGTTCCTTCCTTGGCCTACCTCTTTTGTTTGGAACCTGCGCTTCCACGAACCTTTGTTCGGAAATCTCACATGCGGTTAGATCTCGTTTCTTACTTGCCGCGAGTTCTTCTTCACGTTGAGTCATTTCTTTCAATTCTACCCTTTGTTTTTTCCTTTTTGTTTTAGTTTGTGGTCTACCTATTGGATATTCCTTTCTTGACTCTTCGCTTTGTGCGATCCATGGACGAGTAATTAGCCTTAGTTGGCTCAACAAGACTTGTCGGCTTACTGAGGTGCCACGTGAGTAAGCTTCGAAGAATTCCTTTGCTTCGTTCGTATCCCATGGAGATTTCCCGGGATCTCCTAAAGGGGGGGGGGGGGTCGAAAGATAGTTGCTTCCAAAACGGATCAATAACCTCAATAGGTATCACTTATTCATACTTCACAAGCATATGACGACACGGAAGCCCCAATGAAGACATGTCAGGACAAATACACACATCACTCGGTTTTCCGTAATTTTTCTCATATTCCATTTGTCTCATCATATGTTTTATTGCCCAATGAGATACGTTGAATTCTATTCCTTGGAGCAACTTACGATAACGAAGAAATGGAGTCATCCTTTTCATCGAGCTTTTCTCAAAAGCATCATTGATCCTATTGATATCTTGCTTAAAGTATGGCTCCATTGTCTCGGTGACCGTAACCACATTGCCTTGACCGGACTGGATGAGATCTTTAAATCTCCCATGAGCGGCCTCAGCTGCACTAGTTGCTTCACTCTTGAAGTGTCTATACCGGTTTGTCCATGCACGCACAAATTTTTCCTTGAACTTATCCAACCATTGAGTCCGACAATACCAGACGGCAGTCGGATAAACTTCGTTCCAATCGGCAATAAACTTCTCCAATCTCTTTTCGTACATAACCTCGGTAAGAGACCAATAAACTTTCTCCCAATTTCTTAGAAATTCCAACCACTTTTTATGATTGTCTGCATGTTCTTTGTCCACTCGCTCATTTATCTTGCCTCTCTCATCTTCTTTTTCTTCGGGGGATAGTTTGTTCTTTCGAACATCTTCCTCTAGTTGTACCATCATTCTCTTCTTAATATCCGCCTTTGCGGGTTCAAACAAGGCATGGCAAGTTTTTATGATATTTTGACGTATATGATATGTATATAGGAAATTTTGTGCGTCCGGGAAGACGTCGGATATTGCTTTCATTAATGCGTCATCGTTATCGGTTACGATGACCCTCGGAAGTTGATTTTCCCGGAAGAACAATTTCAATTGTCGTAATGCCCAATGATAATTATAGTCCCTCTCGTTTTACATTAAGCACCAAGCCAATGTGAATGTTACCTTGTCCGAGGTTTGCCCCACGATGTTGAACAACGGCATATTGTATTTGTTTGTCTTGTAGGTGCAATCCATCAAAAGAACACCACAACATGTATTTGCCAATTGTGAGAGCAAAGGATGCGAAATGAATATTTGAAGGGGCTTCTCGTCCGGCCCTCTTTTAATGATACGCGTGTAGTTGTGATCCCAAACTATCTTCTCAAATTCTTGCATAACGCTCCTCCCTTCCCATTCCACCCTTCTAATAGTTGCTTTTGCGGCATAAATTGTACGTAGAGAAGACACGTTAGTCTCATCCTTTTCCTTGAAGCCTCTGAGAATTTGTCTCGGTTTGATAAGTGCTTTGGTCAATCTCTTTACATCCCCGAACTCGTCAGGTTTTAGCTTCACAACTAAGGAGTGACCAACAAAATCTTTCGGATCCCGGTGGTTATGACAGCCACACAAAACCTCACAATCCCAATTGTTTATGTCATTTAAACGGAATACAAGCTTAAACGGGCAATTATTCTTCCTCGTACGAGTCTTGTATACCCTATTAGTCTTCTTTGGATATACATAATCCTTTCTCTTGTGGCTATTCTTCTCCTTGTATTTCCCACTTCTCTCGCAAGCTATCTCAAAACGCCTCTTCGAACCTTCGGTATTCCTCACCAACACACACATGTTCTTAAGAGCCGTCTCTTTAGCCCAAGCGATTGCTTCCTTTCGATCTGTTATTCCCTACATAAGAACAATTTCGCATTCATTAGAAGGTTCATTACTAGCAATCAATTAGTAAAGTTCAAGATACTAGGTGAAAAGTATTCTTTGGTCACATACCGGAGGGATTTTATAGTATTCCGACGTATCGCGATAAAGCGGCTCTGCATTTGTTAGATCAATATATGTCACCACCTAAAGATTGAATGAAAATTAGTTCCAAACACAATTACAACACTATGCCGTAAACCCGTATCAAGCATGCTCGACCATTGTTAGATAGTCTAAGTTAACCAAAACGGAAGAACAAACTTGAAACCTATTCCGGCAATTTTTCATTAGAAAACAATGCCTAAGGCGGGGAGAGCCAAGCATTCTCGTAATCGATTGTCCCAAGCCGGTACACGATACCGACATTGAATATATTTGATATTGAATGCCGAAATTTAGCTTTGGAAAACATTTATTTCTGCCTGTTTTTTGTAGGTGTCGCCATTTAAAAGTTGTAACTGAACAACGCCGGTTTTAATGCCGGCATTATCGATGTTGATGGTACCACGCCGGTACCCAGTTCCGGCGTTGATGTTTATTAAGTTTCAATGCCGGTTTTTGGTTTGGGATGGTAATGTTTCCTGTATGTTTTTCATGCAGTACCGGCGTGGTAACCTATCAATTGAACCATACCGGTTGAATATTCCGTAGTATATTCCTTGGTAGGTAAAAAGGTTAACTGAGTACCAGCATAGTTGATTAGAAGAATGATATGCCGGATCAATATTCAAAATGGGGGATATCGGTCTACCGGCCGCATGGGCGAAGTATGAATACCATGACGGTACCCTTACTACCGGCATGGTCGAAGTTTGCATACCATGCCGGTAACTTGACTACCGGCATGGAATTCATACAACCACCATGCCGGCACCGAGGTTTTTCAGTTCAAAAAATGGCGGGTTTAAAAAAAAAATTCGATTTTTCGACATCTTAGCAAACTTTACTGTGTGTTGGGGATGCTAGTATGTTGTGCAAGTTTACTTTCTTGTGTTGGTTCTTCAAGAAACTCTCCGTACTCGTCAAAATCATCATTCAAGGGTGTTGGCTCAACAAAGAGTTGCAATTGAGAGTTGTTGTCGTTAGCTGGAGATTCAAGATATGCTCCTTGTTGTAGTTGAGCTAAAGATTCTGCAGCAGCAATTCTCTCTTCACAATCATCCTCAATTTTTCCCAAAAAAAAATTCTCTCTCAAATTTTTTTTCCCTCCTTCTACTCTCAACTCACTAACCCAATTCAATAAAACACACACTAATCATTTATAAAAAAATCTTATGATTTTACTAATTATTATTAATCACTAATCCTCATTAGTGAGGGGTAGATTAGTTATTACGTAAAATATTTAGATAAGGGGTGACCCCGAATTGATATCTGGATCCAGTTTTTGTCCTTTTCTTATATATATCCCCCAATTTCTTTTTTTATCCACCAATTTCGCGTTCTTTCATATGCCATTTATGAAAAGAAAACTTAAATTAAGTTAAAGTGTGGACCTTACTTATGAGCTTAAGAGCAACCACAGTGGTCGACTAAAACCAAAAATTTGGTCGAAAACCCAGACACTACGGAGAGGAGTAAAGAGCAAATACCATACTAAAACCAAAAACCAAACTATATTTGGTCATTGGTTTGGTCTTTGGTCGGGCGAAGTTTAAAGGTTGCGCCTGGTGGGGCGAAGATTAAAGTTACGCCCAAATTTTTTTAAAAAAATAAAAATAAAAATTTGGGGCGCAACTTTAAAGTTCGCCTGATTGGGGCGCAACTTTAAAGTTCGCCTGATTGGGGCGCAACTTTAAAGTTGCGCCTGATGATCGGGTGTAATTCAAAGTTACGCCCAAATTAAAAAAAAAAAAAAAAAAAAAGTGGGGCACAACTTTAAAGTGGCGCCCCACCAAATTTGGTTTTCCCACCGTAGCGTCGCACCACGGAGTAAACCCATTTTTTTCAAATTTTTTTAGTTTTTAGTAAATGGTTATAGTCTCCCAGTGCAGTTGCTCTAAGGAAGGTGGACCTTACTATTTATCTTAAGGGAGACAAAGTCTGTATGTTGTGTCAGAAACTTTCTAAAGTATTATAAAAATAACAAAAAAACTCAGTCACGTGTACGCGAATTAGAAGTTCCGAATAGTCGGAAGTTCGCAAAAGTCGCGCATAATTCGGCTTAGTCCAAAAAAGTAGCGTATCCAGGTCGGACTTTCGTAGGGACGCGACTAATACGGGAAAAGTACTGATACATAACTATTCGCATATAATTCACGAATAGATCGGCGAATTGCTAACTAGGAACTCAACTATATCTAAGTGGCATGATTTCTATAAGAGAAAATGGGTCATTTGTCCAAAAAAATTTAAAACACGGTTTAAATGGACGAGCAAAAAAAAGTACGGGTGAAATAGCCAAAAAAAAGATAGCAAGGATGAAACTGGATTCATCCTGGCTTATACTTAAAAAATAGCAAGGATGAAACTGGATGCATCCTGTGTAAAATAAAAATAAGAAAAAAATATTTGAAAATGGACAGATGAAACTTGTTACATCCCGCCTATTTTTAAATTTTTGTCCATTTAAATAGTATCTTTTTAATTTTTGGCTATTTAAACAGTATCAAAACCTAAGTGTCTTTTTCACCCAGGAATTGTTGATTTTGGTCTTTTTGACCAATTTTGTGTTTCTATAATAGGGCTTTAATATACGAATTTTACTTAATTGGTTTCTGAATATAGCTATTCCTCCCATATTAGATATTGTACCTTAGATGGCAGTCCACTTTTAGCTTTTGTTGTATAGTGTTAGCCAGATCTGGTTGTTCAGTTAGTCCTTGGGGTTTTGTTTTTTTTTCCTTCTTTTTTGCTTAATATGGTTGCGCCTAGGTCTATTTTGGCCCAATTTTTTTTTGTAAATCTTTCGGTTGTTAATGAAAATTCTTTGATTTTGGAGAAAACAAATGATATTGATGATGAAATTTAATAATGATGCTTTGAAGATGGGGTTCTATTATGGCTTGTAGATGGGCCAGCTCAAGTATGGGGTTAAGCAAGAACGCGAAAATGGGGATAAAAAAAGGAATTTGGGGTATAGGAAAAGGACAAAAACCGGATCCAAATATAAAATCAAGGTAACCCCTTATCTCAGTGTTTTAATAATGCCTAACCTACCCCTCACTAATCAGGATTAGTGATTAATAATCATTAGTAAAATCATAAGATTTTTGATAAATGATTAGTGTGTGTTTTTATTTGATTTTGGGTGAGTGAGGTGAGAGTAGAAGGAGAGAAAAAGTATTTGAGAGGGAACTTTATTGGGGGAAAATGGAGAATGATTGTGAAGAGAGAATTGCTGCTGAGAGGTTGAAAATTTGATTTTTTTTCTTTGAATCCACCATTTTTGTAGCTGAAAAAGCTAGGTACCGGCATGGACGTGGTATGAATACAATGCCGGAACCATTCGTACCGGCATGGTATTCATACCATGTACCATGCCGGCACCGAGCTTATCCCCTATTTTGATTCAAGCCGGCATAGTATTCAACCCAAAAACTATGCCAGACAGGTTATTTTTTGTAACGCTATGCGGGGTCCTGGGGATACGGGGCGTAGCCCCTCCCGGATGTGTTACCAAGCATGCCAGCACCAGTTTCCGGCATGGTCTTCATCACTTCCGGCGATGTAAAAAATATTTCGTTTTGAATTTTTTCTGGTTTTATCAGTCCACTTCTTAAGACACGATTAGTTAATTCTCGAGCATGCCGGCACTGGGCTTTAAGATAGTATGTTGCTTTAATTTTTATGTCGGCACATGATGTAAAGTATCCAGAAAGTTGAATTTTTTTTCACTTGACTACCGGCATTGATAGATTTCTATTGAGCATGCCGGTACTTAGTTACGGCATTGCATGTTAGTTACCAAGCATGCCGACACCAGTTTCCGGTATGGTCTTCATCAATTCCGGCATGGTCTTCATCACTTGCAACATGATCTTCATCACTTCCGAATTAAAAAAAAAAATTCGTTTCCAAATTGAGGAGCCGGCAGAGAAGGAGAAGAGAATTTGAAAGAGAGTGGGGAGAGTTTAGAATTTGAAAGGGAATGGGGAATATTTGGGTTTCAGAGCTCTAACCCTGAAAGAGATTAATAAGAAGTGGAGATGGAAATGAGGGATATGATTTTTTTTTTTGATTTTAAGTTTTTTGATTTTTATTTTGAAAGGAGGATATTTTAGTATTTTTGCACCCAAAACCACCCCTTAGCAGACACTATTGGTTGGGGAAGTAATTCATATCCCCAATTAGTTTTTTTATCCCCCAATTTCGTGTTCCTTAAGTAAGTCTTGCAGTTCGAGTCTTTTATTTTGTTTGCTATTCTAGCCAAGGTTGAGCAAAAACACCCAAATTCGTTGATTTTACCTAAACCAATTTGCATTTTGGCAGGTGAACACCCAATCTGTTTCTCGACGGATTGGATGCGGGTGAACTTTTAAAATCGGCCATTTTTACGGGTTGGACGCCAGTGGAACATCACTTATCTGTTGGACACCCGATCTAATGTGATTTTACAAGTTGTAGAAAGTGGTAGTGCTCTGAATAAACGATGCAAGAGACTCTTTTAAACTCGTAATCTTTTTATCTGAAGGCTTTTGAAATTGTGTTGGACATGAAGGATTCTTATAGCCAAAACGTGGGGGAGCAATAGAATTAATTTGGGAAAAATATTGTTTGGTCCTTTTTTAGGTGGGTCAATGTCAGTTTGGTCCTTTGGAAAACGCATTTACTGTTTGGTCCATAATTATTTAAAAATATTAAATGGACAAAAGTACCCTTTCGTGTTAATTTCTACTTATTTTTTTGTAGCAGCTCATTCTTCAAAATGAACTCCTGTTAATTTTTACTTATTTTTTCAGAAATCACCTAAAAAAAACATAGTTCATTCCAGAAATGAACTCCATATAAAAACCTAAAAAAACCAGAGTTCATTCCAGAACATGAACTCCATATAAAAACCTAAAAAAACAGAGTTCATTCCAGAAATGAACTCCATATAAAAACCTAAAAAAAGAAAGTTCATTCCAGAAATGAACTCCATATAAAAACCTAAAAAAACAGAGTTCATTCCAGAAATAAACTCCATATAAAAACCTAAAAAAATGACGAAAAAACACAAAAATCTTCATCTTCTTAACCATCTTCAACAGCAGCAACAACAAGACAAAGATCTAAACATCAAGATCTTCAACACCATCAGCAAGACAAGATCGTCATCTTCATCTTCAACACGAGCAGCAAGCCACGAGTTCATTTTTTTCAGATGTGATATTAGTTCATCCTTCACAGCAAAACATCAATATCGTCGTCATCATCTTCATCTTCATCTTTAACACAAGCATCATCTTCGTCGTCTTCAACAGCAGCAGCATCAAACAAACCCGAAAACTCCATCGTCTTCAACATCACAAGTTCATCTTCAAAACAACAACAACAAAAACCATCATCACGAGTTCATCGTCATTTTTATAAAGATTCATTATCTTCAATCGCAATAGCAGATCAAGAAAAGCAAGGTTCAACTTCTACAGCAGCAGGGAAAAGAAAATTCTAGAGCAAAGAGATTCTAGATCTGAAAAACAGGAAGAGAGAGAAAGTAAAAATAAAATAAGATTTTTTCAAGGATTTTTTTTTCCCTATATATGTGGTCCCAAAAGGATATTTCTGTCACCACACATGACATTTACATCATCCATGACGTCACCTTAGGACCAAACTATAATTTTTAGGACCAAACTATAATTTATTTTTCCAAACAGACAGTTTACTGAGTCAACTGGACCAAACTCATCATAATATATTATTTTTAGGACCTATTGGTATTTCCCTGACCTTGACTCATCCCTTAGACCATAGAAAGTTCGGATGGTTTCTCCAACCAGGGTTATAGGTTTTTGAGTGTGGATCAAACTTCCGAGAGTTATCGAATCTAGAGTTATTGTAAAGAGCATTGTCTTGCTCTTTCATAGTCCAGCCTTCCCAAAAATGCTCTATTCTACCACTAGTGCGACCCATTCCTAAGGCTTCTAACATTTTCATTATCGCTGCAATTTTGGCATCTGAATCAAAGCTTCCTTATACCCTATTAACATTTCCTCTACCTAGAAGAATTGTTTTCTTGGGTTATCTACTATTTTCCGATTTTTGGGTATTTTCGGCAATGTCATTCAAAAATGTCATCTCCTGGTCAGCAGTCTTATTTTCAAACCCACCAGTACACAAAGGCTTAACCATGGTTGTTGTTGAGTAATATAAACCCTCATAAAGGATCTGATCTAATCTTACCTTTTCTAAGCCGTTATGAGGACATTGTGACTGTAAATCATTGAACCTTTCCAAATATTTATATAAAGATTCTCCCTCTTGTTGAGCAAATGTGCAAATCTGCTGCCTAATAGATGATGTTTTGTGCCTAGGGAAAAATTTATTGAAAAGGGAAGATGTAAGTTGTTCATATGTTTCAATTGGCTCGGAAGTCAAACTATACAACCAAGATTTAGCTTTATCTTTCAGAGAGAAACGAAATAACCTAAGTTTTAGTTCTTCATCATCTAGGTTTTTAATCCTTAGAGTACTACAAATTTCCTCAAAATCCCTAACATGGAAATATGGGTTTTCATTTTCCTTCCCTAAAAAGATTGGGAGCATCTACAGGGTCCTATGTTTCAGTTCATACATTCCATCAGTTTCAGTTAATTTTCTTACTGCTTTTGCATATACCCTAAGGATAATGTTAGTATTATACATATATGAAGGTTATCACACAAAATTAGTAGATAATATATATACAATTTGATATTGAGAAGTATTAAAGAATGTATTCCAAAGGTATCAATTTTGGATTGATATGAGGCCTTCATATGAATGAATATTACAATTTTGGTTGTTGGAAAGGCATTGTGTTACTCTTGTTATGTTAATTATTTATATTTTAGTTATCTAAATTTTGAAACTAAGTTATATTAACTCATGTTCAACATCTATCCGTTTTCCTTTGTAATTTTTTTAGATCCACAAACCATATTCATCCAATACGCTCATCCGCGGATGTCACATCCAACAGGTAATAGATTGAACGTAAGTGAAAATCTTAAATCCATCATTTAGATGGATTGGACGCGGGTAATACCAAATATGCATCCACCCATCCGTTCCTCACCCCTAATTATGTGATATCAATTCTGTAGTTCCTCAATTGGTGTTTTAGTACAAAAAATGCATTTAAAGGTCCAAATTTTATTACTGCTTGTGCGGTTTATCAAACATCCCACATAAAAAATTTGATCGATCGACATTGTTTTGGTTGTATAGATTTCTCAGAGATGAGCGGAAGTAGATCGAAGAAAACGTGAATTTGAAAAGTGAAGAAGGGATGATATCATAAAAGAATCAGAGGTGGAGAGTAGTGTAGTTAAAATCGCTCTCCAAGGTCGATTACTCGCCGAGTAATCGCTACAAGCTATATGACCGAGGCGATTTCCGATTCCAAGCCATCTCCGAATTTTAGCAATTAAGTCGGCCGATTTTTGGCGATTTGGATCGATTTTTGGGCAAAACGAGTAGGCGATTTTTCCGAGTTGGTCTTGCATGTACCGAAATCAAAAAAGAAAAAATTCGTAACCCCTCGGATGAGAGTTATTAAATGGAAAAACCTCTAAAAACACTATAAATAGGTTCAATATAACAATATTACACTTATTTATATGATAGTGTTAAAATTTTAATTTTAGTTAGGTATAAATCTTGACTCATGAGTAGAAATCTATAAGTATCTAATAAATATGCTCCGAGTATTAGGACGAGTTTTAGCGATTTCCAAGTCCGAACTTACTGCTCCTCGCTACAAGTTCCCCAACCGTGTAGGACCGAGGAACGATTTCGACTACTTTGGTGGAGAGTGAAATCTAAAGTTTATTATTGCACGATAAAACAAACCAGATACAGGAAAAGGCTATTTACAGTCTGACACATAAATTAAAAGACAGTTACAACAGCCTGTAACTGTCAACAACAAATAACAGAAAAATAAAACAAATTACACCTCAGGTACTCTTAGTTATCTGACATGAAGAAGTAAGCCATTAATTAGTACCTTCTTTCATCCAATTAATTGGTACCTAAGTTGACATCCACTCTGGATTAGAGTTTGGATGAAAGATAGCAGTTAGATACCTATGATAAGTGATAACTAGCTTTAAAAATTTGTACCATCTCAACTTTTTGGAGATGGCTTTTGCAACTCTATTCCATTTCATATTGCCTTCAATGTTTACCATAATGTATCTTGTCGTTATATCTTTAATGTTGCAAACTTTTGAGGTAATGATGCTTCAAAGTCTTTTATTGCATGTACTTGTTGACTAATGATGACCCTAGTACCCAAATGATACTCTAGAATTTCTCCTAGACTCCACCCACACCCATCATTATCTTGGTACACAAATTGCGAAAATGCTAAACGTCCCCCACTCCCTTCCCCACTGATTTCCCCCGCCTAGGTGTCAAGCATCTGTTGGTTAAACCCAATAATAATGGGACCCCCTGCTAATCTCAATCCAGGGATCAAGCGCTAAGAACGATGACACGTAATAGGGGAAGGGAGTGGGGGAAGTGTAGCACTTTCGCACAAATTGAGTTGTTCTTTCCTCTTACTTGCATCATGCTTGGCAATCTTCAGATATTCCCCATTCTCATTCTTATTCTTCCAGCTGATTTCAACGAAGAAGGAGAAAGAACCTTCTCTTTTGGTCTACCCAGTTTCACTCTCTTTAGTCTTTTTTTTTTCAATCAGTCTCTCTCAGAGGCGGAGCCAGCAAACCGTATAGAGGGGGCTAAAAAAATTCTTGTAAAAATTTATGGTGATTAAATAATAATATTTGGTGGGCTAAATACTAAATTCATGATAAATCTAGAGGGTCTTTTTTATGGTTATCAATATTTACTGGGGCTAGAGCCTGGATTAGTCAACCCCCGGCTCCACTACTGGTCTCTCTGAAATGCCTCTAATCCACCTCCCGATATCAAAGGAAAACATAATCCATAATATTTTTCCTTCCATTCCTTTCTTTGGCTTTTGTTAACTTGTATACCCGTATACATGTTAAGGTTTAATAAAAAAATATTTTATTTCTTTGGAAATTGTGTTTTTTTGTCTTATTCTACTAGAAATTGGTTTTTCTTGCACCAAAAACAACAAATTTTGTTCCCAATGTAAAAAATTGTTGTTTTCAATGAAATAAAGCAAACAAATCTTGTTTCCAATGCAAGATTTGTTGTTTTAGTGAACCTTAACATGTATACGGGTATACAAGTTAACAAGACCCCCTTTCTTTTTAGCACGGGCCCTCGTCTTGCCCATCATCTCCTTGGATATCTCCGAGGTTTCCCTTTTGTATGAATCGTCTTCATCGATTCGACCAGGTAGAGTTCGAGTTACCTTGTACCGTTTACGAAATAAAAGATATACACGCCGTGGGTTTTGAATTCGTATATAAGCTTGCTACAAATTATTTATTAAAAAATCTTAAGGCCCCTTTCTATGGGTGTGGCAAATATTCATGTTTGCCATTTAAGCACCCAATATGGAGTCGGCTAACTTTGCCACTTAGCCAGGCCAGGTCAAGCTTCCATCGAGCGGTCGAATCTCGACCGCTCGGTCAACACTACACCGATAGAAAGGGGTGTTGGCAAAACAACTAATAATTGTTGTTTACATCGCTTATTAATTGTTTAGTCGTTTTTTTTCTTTCTCCTACTTTTTAGTTATTATAACAGATTTTTATTACAAGAGGACCCCATAAAATATTATATAATCCCTAAAATTTAATAAGACCCCACCAAATACAAATAATTAATTTTTTTATTGATAAGGGTCCCACAAAACACAATATGATATACTATTTTAATAAAAGTTTTACCATATTGGGGAAACTAGAGTTTACCATGTCATGTGGCATGGCAAAACAACTTTTATACTAGCTCCCATAGGAACCGCCCTTAACAGACCAAGTTTTTAAATAAAGCCAAAACTGACTTAAAGGCTTCCTCTACTGACTTTAGAAGGCAGCGCTCAATAATTAAAATGTAAGAGTTGGTTTTTGAATTTATCTAAATCTCAATTTGTTTAGAATGATTATTATTTTTCACAATGCATCAAAAAATGAAAAAAAAAAAGTGTAAGATTAACGTGTGATTGATATGGTGAAATGTGACATTGATCTTAAATTTTGATATGTAGATCAAATTTAAGATGAATATCATTGATTAGCAGAAAATATTAGGATTAATCAAGGCAGTGATGACTAAATACAACCCACCTTAAAACTAAATGCAACCATCTCAAATTATTGTTAACTTTATTAATGATGTAGACAAGACTCCCCTTTATACTCTTTCTTATTTTCAGTGTGTATTATACTCTAGATCCTATAATCCTCGAATGTGATCCTCCCCGTTACCGTAAATCAGTCCAGTAAATTTAATTATAAGTTCAGTTCCTAACCATCTATGTACTATCTTTTTTTCTTCTTTTTGTAGAATCTCTCGAACAATTTTTTATGTCTTTGTCACTAGAATGGATCCACAAATGGAATAAAAACTAATCTTCTGTTGGATATTTTCAATATCTTAGAAAATAAAATGGTTTTCTGTTTTAGTTTGCCGCTATGACGGGGAAGTGTTCTGTGTTGGATAAACACAATGGATGTTAGTTGGAGATGAAGAGACACCTTTAATAGGTGTGATGGTTCATAAAAGACAAGCATTCCAATAGACACCTTATGTGTCTTTTAGAAGTGAAGAGGCATTTCTAATAGGCATGAATATCCCTATAAGTAGTGAAGGTATTCTCCCATTCTTTAACAAAAAAAAAATCAACCTGTTTTCTCTCTTTCTAAAGCATCATCAGAATTACTTTCCAGTGTGTTCTTGATTGGGTCAAGGGGTACAAACCTTGAATCCAATTTTCTGTTGTAGGGCTTTCATTGTATCCTGAAGGCATTATTTCGCATACCTGTTGTAATCGCCAATTGATATTGGGAGGGTAGAAATAATCGTCAAAAAGAAATTTATTCGAGCCTTGAAAGTCACGAGTACAACAATTTCTTTTAGTGTTATCATCCTCTGTTTTTACCCAAATTTTTCCAACAGTTTTAGACGATTAGTTTTCGAACATGGAGGATGAAATTTCAACTGCGTTAACAGATGGTTACAACAGTATAAAGAGCACATTTCGGAGAATATTTTTTGTCTCTGGGATATCGAAAGACAGAGCTTGGATCAACGAAAATCTCAAGAGAATATTCACTGTGACAGATGGGGACTACCCTCCGGGTTTTATAAAGTTAATAAAACTCCTCCTTATGGCCCCATAAACAATTACAAAAGGTGTGGTATTTGGGTCTGTTTTCGTGAAGAAAAGAAGAGAAGAGGAAACCTATAAGAATTGTGGAAAGTGCTGTTGAGATTCCTCTCCAAGATACATCTACACGAAGAAAACGGTTAGTACTACATGAAGACGATAATATATATCTGGTGTCATCATTGCCTGGCGGGGTCACAGGAAGACCCAATGAGAAAGACAAGGAAATTGGAAAATCTACTTCCAAAATTTACAGTAGGAACCAGGCCATTGCAAAATCAATCTCTATGAGATGTTGGATTTCGAACATTGGTGCTTAGATGCGAAAAGTTACTGCCGGGGAAAACTGTCATCAATCAGATAAGTGATCTAATCTTGTTTTCTCTTTATAAAGATTTAAAAGATTGTATGCTAAATTAGGATTCTAGTGTGCGGATACATATAAATTAGTATGATTGACTAGTATCCTTGAAAAGGCATAAATATGGAAAAACATCTCTTGTGAATGGACATCTTCTTAATGGGACTGATCATGTCGGGAGATGTATATATACATCAAAAGGCTGACTAAACTAAGTGGAACTGGAAGATGATTGAAGTATCGTTCAGTTATGTTGTCATAAAACCAATATTGGTTTTTGGATTTGATACTTAAGGCAGTTATCAAAACCATGTAAGTTTTGAATCATTGTCATCTTTCAATCGCCATTAATGTCCAAAGGAGAGCCAAATCCTAGGAAGTAAGTATACACTATGTACTACTATATGGATTTGAAGATTCCTTTTTCTTTTTCTTTTTTTTTTTGGGGGGGGGGAGGGATTAAGTGTACACTATGTATTACAGAGTC
This sequence comes from Papaver armeniacum, assembly GCA_023531295.1. Classification (NCBI taxonomy): domain Eukaryota; kingdom Viridiplantae; phylum Streptophyta; class Magnoliopsida; order Ranunculales; family Papaveraceae; genus Papaver; species Papaver armeniacum. Next base: position 89,106 of record JAJJWW010003206.1, read on the forward strand.
ACGTCCTAAAATCATGACTGGATTTGAAGATTTCTACGTAGGAATGGATAAAATGTCCTCTGTGAAACTTGCTATATATGCTCTACTATACTATGAAACTTTGTACCGGTCCATGCTTATGAAGTTTATTTGTAAGATGGTTTAGTGAATGCTGCTTGTTTTGTGTTTATCCCCCGATGATATCTTCTGATACAAATACAATACACGTGCAATGTACATAGTTCAAGTGGCATCTAGAAACCATGGTTGGTTGTTGTGTGTACCATTCTGTATCCCTAGTATCATTACATTGTTGTGTGATGGTTTCATGATTATTTGTATAGCCATGAAATGTGGGGTAAAGGAGTAGAAGGCTGGTGTCTCTAGGAAATCCTGTCAAGTGCATTTGAGTAATTTGAACGGTATTGATACGGCACTAACTCATTAGTGTCTATTAATGATCCATGAATCCAATTACCAAGATATCCTGATTTGCACATGCTCCTTGACCGGGATGTCATTGGTCCAGACATTTTTTTGTTCCTCATTTATATGAGAATAAGAACGTTTCACTGGATGGTCACGTTCCCAAGAACATTGCATTGGATTTGAAGATAGCCGAATCCAAAAGGATGGTACGAAACTGTACCAGTGATTGGATTTGAAGTTTTTATTTCTACACAGAAATGTTGTGCACCGCGCTTTGGCTGAAGTCGACACACACGGTACTTAAAGACAAAGTGTTGTTTAATGACACAATATTGGTCGCATGACATTAGAGGATATTGTCATGAATGCTCTAAGATTAGAGAACCAATAGAGATCACCAATGATTGTTGAGACTTCAATTTTTGGTTTGGGTATAATTCTTGCGGTAGGAATTATAAATTTAGAAGTCTGAAATCATCGGTAAATGTTGAGAAACATTTAGATGTGAGTATAATTCTTGCAAAAAGAATTATAGGTTCCAAAATTTGGAAATTGGCATGTCTTAAATGACATCGAAAAGGAAAATGGAATACCGGTGAATATGTAACATATTGGAAGATTGAGCGCGCGACCAAATATCCAACGATGAGGTGTTACGATATTACCGATGCATAAATAATGAACATTTGCATTACATAGTGTAAAATGTTAAATAGACATTGTCTATGTTTTTGGGTATAAATTTATAGAAGATTTGGCATGATTAGAGGAGTTACTCATCGTAATAATGTGCTTGTTGACATAGCAAGTAAGTTGCCTACAAATTTTCTATGGCTCTAGTGTATGCAAGTCTAATGACTTCTTGTAAATTAACCGTAAATGTTAATTAGGATCACTAGAGAAGTTACAATTATTTTGTAAAATTAAATGGGAACATTTTTAATAATGTTGTCAAAATTGATTCCATAATTAAATGGATGCAATTAATGAGGAAGAATGGCTTAGAACCTAACTTGTAGAGATCCCATTTTTGGAAGAAGTAATTTCAAGTTGTCTTGATTATTTGGGACTCAGGCTGTGATCTATAACGTCTTTAACAAGACTTATAATGAAAAGTCAAGACATACAAATCTTAGACATTGGACGGTAAGACAATTACTCAATAAAGGACTAATTGCAGTTAACCATTGAAACGGAGAAGAACCTGGAAGACTATTCTCCCAAAAGAAGTGTTTTCAATGAAGTATAAAGAAATAGGACTAAGGTCTGTGAAGGAAGGTTGATCTCCCATAGCAGAAACCCAACCTATGTTTTGAAAAAGATAAACAAGGTTCAATGTGGTACCAACAAGTTATGGATAGAGATTATGGAGCACTAATATAAAACTTTCCATTTCTAATTAGTGCTGGTTTCTGCAAGAAAACAGGATGGATATAAATCCTTAATAAGTCTAACTTTTATCACAAGGTGTCTCGCAGAAACATCTTCGAGACTTACCTATATGAGTATGGAAATCAGGCCGTTTCGATAGGTGTAGAATACACCGTATTTACTATATAGAGTTTATGCTTTCTTTGCTATTTTTCGTGTGAATTATGTATCTTATGTTTGAATTTGAGTTATCAGGTGCTTTGGAGTCGCACGGAGGAAAAGATGGAGAAATCATCCATTTGGAGCGTAAAAGGCAGAACGACCAGTTCACAGGCGAGCTATACGTGGAGCAGGCTGAACCGCGGCGAAGGAGCAGAAGAATGAATTGTTGAGTGTCTAAAACTGACAGTTGGATAGAGAATTAGGCTGTCGGTTATCTGGAACCGACATGCCAAAATAATTGGAGTGGCCCTTATCATTAATGTACTGGGTGCTAACATCAATTTTCATTTCTACACATAGCCAAAAATTCAGAGAGATTGTTTTTCTTTTCTTTTCCTCCCCTGAAACTGATGGCTGTTAATGGTGAGAAACGATGATGTGAATGGAGATTGTTGGCAGAGAGTGGGTATGAATTAGATCTGGTGCATCTAGTTGCTGATGTCAATTCGAGCTGAATTTGAGATGGAAAAGAGGAAGGTAACGACCAATTTGAGAGAAGCTAGGGTGACTGTGATTCAGCAATGAAGAATTAGGGCACGGATTCATTTTGAGAATATGATGTGAAGTCTGGGTTTCGGGTGAGAACAATGAGATCGATGTATGTTGCTCAGGGAGGAAATGAATTGAGAAACAAACCACAAGGTGATTTAGGGTTTGCGGAAGTGGTTCTGCTCGAGTCTGAAAGCTCAGATTCGAGTTGTGAGGCACTGTAATAGTAGTGGTGGTGCTGTGCAACTGAGAGAGATGAACACAGATGAGAATGATGATGTTATGATGAATGGGTTTAGGTATTGCCTGTGAATTGAATGGGTCGATTTTCTGTGTTGTTGTAGCTCGGCTAAAAGGGGTTTATCATGGGATTGTCGATTTGATGTGGTTATCAGTGAAGAAGCTGATAAGGAAGAAGGAGAAGAGAATGATGATGCTGAATGGACAGGGTTTGAATTTGCTGGCAACTTGGGTGTTAAGATGTGGCCTGTGTTGGTGATTTGAGCTGACAGGAAGAGCTAGTAAAGTGCAAGTGCAGAGATTGCAGGGGCTTGAGAATTGCATTGTTGGAGCAAGGAGGATAGTGAGTCTGCTTTGTTAAAATTCAAATCGAGAAGAGGTAAGGGACTCAACAGTCGCTATGTCGGGGCAAGTGGTAATGGCATGGAAAGAGTGGGGAATGCTCAATGACTGTTGTTGCTGGAATTGTGAGTGACAAATCTGAGGATGCTAATGGATGTGATCTGAGTCTGATGGGTGTGAGTTTCAAGATTCTGATGGTTGTGAGTTATGGAGGAGCTGGTGTTGATTGAGAAAGGCTGTGGCAGAACAGGTTACAAGGTGGTAATGGTCTCAGATTGGAGTTACAGGTTTGATGATTGAGGTGGAAGTTTATGCTGGAGACAGAATTGGATGTGCAGGGGAAGAATGAGATTTGCAGGGCTGGCTAGAGAGCTGAGGTATTGCCTGTGGAAGTGGTGGCTGTGAGTTAGTGGAGATAAGTCACAGAGGTGGTGTTTAATTCTGCTACTAAATGTGAAAGGCTGGTCATAAGGCTAACAGCAGGTGGTGGTGGTCAGCTAGCCTTTATTGCTGTTGTTTGTGGGATTGCAGTGTCCGAGCTGCAGCTTTGTCGATGAATTTGTTCTTGAATTCGGGCATGGGCTGTACTGGAGAGCCGGGAATGATGGCTTGAGATTGCAGGGAGTAGAGAGCATCATGTTGAACTGGTAGTGAGTCGTGACAAAAGTCGAAGATTACAAGGAGTGTTCGGATGGAGATGCAGGTTACACTTGGGAGTTTGCACGGAAGCACCAAAGACATCTTTGTGCTAATGCGAGTCTTTGCATCCGATGTGGTTAGGATTTGGGGCTTAGGGTGGTAATGAATTGTTGCAGATGGAGCTACAATGTCGGGCTGAGTCATGAGCCACGGGGAGCGGTGAAGTCGAGTTGGGATTTGTGTGCAGTGTAAGAATGATGTCATCACAGGAAGTCTTGTGTAAGGTGGTTGTGCGAGCTAGAACAGAGGCAAGAGCACGAGAGTCGTGGCTGGGTCTCGTGATGAGCTCAAGGCGAGGAATTGATTATTTGCGTAGAATGGAGATGCGGTGAGTAGCGAGGTTATGACAAGCACAGAGTGCGATTAAGATATCAAAGACACATGACCATCTTGGTCAAGAGAAGAACAATCATTGTGCATCTCTAGTATTGTTTGTGCAAGGCTGCAACGGTTCAGGCCAAGACTAGTGAGCCCATTAACTCACCTGACCCGGTCCAGCCTGACTAGTTCTGACCCGACCCAATCCAGTGAGCCGACCCGTTGACTCGCCGATCCGACTCGTTGACCGGTGACCGGGCGGACTTTGCCGGTCATCGGAGCCGATTTCCGGCCACTTTTCCGGCCGATTTCCGGCCATAATCCCAGTTTTCCGGCGACGATTTTTGGGTCATATTTCTACATGGGTTTCTCTCTCCCGTGGGCTTAGTGGACTTGCATCTAATGGACTTTGAAGACAAAACCTAGTTTTGGAAGGAGAGAAAGGCTATAAAAAGAGGAATTCTACAACTTTTGGAAAGTATCACATCTCATATCTTTTCCTTGGAACTTTGCAGAGCCGTTTTGGGGTTACACAACTAGGGTTTGCTTTTGTTCATCTTCTTCTTTATTCCTTTGATATTTTTGTGATGAACTCCATAGCTATGAGTAGCTAAATTCTTTATTATTGGTTAAGGATGTAATCCGATTTCTAAAACTTGTGTTTGCTTTATGCAATAGTTTTCTCTCTTGTTTATCGTTCAATTCTCTGCGGTTTTTATGATCACATGATTGAAGTATTGTGATAGGATTATGGTGTTTGATTAGTTAAGTGGCCAATTAATTGAACTTGCATCTTAGTCCATAGCTATTTTAGGGTTTTTCATCAAGCGATAACCTTGAATACAAGTAGCATGATATGTTCACGGTTTGTAGTGATACACTCTCGTAATCATATGTAGAGTTTGACCATTGTCCGAATTGTTTTGCGCAACGCATGACAATTGCATTGATTAGCCTATTTCTGAAACTTAATGCTCCTAGGAATTGAACTTGATTAGCGCAAGGCGTTAGGTTATTCTTTAGGAAAAATTCACATATGCAGCCCTAATTTGTGTGTTGATGAACTTGAGAAATTAATAGATTATCTTGCTTTCTTGATTCTCTAGGCTTTTGATAACACAAGAGATTAAATCGTAATTCTATTCATATATGCAAACACATGTCTAAGATTGAAGATGAATTCCTTGACCAATATCTCACTCCATTGATTATTCTCTACAATTTATTTTGCTTTTAATTACTTTTATTTGCTTAGATACAACAAACATACACCGGGGAACTTTAGAAACTGAAAGTTTATAACAACCAACGCCTCTCTGTGGATACGAACTCTTCCTTACCTTGTGCTTCATTTAAATTTAGTGCGTAAGAAAGTGAAATTATATTTGTCGGCTGACAACCGATCAGTTTCCTAAGAGAAGAAGACTGTTCTCTAAAGAAGACTCATGAATCCAGGATATAAGCACATGGCCATTAACGTGCTGGCTACAGAACACACTAACTAAGAAATCAATATGTGTGGAGATTCCGGTTTTATCGCAAGGGGTACTTGGTTCAAGACTAGTTTCACCATAGAACCTCGATGAGGCTTTGAATTTCGTACACTAAGTGAAGGTTCAAATCCAAAAGATACCTATCATTTATGTATTGATTTCAACAATGATGCTTAGTCTCCATTTAGCTTGAACTACGTTGGCTTGATCCCACTCGGGTACGTAGGCAGTCACTTGTATGATGCAGCCACTCTGACTTAAAAGTTTTGTTTTATTTTTATTTTCATGTTTTTGGTTATTGAAAATAGGGGGAGATTGTTGGATATTTTCAATATCTTAGAAAATAAAATGGTTTTCTGTTTTGGTTTGCCGCTATGACGGGGAAGTGTTCTGTGTTGGATAAACACAATGGATGTTAGTTGGAGATGAAGAGACACCTTTAATAGGTGTGATGGTTCATAAAAGACAACCATTCCCAATAGACACCTTATGTGTCTTTTAGAAGTGAAGAGACATTTCCAATAGGCATGAATATCCCTATAAGTAGTGAAGGTATTTTCCCATTCTTTAACAAAAAAAAATTCAACCTGTTTTCTCTCTTTCTAAAGCATCATCAGAATTACTTTCTAGTGTGTTCTTGATTGGGTCAAGGGGTACAAACCTTGAATTCAATTTTATGTTGTAGGGCTTTCATTGTATACTAAAGGCATTATTTCGCATACCTGTTGTAATCGCCAATTGATATTGGGAGGGTAGAAATAATCGTCTAAAAGAAATCTATTCGAGCCATGAAAGTCACGAGTACAATAATTTCTTTTAGTGTTATCATCCTCTGTTTTTACCCAAATTTTTCCAACAACTTCTTATGTCTTCATCAACCGAAAGATGTTTATAACATCAATTCAATTTATAACCAAGCAGTGTAATCTTATTTATTTACTACTGGACAAGTACAATAAATCGACACATCTGAATTTCTGCTTTTAGATATTCTGTTTGCCAGGTGATTTTTTCAATCTCTGTCTCCTCCTTCTATAAGGGGTTTATGACCGAATCTTTTTGTGACGAGAGGAAGAAGAAATAATTTTTTTTTGCCTGCAATCACCTTGGTGCGAGTGAGGAAGATGATAGATGAACATTTTGGTTACTCACATCAATAAGGTGTATAGCATTTTGAAAGGGTTGCATTTAGTTTTAGGATGGGTTGTATTTAGTTATTGCCTTAATCAATGATAAAATAAAAAAATCATAAAATGTTATAAACTATTGTTTATTTACTAAGATGCCCTTCGTGTTTAAGTTTAGGGTTGACATATCTTGGACTCCAAGTCTTCTATCTATATAAATAGAGGCTTAATCTCTTGTATTCTACATACTATGAATAAGAAATCTCTCTCTCTTCTCCCTTTACTTTGTGTCTTCTTTTCTTCTTATTCTATATTACAAGACGTTATCACGCACGTAGTTCTACAAACCGATCATAAATATTTTTTTTGATTTTTCCCTTGAGTTTTGTATCATTATTTATTTTCAAACGAATCCTCTTTCGATTTTCTTGGTCTGCCAATGTTAATATGCAAATCAATACTATATTCGAGGAATACATAGTTTAGCTTGTTCTTATTTTGATTCTTGTTTTGACACGGAACATTGGATAATGAGCATTATACATCTTCTAATTGTATACAGTGCTCATGATCAAGCTAAGGCTAATTGGGATAGCTTCTTTGTAATTTAAGTTTTTGTTTGTAGGAATTAACGTTTAATCCCAAATATGTTGGGCTTTAGACATTTTAGTCCTGCCCTCTCAAGCCTAGTACTAGGAAATCCAAATTTACATGATTCGAGACGAGTCGGTCCATTTACCAATGATTCAGTCCAAAATGAACATTTTTTATGACAAAAATACCCATCACTCCAAAATGCTTATAATTCTTCTTCGTAATTGGTTTCAGTTTATCGGTTTCATTCTTCCAAACTCGAAAGAGCTCTAGATGTAACTATGTTAAAGACCACGTTGTATGATTTTGAAAAAATTCTAGCTTGATTTCGGTTCACAATCAGGATTAGATCATATTACGCGTCCAATATTTCCCCCCTCTCACTCAACCCGAAGAATCTCTGGAAGAAGCTATCGAAACAAACAGATCTGGTAAGATTTCATCAAAGTCTTATTCAAACTTCGTTTAATTTTAGATAAGTTATTTGATTTTAACATTTCCTCAAAAATCTTGCTCCAATTTCTTTTGTGATGCTTTAGGTGTTTGTTTTGATTGGTTATCAGATGCTATTTGGATCGGTAGATGTGTATTTGTGGTTTGTTTTGTGTTTAAGCACCGGATCCATTAGATGTACGACATGTTTTCGGAAATTCTAGATTTGTATGAGATTGTTAAAGTTTATTGAGTCTTTGATGATAACTCGTTGGTTTTGATTGTTGATCATTCAACAATTCATGTATTGAGACTTAATATTCATATATACGTGTTTGAAGTTACTGCAAGACAAGAATCACATTGGTATCATTCATCTAGATTTCTAATTGGTTATTTGCTTAGATAGAGATCGTGGTTTGATGCTCGGTGTTGATGCTGAGGACCATTTTGTAAAAGCTCAAGCTTGGAGAGATTGTAGCCACAATTCGTACCACTGGTAAGTCTTAATTTTGTCTTATTATATGATGATTCCACATATTAACTATATATTTTGAGTTTGAAATATAGTATTATACTGTTAATATTGGTTGAGTTCGATTGGTGTATGTAATTCTATCCCATTCTTTATTGAAGATCGTAATTGATGGTATTTTCGCGGATAGTTGATAGGAATTGGGTTGTAACTAACCATCTTGTATGTATCTGTATGGTAAGTTGTCAAGAAATGATTTTTTCATCGATAATGACATTTTTAGCTCAAGAGAGGATGATTATATCGACTAGAGTTAGAATAATTGGTTCTGAGAAGTATCTGAAAATTGAGTTTATATGGACATTTCTTGATATAAACATAGAAGAAAATTGCAACATTTGTAATACTAGCTAGTCTTTTTTACAGAAATGTAAGGAAGACAGTGAAATAGGGGATAATCAAGGACTAACCGTTGCATTCTGTAATAAGTTTACTGTTTTCAACGTTATTGAGATACATCACTATGTACAGTGACAAATGAGTAATCACGTTGTGAGGTTCTTCCTTTTGCCATTTTTCGTATCCGACTACTTTCATAGGCTCACCATAACTGAAAAAACATGCATATGTAATGCTCATTTTCAAACTCGCACTTCTGCTACATTCTGAATTTTGGATATATATTGAAAATTACATTTACGAAGTTTATAATTCATTTATCTAATATGAAGTATGAAGTATGTACTCCCAACTCCCATTTTACGGTACAAAAGGAAGCTATTATATTGATTCCTATTGATTAAGACCAATTATTTTACTCTAGTTCTACTTGATAAAGTATGTCTCGCGGGCTTCAAAGGCTACTTTCACTTTGTTTTTTTCTACTGAATCTTCATTTTGTATACTTTTCCTGATGACTCTATTGACCTCTATTTTTGATGTTATTTTAGACTACCCTTGCTGCACCTTACAAGGCAATTTTAATTACATGCTCATTTTGTTGTCCGTGTGGATGGTGAGATTGTTGAGCTAGTGCAACTAATTGACTCAAAAATTAGGAAACTTATTGGGGAGAAGATTCTTTTCGTTAAAAAAAGGTGTTGTGGTTGTATGCCGAATTCAGGTAAACTTTTAAATTGCAACTCTTTCATCATTACAAGTCATTCATTATGTCTCATTGGTGATCCGAATCAGGATAATTAAGATACTGCAGTCATATTTTCGTCTAACTTTGATTAATACAGTGTTTTATAGGTTAGCAACTTGATGGGTGATGGGTATAGAAAATTTCTTATCTTTTTTTCTTTTTCTTTTTATACTTTTTTCGTATAGTACTGTAAGTGAATGACATTGGGCATGGTGGTCCAATAATTCAATGTAGAGCCTGATCAGCAACACCACCAAACACAAACAACTAGTTTATATATGAGAATTTAATTGAGCTGGTCCTGTCACTACATTAGATAGGTAATAGGTTAGCGTACACAAATAACTATGTGCACATTAGCCACTAGTTTCTTTGCTAATTGGCACATAGTTATACACATGTTGATTCTTAATGTGTACATATTTGTACACCTGTCGATTCTTAACGTGTACATAGTTGTACACCCGTTGATTAGTGTCCCTTCAGTACATAAATGCATGTGATATGCAGTTGACACAACCATATATAAGGCACAAGATTATATATGCATACTAGTAGTTAGGAGGGATTAGTATGTTAGTTGGTAAATGCACAAGTGATCTTAAGAAATTTTTTTCTTTTATGTATCTGGCATGTGTGATAGTTACCATTTGCGAAGTTCGTCTTTGTACGTTTCTCTTTAAGGATACAAAAAATTTGATTATCAACAGAATGCGACGAATATCGTATATGTTTATTAACCATTTTTGAAGTTCGTTTTTTTTCTTCTAATTCCTAGCCACTTATTAATTCTATAGGAGATTGCTAGACAACTTTGATCGGAGAGTGACTTGAATTTTTTGAAAATAGTAAAGGGACACAAGCTTCATTTTGGTCCTAATGATGTGCTTCAGATTTACAAATAGTGGACTTTTTTTTTTAGTTCCACTGATATATATATATATGCTTGTTAAATTTTTTTTCTTGCAGCCGTAATGCAAACACATTTTGAATACTCGAAAAAAGGTTGCCCAACTGTGGCTGACAGAGCTCTTGGAGTACGTTGCTAAAGTTAGGGCACATTTTGTTGCTCACCAAGTAATGTATTCTCTACACTGTAATTATATCACCGATAAAAGTGTTGTTACGAGAATAAATGTTAAACTAATGTAGTAATGTAATCTCTACACCGTAATTCTATCACCACATTAGTTTGTTGATTTATTACTGTGGATGTCCATCGACAACTCTCTGTTGATTAACGACGTACTTTTGTATGCTCTTGCAGATTTGTGAAGGTCGCTTGGATGATGACCCAATTTTGGTCATGTAGGTGATATAAGCTTTGACTGGGGGCCAGCTAAACCAGGTATTGTTTCAGTGTACATATTTGTACACTCGTTGATTATTTATGTGTATAGAGTTGTACACTTGTTGATTGCCAATGTGTACATGGTTGTACACCTTGTTGATCATTGCACATAAATGTACACCTGTTGATTATTTCATGCATGGTATTATTGATGAGAAGACTGATGTTTTCGCCTTCAAAATTTTTTTATTAAATCATTTCCGAGAGAAAGCTCAGCGATGGATCTCATCAAAGCTTACTTAGCTGGGTAACTCTAATCGTCCCTCTTTCCTAATATATTGATCCAATGATAAAAAAAAAATATAATTTTTTTTTCCTTGTTGCTGTAGTTATGTGTCCTAATGAAGTTCACTTAATTTAATAGGCAAGGTCATTTTTGGTGAACAAAGGAGAACTAGAAAAGCTAATAGATCCAAGACCAGAAGGAGACTGATTATACACAATTAAAGAGACTTGCCTTCACGACATCTCTCTGTGTCCGTACATCGGCTATGTGGCGTCCTACAATGAATCGGTACCTGCATTTTATTTAGAATCTAGATATTTTTATTTCGTAGCATATGCACACACTATGAATTCGGCGAAATTAGATTTAATTATTCTACATAGTAAGACATGCTATAATTATATTGTCAATCGTTTTTGTTATTATATTATAGTGTCAAGTGTTTCATAAGTTTTCCCATGATTAAGAGTGATGTTTTGGCATGCATCACAACTTAAAAGAGATGTTTATTAAACTAACTACCAACTAAGATAGACAGGTGACACCGTACCTATGCGAATTTCAACTAAGTTTTACTCTTGGAAACAAATATAATTATGTGGTTTCACTAGTCTATTTTAGTTGATTATTGAATCTTCGTTAATTACTATTAAAGGTCCTGGAGAGGCAACAGTTGATGCGGTATGCGTTACTTTAACTCACTGCCTATATTCCCTATCAAATGATTGAACTTCTGCTTGCATGCTATCTCTTGTAATGATTACAGGTTCATAGTTTACTGAAGGACCTTGTGCATAAGGCTCTGAGTGAGACTGTGGGTGTACATTACTGTACACCCATTGATTGTTAATGTGTACATAACTGTACACATGGTGATTATTAATGGTTTAGAATGGTATTATACCCTGATGCATCTTTAACATTAATTTTTTTTGGTTTTATGTATCAAATTTAGGGACTCATAAGCTCAAAATGGAAGAGCGCCCAAACCTATCACAAGGTTTGCGGAGGTTAATGGTTCAAATCCGTTTGAGTTTCCATTTATGTTTATACAATATGGGTAGGTGTGCACATACTAGTCCACCTGTGTAAATCCCATGAAATATATTTTGCTTGTAGGCGAATATGGTTGATTTATTCCATGTTATGTGTGGGTGTACATATTTGTGCATCAGTGTATTTTCCATGAAAAATAGGTCTGACATGTGGGTATAAATGGTCGATTTGATGCATGCTTTGTAGGGGTGTACATATTAGTGCACCCGTGTAATTCCCATAAAAAAGTAGGTTTGTGTGTGATTATGATTGGTTGATTTTATGCATGTTTAGAGGGTGTACATATTGGTGCACATGTGTAATTCCATGAAAAAGAAAGTTAATGTGGTTATGAATGATCGATTTTATGCATGTTTTGCAGGGGTGTACATATTGATGCATCAGTGTATTTTCCCATGAGAAAGTGAATTTGTGTGTGGTTATAAACAAATTGTTTCATGCTTGTTTTGCAAGGGTGTACATATTGGTGCACCAGTTTAATTTCCATGAAAAGGTAAGTCTGAGATTGGATACGAATGACCAATTTCATGCATGTTGGACATGTGAAAAACTATTGGAGATTTCGTGCATGTGCAATAATGAAGCGAAAATTATTTATTTTTAAAAATGAAAATTATATAGTCATATGGGTACTCTTTTTGTAGCTATGGGAAAGAGCTTTCTGAATATATAGAGTTTGTGAATTTTGGAACAGTGGTTCGAAAGATAAATCGCTTTCAAATTATTTTTATATTATTTAAAAAAGCTGACATCATCATAAGTCACTATGGACTAAACCGCAAATATTTGGATTAAATTGTAAAAATAAAGGTTATTAGTGTACTTTCCATAAAAAATGACTAATTTGTTCTTAGTTAAATGTGTGTGGACTAACTAGTATATTTGGATGTGATTTTGGACTAAACCGTATTTTTCCCTTTTTGTTTTCTTTGGCTTTTTTATCCTAGGAGCCTTCAGGCTTAGGGTTTGCCAGGTTTTTTGTTTGGCTTAGCATTGGGTTTTTTTTTTCCTTCCTGTTTGTTTTGATTTTTTTAAGCTTTCTCAATGAAAATTCTTACTTTTTCCGATTAAAAGAAAACAGTGCTCATGACTGATGAATTGAGTGAACCTTTAATATAGGTTATTATGGTTTTTTGGATTTCGTGTATCTCCTGTGACACAGACTTTCACTTACTTAAAATTTTTAAATCTCAATTTATCATGATCCATGTATACCAGTACTTTTAGTTTATTGGGTTTTCCTTTTCTCGGTTCTTATGCTTTGAAAACTATTGAAAATCGTTGGGATCAACGAATTTTTAAGCATGTAGATTTTGTTTTCATGTGACGATTTCATTAGATAGTCAAAATACACCGGAGGCATTGTTAACTCCGTGGATCTGTTGTTTTTGTTCTTTAGTTGGGTCAAAAGCCCAACAAGCTGAAGTACACTAATATGGAGGAGCCCAGCCACATTGCTTATTTGACATCAACAGATTTATATCAGTAGGATTGAGATGGTGATTATCCCAAACGGTAAGCTATAATAATTTATACTTGGTTATATTTTTTTTTTTCTTTTCTCGTTATAAATAGACCATGGGTGGTCCTTTCTTCTCTAATCTCTTTCCTAAAGAAAGAAAAATAAAAATCCAGTAATAACAATCCAGTTTCTATTCCCCTAGTGAAACTGTAGTCACCAAAAATTGGTGTTATCGCAATTTGATTACCTTTACGGTAAATTAATTATATGCATGGTTGAAAAACCTACGGCAATTAATTTTGGTATCTTTGTCCATTAGACAAATGGTTTCTATTCTTTTTTACAAGAAACCCTTTGTCAGCGATTAGATGGATTTTCCGTATGCGATGACTATATAAAACAATTGTTTCTTTATGTCGTCGATACAATTTTGGTATACCATTTAAATCAATTGGAATTGATTTTCTCTATCGATTCTTCGGGATGAGATGTAAATAAATTGGCATTCTAAATTATTTTTAAGCCAATGACTCTATTTCTTGCAAAGAGAATTGAGTGATTTCTATTCCCTACAAGAAACCATCATTAGTCAACCACAAAGTGGATTTTTTCCCAAAAAGAATAACGATAATGATTTCTTTATGTTCTTAAAAAGAAACATTTTCTCTATCGACCCTATAATGAGATGACGTTATTAAGGTATAACCAATTACACATACCAACTAAACGAGGAATTGTTGCATTCCCGAGGGATATTGAGCAATTTTTATATTCCTCATGGTAATTATTCTCTAAAATTTGAAATTGTTCCACTAGTAATTGGAATTGGACACAAAAGATCAAAGGGTGCGCACCCGTCTTGTTAGCCAATATTATTAGTCCTTGTAGTGAATATATTAATTGATCTTGACTTTATTTTCTTTTGAAAAAGAAAGTGTCCATAATCTCATTCTAAATTATTATATCATTGGCCATAGAGGTCATGGAATTATTTGGAGGTTTATTTACATATTTATAGGTTTTTGGTTGTAACCGAAAAAATCCACTGGTTGATGTTGGAATTGTATAGACAACAATTTTTGGACAATTGTTTTTATACATATATTTTTTTGGCTCTTAAAGTCAATATTTATTGTACAATCTGGTGTTGTTAAAATCCAGAAATTATGAGTATATGTAACACCCCGTGTTTTTAGCATGGCGCATGCTAAAAGATGTGCCATATGCTTGTGATGAAGCTTCATCCAAAGATTCCTTTGCATGGTGACATGCATTTGGCCCTGGGCCATATCCGGTGCCAAGTAAGGCACATTGCATATGCATATTGGCTAAGGCCAATATGGCATTGGTTGGAAGCTACATTGGCCAAGAGCCAATCTTGCATCAAATGATACATTAGGTCAGTTGGGTAGATGACCTTAAAATGTACAGCCAACATGGCTGGAAATCGGGTTGGCAGTGGACAACCAACATGGCTGGAGATCGGGTTGGTACTGTACAGCCAGCACGGCTGGACATTGGTGCGGGCCAAAGTCGGAAATATAGCCATCACGGCCCTTCATCGGTTTGGCTCAGAAGTGTTCAGCCATCCTGGCTGGGCATAAGAACTGGCATGTGATCCAGAACTGAATGTACAACCATCTTGGAAAGTTATTCAGGAAAATACATGGCAACAACCAATAGTAAACGGGGAATTGATGAAAGATTTTTGGTCCCCTAATCGGAGTTGTAAAAATGTCAAATTAACATATATAGGGAGGGGTAGTTGGTTGAAGGTGCATATGCGGACTATGTACCAAGTAAGCTTCATAGCTTGGCCGGAAAGGTATGAATGGTGCCCAGGCCTCATTCTTAGTCTCGCAACCTTACGAATGGAGCATATGATGCTGAGGCATCACTATGTCATTCCACGGACTCGATGATGCATCACTTGGATGTATTTGACGGAACGGCCTATACGGACTAGGCCATTACCCTTTGTTGCTTTGGCCACTTTGCCTAGTAAACGAGTTGGAATAAGTTGCTTGTCCCTTCATGGATGAACTACGGTCCGTGCTTGATACCTTTAGAGTAGGGAAGGGTATGTAGGCAGCTGCAATAAGTTGCAGCATTGTCGGTCCAGCACGTTGGCCCCTCATATCATCTAAGCTCGGTAGCTCGACACAGGAGATGATTGTGGCCAGACTTGATGAGGCTTAGTTGCATGCCAGTAAGTGGATGCTCATACTTCCTATCAAGTTATAATGAGTTGGTCAGCGAGGTAACATAGGAAATGGCAAGGGATTGGTGCGGCCTGCGCCAAAGTCCAAGGCTTATTCCTGGACAAGACACGACAATATGACAGTTGCTCAGCTAGCTAGGAAATTCGGTGATGAATTCCCTGCGTAAAGGCAAAGCCAGAGATGCATGAAAAATGCATTGGCATTGGCCTTAAACCCTTTTGCGGGGCAAGGGTAAGTTGGAACATGTGAAAGCAAAGTTAGCCGCGTCATGCTCCACGAGCATGCTTGCAAGGGCAAATGGACGTGCATTTGCATGGGGATGAGGCCCGGATCATAGCTTCATCATGGCGCATCAAGGAGTTACGGCCTGCGGGGCAACGCGCCAAAGGCGTAATTTTTCGGTCCGTCACAGTTGGTATCAGAGCAAGTTCCGAGAAAAATCTAGGGACTTGTGCGGAGTGGACTCATTGGCGAGTATTTTCCTTGATGGAAACTTAAAGTTGGAGAGTAGGGAAACTTTTGCGCGGGAAGAGTTTGTAACTGCTTTGCCAGTTACTATGCGAATCGAGTTGAGCTTGTTCAAGTACTGTGAGATTGCTTGGCCTAAGTGGCACCCCACTTACGAGTGGATATCCAGAAGACAGTCTGGGATGGTGGGTAGACAATGGGCCTGATCATCCCCACACATTGGAACTGGCTAAGGGTGTGCATGGTCAGGCCCGGCTAGCATCCCACTTACGAGTGGCAACCTGGATGACCTTCAGGGACGGTGGGCAAATGGATACTGATCCATACAGCACTGTGCTAAACTTTTGTCATTTCGATGACATCTTTCAACTTGTGAACCTTAGGGATTCCTGGGTGGTAGTATGGGATGCTATCTTGGATACCTTGTCGAGATATCCTCTTGGCACTGGACAATTGCGATTCTTGGTTTTGTTGTGGGCACTTTTGGATTCCTGGGAAGGTGGTATGGGACATGTGCTCAGAAGGTCTAAATTGTTGTTCATGACAACTTGAAGAAACCCGTGATTTCTGAGCATCTGGTATGAGACTTTTGCTCAGCAAATCCAAAACAAAGAGATTGTCCACAATAATTTTGTTTTGAATTTCGAGGACGAAATTCTTTGAAGGGTGTGATAATATAACACCGCGTGTTTTTAGCATAGCGCATGCTAAAAGATGCGTCATTTGCTTGTGACGAAGCTTCATCCAAAGCTTCCTTTGCATGGTGAGATGCATTTGGCCCTGGGCCATATCCGGTGCCAAGTAAATCACATCGCATATGCATATTGGCTAAGGCCAATATGGCATTGGTTGGAAGCTACATTGGCCAAGAGCCAATCTTGCATCAAATGATGCATTAGGTAAGTTGGGTAGATGACCTTGAAAATGTGCATCCAACATGGCTGGACATCGGGTTTGGCAGTGGACAGCCAACATGGCTGGAGATCGGGTTGGTAATGTACATCCATCACGGCTGGACATTGGTGTGGCCTTTGGGCAAATGTCGGAAATACAGCCATCACGGCCCTTCATCGGTTTGGCTCAGGAAGTGTTCATGCCATCCTGGCCGGGCATAGGAACTGGCATGTGAGCCAGAACTGAATTTACAGCCATCTTGGCCGGTTATTCAGGAAAATACATGGCAACGGCCATGAATAGTAAACAGGGAGTTGATGAAATATTTTTGGTCCCCTAATCAGAGTTGTAAAAATTTCAAATTAACATATATAGGGAGGGGTAGTTGGTTGAAGGTGCATATGCGGACTATGTAACAAGTAAGCTTCATAGCTTGGACGAAACGGTATGAATGATGTCCATGCCTCATTCTTAGTCGCGCAGCCTTACGAATGGAGCGTATGATGCTGAGGCATCACTATGCCATTCCACGGACTCGATGATGCATCACTTGGATGTATTTGACGGAACGACCTATACGGACTAGGCCATTACCACTGTTGCTTGGCCATGGCCTATCAAATGAGTTGGAATAAGTTGCTTGTCCCTTCGGGGATGAACTACGGTCTGTGCTTGATCCCTTTAGAGTAGGGAATAGTACGTAGGCATCCGCAATGAGTTGAAGCATTGCCGGTCCACCACGTTGGCCCCTCATATCATCTAAGCTCGGTATCTCGACGCAAGAGATGATTGTGGCCAGACTTGATGAGGCTTAGTTGCATGCCAGTAAGTGATGCTCATACTTCCTATCAAGTTATAAAGAGTTGGTAAGCGAGGTAACGTAGGAAATGTCAAGGACTTGGTGTGGCCTGCGCCAAAGTCCAAGGATTATGCTTGGACAAGACACGACAATATGACGGTTTCTCAGCTAGCTAGTAAATTCAGTGCGTAAAGGCAATGCCAGAGATGCATGAAAAATGCATTGGCATTGGCCTTATGGCCTTAAACACTTTTGCGGGACAAGGGTAAGTTGGAACGGTGTGGAAGCTAAGTTAGATGCGTCATGCTCCACGAGCATGCTTGCAAGTGCAAATGGATGTGCATTATCCTGGGGATGAGGCCCGAATTGTAGCTTCATCATGGCGCATCGGGGAGTTACGGCCTGCGGGGCAACGCGCCAAAGGCGTAATTTTTCGGTCCGTCACAGTTGGTATCAGAGCAAGTTCCGAGAAAAATCTAGGGACTTGTGTGGAGTGGACTCATTGGCGAGTATTTTCCGTGATGGAAACTTAAAGTTGGAGAGTAGGGAAACTTTGCGCGGGAAGAGTTTGTAAATCGCTTTGCCGATTACTATGCGAATCGAGTTGAGCTTGTTCAAGTACCGTGAGATTGCTGGCGGCCTAAGTGGCACCCCACTTACGAGTGGATATCCAGAAGACCGTCTGGGACGGTGGGTAGACAATGGGCCTGATCATCCCCACACATTGGCACTGGCTAAGGGTGTGCGTTGTCAGGCCCGACTAGCATCCCACTTACGAGTGGCAACCTAGATGACCTTCAGGGACGGTGGGCAAATGGATACTGATCCATACAACACTGTGCTAAAATTTTGTCATTTCTATGACATCTTTCAACTTGTGAACCTTAGGGATTCCTGGGTGGTAGTATGGGATGCTATCTTGGATACCTTGTCGAGATATCCTCTTGGCCTTTGGACAATTGCTATTCTTGGTTTTGTTGTGGGAACTTTTGGATTCACGGGAAGGTAGTATGGGACATGTGCTCGGAAGGTCTAAATTGTTGTTCATGACAACTTGAAGAAACCCGTGATTTCGAGCATCGGTATGGGACTTTTTCTCAGCAAATCCAAACCAAAGAGATTGTCCACAATAATTTTGTTTTGAATTTCGAGGACGAAATTCTTTGAAGGGTGTGATAATGTAACACCGCGTGTTTTTAGCATACACATGCTAAAAGATGCGTCATTTGCTTGTGACGAAGCTTCATCCAAAGCTTCCTTTGCATGGTGAGATGCATTTGGCCCTGGGCCATATCCGGTGCCAAGTAAATCACATCGCATATGCATATTGGCTAAGGCCAATATGGCATTGGTTGGAAGCTACATTTGCCAAGAGCCAATCTTGAATCAAATGATGCATTAGGTAAGTTGGGTAGATGACCTTGAAAATTTGCAGCCAACATGGCTGGACATCGGGTTTGGCAGTGGACAGCCAACATGGCTGGAGATCGGGTTGGTAATGTACAGCCATCACGGCTGGACATTGGTGTGGCCTTTGGGCAAAAGTCGAAAATACAGCCATCACGGCCCTTCATCGGTTTGGCTCAGGAAGTGTTCATGCCATCCTGGCCGGTCATAGGAACTGGCATGTGAGCTAGAACTGAATTTACAGCGATCTTGGCCGGTTATTCAGGAAAATACATGGCAACGGCCATGAATAGTAAACAGGGAGTTGATGAAATATTTTTGGTCCCCTAATCAGAGTTGTAAAAATTTCAAATTAACATATATAGGGAGGGGTAGTTGGTTGAAGGTGCATATGCGGACTATGTAACAAGTAAGCTTCATAGCTTGGCCGAAACGGTATGAATGATGCCCATGCCTCATTCTTAGTCGCGCAGCCTTAAGAATGGAGCGTATGATGCTGAGGCATCACTATGCCATTCCACGGACTCGATGATGCATCACTTGGATGTATTTGACGGAACGACCTATACGGACTAGGCCATTACCACTGTTGCTTGGCCATGGCCTATCAAATGAGTTGGAATAAGTTGCTTGTCCCTTCGGGTATGAACTACGATCTGTACTTGATCCCTTTAGAGTAGGGAATGGTACGTAGGAATCCGCAATGAGTTGCAGCATTGCCGGTCCACCACGTTGGCCCCTCATATCATCTAAGCTCGGTATCTCGACGCAAGAGATGATTGTGGCCAGACTTGATGAGGCTTAGTTGCATGCCAGTAAGTGATGCTCATACTTCCTATCAAGTTATAAAGAGTTGGTAAGCGAGGTAACGTAGGAAATGTCAAGGACTTGGTGTGGCCTGCGCCAAAGTCCAAGGATTATGCTTGGACAAGACACGACAATATGACGGTTGCTCAGATAGCTAGTAAATTCAGTGCGTAAAGCCAAAGCCAGAGATGCATGAAAAATGCATTGGCATTGGCCTTATGGCCTTAAACACTTTTTCGGGACAAGGGTAAGTTGGAACGGTGTAGAAGCTAAGTTAGATGCGTCATGCTCCACGAGCATGCTTTCAAGGGCAAATGGATGTGCATTTTCCTGGGGATGAGGCCCGAATCGTAGCTTCATCATGGCGCATCGGGGAGTTACGGCCTGCGGGGTAATGCGCCAAAGGCGTAATTTTCCGGTCCGTCACAGTATATGTCTTCGAATTAATCGGATAATACTCTACGAAATTTGTTTTCGTATATGAGATGACAATTTCTGCCAAAATCAGGGGAGACTCTATGCTATTTGAAGTTGGCATCAATTAACTTAAAGGTTATATAATTTTTCTCCCATTATGATCAAATCGAAAAAGGCTGCCATTAAATAGGCATGAAAAAATCTCATTTAGCTTTTCAATAAGCTTTTGCCTCTTGAAAAGCAAAATCAATCACATATAGCAAAAAGTAGCATTTATAATAAGCTACAAATAGTACGTCAATAAAATCTATCAAAACAAGATCCACATTTTCAGAAGTTCATATCTCCTCACTGGAAGATGGGGAGATTATAATGCATGTGAGCTTGGTACCAGTTTATTGAATTTTTTTCAAGATATGCATAAACTTGAGAATTGTGTGGGCTCGTAATAAGCTAATGATTGTCAAATATTCATTTATAGTAGCTACTGAAATAATAAAAATGGTGGTAGTTAACCCGTCTGCAGAGGAATATTGACACATGTGATTGGTTGGCATACAATCCAAATTAAGTTGGATTAGTTTCTCAATTAACGCAATTTTTGGATCCAAAACCAAACACTTAAAAATTGCCAAGCCTATTAATTACAGGCTAGTGTAGTCATAATGCATTATACGGGAAATTTTTCGTTGTAAAAACGATTTAAGGGTTTCATTTTTGCTCAAACCCTAGGATTGATTCATTAATTGTTCTCTTTATACAATGCACTTGGCGTGGTAGTCTTTGAAAAACTCATATTGCATTGACACAAGAAATATGGTCGAAGAACATATTGAATTTGTAATCTTTTGAGGATTCAAATTTTATTCAGGCAGCCACCTTATTTGCTTACATAAGGTTTAACAATCCTTTATGTGTTTTTAGAAATTTGGTACACAACATAAAATCTGGATTAATTAGTTGATGATTTCAATATTATAGGTCTCTTGAGGAGTCCTTATAAACACTAAAATCCACGCTTTGGGAGCATAAATTATATTTTTTTTTTTTCTTAAATCTGCAGTTAGAATTATGCTAGCTTAAACTCTTCTTTGAGATAAACTAGAGTTACTTTGATGCCTGTCTTCTATAAAACCCATATAGTTGGGTTAGCATCCATATTTACGTCAAAAGTTGTACTCTTTTTCCTCCGTTTTATGTTTTGTCCCATGTGGTTTTCCTGACAAGGTTTTAACGAGGCAACATCTCATTGACGTTCAATTTTCTTTCAAAAATGTTGATATTTGTGCTCTTCCTTTGTCCATTTTTTTTCCATTGGGTTTTATTGGCAAGGTTTTAGTGAGGTAATTAAATTCAACATGGTGGTCATCCAATGTGGAGTTGTATTAATTTCGGTTATTTGATGGATTCCCACCATTTAGTAGGTCATTTTGTTATACCACATCAACATAACAATCTCCTATGAATTTGGATATTATTCTAATCCATGTAAGGTATGATCACAACTTTTGTTCACATATGCAAGTGTAACTGCATATTGGCATTTTTTGAAGAAATTACATCAACTACTTCTGGAAATCGTTTTCGAGAAGCTAGCAATCTAAGAAGCAAGTCCTCAATGTATTTAAAGAAGCATGAAGATTCGAGAACACTACCATTAGAAGACTAACACAAAAGAAGACTTCATCAACTGGCAGATTTCTCACGAAAGCATGGCTATCTCCAGCATTCAAGAAATTTGTTTATCGAAATTGGGAAGTGTCGACTCAAAGATTTGCAAGTCAAGATTTAACTGAAGTACTCATCAGGGTAGCACCATCATATAAGGAACATTTTCTTTGGACGTAATCACGTTTTACTCTTTTCCTTAGTCAAGGATTTGTCCTACTGGGTTTTCCTTGTCAAGGTTTTAATGAGGCAACATATGCGTGTCCAACACTGTCTGAGTTTTTACATGCTTATGCAATTTCAGGTTTTTCTCTTTTGAGTTTTCCAGGTATTCTTGTAATGACTTAGCCAGAGTGGTCATCAGGGGGAGTGTTATAAATTATTATTTATTTACTAAGATGCCCTTCGTGTCTAAGTTTAGGGTTTACATATCTTGGACTACAAGTCTTCTATCTATATAACTAGAGGCCTAATCTCTTGTATTTTACATACTATGAATAAGAAATCTCTCTCTCTTCTCCCTTTACTTTGTGTCTTGTTTTCTTCTTATTCTATATTACAAGATAAAAAAAAATAATTACTACATACCAAAATCAAATGAAGGCAGTGTTATAATATGTGCATCAAACTCAAAACCAAATTTCAATGAGTGGAGTGGCCATAAGGATTATAGATATTAGATTGCCCAGACAATGTGGGACTAATAATCCCATCAATGTATGTAGGGGTTAAATATGCTACAGACACCTGGAAGACATCCAAGGCGTCTGCAAGATACTATCACACCAAAACAACATCAAAGAA
This sequence comes from Papaver armeniacum, assembly GCA_023531295.1. NCBI lineage: Eukaryota > Viridiplantae > Streptophyta > Magnoliopsida > Ranunculales > Papaveraceae > Papaver > Papaver armeniacum. The sequence continues at coordinate 112,044 of JAJJWW010003206.1, forward strand.
TCATTACACTCATTTGCTTGTTATAAATGAGAAATTTACCACTATAAAGAGATAAACACACGCGGAAAAAAAAAAATCAGGTAAGTGATAGAGATTGAAAGGAACGATGGAGCATTTAATATGAAGTCAGATTAATGGTCATCTTAAGGAGACCAAGTAGCTAGGGTACGGGTTGAAGAAGGATAAGTGAATCGTGTTATGAGACAAATACAATCAGGTGATTGTCTAATAACATCAAAGAGAATATTCACAAGTACCTGAAAAGTATATGGTTATTAGTGAGGCAATTTAACGAGATCATACGAGTTTGTTTTAAGGGCGGATAAAGAGAGAGAAAAATAGAAAGTGAGCCGGTGCCATAACTTCCGTATAATAATGTTCATGGGAGATTAAGAGTGAGCATCATTTGTAACCCCTTCATCTTTGTAATTTTGATTAGGTTCAACATCTATAACCTCTTAAATACTACCCCATTTCTAAAAAATAGGCTTGTTTGGTTTGCAAAAAGATTAAGAGAACTAATCATTATAACCACTTTTTCATAGTTTTTTCTACTTTACCATGCCCCATTGATTTGATATCATAGACAAAATGGAGAGAGAAGTAGTCCCCTCTTCATGTTAAGAGAGAAAAAGAAAAAAGAAAAGTGGTTCTTCCAAGGGTAAATTAGTAAACTAATACCATTTGACTTTTCAAATGAGGAAATAATACTTTTTTTTTGAAAAATCCAAATAAGGAAACAAGCTTATTCTTTTAGCAGAAACGAAGGGAGTAGTAATATTCTCATAGACATAGGTTTACATAACAACCGAACGTTGGCATGTTGTTGATCTTACCTTTACCAAGTATTTGCTTGTTAGCTTTACGTTCAATTATTTGCATATATTTTTATTTAATTCATCGTCGAGTTTCCTTTAGTTGTCATCATTTGCATGGTTAGATCTTAATTTAGTAATTTTTGTGCATTTTCTTAGAACTACAGTTTGATGTTAGAAACATGGATTGATTGAAGAAATTTTTAGGATTTTATCATTTACATAAACTGAATTTCCTAAACTACTCTCAACTCGTCGGACTCGTCTCAGCTTGATCCCAACCGAGATTTCTACCTTGAATTCCGACACCAGAATTCTCGACGAGATCTCGGCCATCTCGCCCGAAATTAATTACATTCTCTAAAAGATGACGGCTGGATATGAATGATTAAACAAATAATATCATTGTTGTTAATTTTTCTTTGAGGATGCTATTTTTGTGAATTCATAACTAAAAATTAGGCTGAAACTCAATTTAGATGCAATATTTAACTTCATTTGATCAATTTAGTAGTCCGCGTTTTTCAGTTTATTATTATTGGTTTTGTATTTGCTGATTAAGACTTGTTATTTTATTAAAATCTCGCTTAATCAACAAAAAAAAACATGTTTTTTTACCAACAGTGACAGCAAAGAGCATGTTTCGAGAACAAGAGAAATTGGATTTCTTTTTTGCTACCCACGCAGCACATAGCACAAAGTCTGTCTCTAGTGTACATGCAAAGTGATTAACATAAGTAGAAAATAAATTCCAACTTATCATACCGGTAAAATATAATCCCAGGAGGCCGTGGATATGGGTTTAGCAAAAAGTGATTTTAATCGAGAATTAGAAGCGGATACAAAGGACGAAAACTTTTTTTCCTTCGTTTTCTCTTTTAAATATATTAAAAAAGAAAAAAACCATCGAAGAAAGACCAATGTCGGAACACAAAAAGTAGTGGTAAATAATCGAGTAACTTTAACTTAACACAAACATCCAAGGTTTTATCTGTCAGTTATCGTTTCTTATGTTGGTATGTGGATGGGATTTTTTTTTTGATAGGTGCGATTCTGGATGGGAGCATGGGGGACTAGTAAAAAACTGCCATGTATCAGTAAGTTTTCTAATAGTCTTATGGCTTTTATAACAAGGGTGTTACATAGGTGGTTTTATTTTTATTTTTATTTTTATTTATTCATTTAATATTGATGAGAGAAATATGAAGGAAGAAAACCCATGAGCTTTGTTTCGTCAAGAAGAAATTAACTTTAGGATCATTATTGCTTTCTTCTTGTTAACGAATGATTAAATCTTTTAATCTGTTAAATTATTGTTAAAGATCAAGATTCGTCAGTAATGAATAAAACAACAGTACTCTTTAAAAACCCTTGTTAATGATTAATGATCTTGATCCAAAATTAATGATAAAGAAGAAATTAATTTTGGTCGTCATTATTGCTTTCTTCTTTTTATCCAAGAGTACACCTGTGATTTTTGTTTCGCTGAAAGGATTGAAATATCTGTTCATTTTTCTTTTTCATCGATGGTGATTATCGTCTCAAGGAGGTTGTCAATGGCAGTAGCCAGTAGCAATATCAGCGCCAATGGTTTTTTCAATTTTCTCTATCTTATCAAGGTCTGTGACTGTTTGTAATTAAATTAGTAAACTTTTATCCTTTTTCCGATCAACAAAAATATCACTACCGAAGAATTATAATTTTAAGTTTTAATACATTTCTGATCCAGAACTTTCCATATTTTCAGCGATGAAAATTAATTAGTGGTAAATTCCTAAGATATCCTTTCTTAAAATATTAACTAGCTGAAATCAGTTAATTAATATTGACACATGGTAGTTTACTATTACTCCCTCGTGGCCCATCCAAAATCGCCCCCATCAAAAAATTGCTATGCGGATGTGTGGCACGACCGGTAGTATTCATAAGTTAATTGAAACCTTTCAACTTTTACTGTGATTAGAGAATCTCCAAAAGAAAACCTTTCCTCAGTTTCCTCCACCTTCTCAATTTTCCTCGTACATTTTGTTTCAAGATGTGAAAATTGAACATTGCTACAAAGGCATTAGTACATATTTACTCGAATTAACCAGAGACTTTTGCTTACAACAATGGATGCATGCATTTTTGAGAGAATACACAACATGCGGTGTCCTCCTGTTTATAAGAAAACTAATATCAAAAGGTAAAAGTTTGGTGAATATCACAGATATAATATTCCAACATGAAATCCTCATTTCTAGGTTCATCTGGTTTATGATTTGAATGTTCGCGTACTTTATGAAATATATGTCGCTTTTGGGGAATTTTAAGATTTTTCGTGGATCCTGTTATGCCATAGGTGCAAAAGTGTGTACCCTTAGTTCAAAAAATGACGTTGTACATATACATGTATATCAGTACCATTTGACAAATAGTAGGAAATTAGAAATGTCTCTTGTTTCTAGTCACATACTATTTGATTCTCTCCTTTCTGTGATTTTTTTGTAAGTAATTTATTTGTGGTACTTGGTTAAGTTTAAGGTTCTATTACATCATGAGTTACTTTTTGTCAGAAATGAACGATAAGCAAAGTACTTAAGATTGAATAATTTTGCAATTAAGTTTAGATTTGGTTATGTCCAATACCTATGAGTTATGTATCGTGTCCCCAAGTGCAGTAAAATATGTAATCCATAATTCGTAAGAAACCGAGCACCGATTTTGTTTATGAGCTTTTGGAAGTGACTACTTATATTCAGTTACAAGCTTGTTAATCAAAAATTAGTTGCGTTCGAAGTTAAAATTTTTATGATAGTAATGATATTTTATATTAAATTGGTTATATGAATACTTGAAAGCCTCAATTGATCAAGTTAACACAAACCTCCAACGTCCAAGGTTTTTTCTTCAATTCATATTTTTATGTTGGTATGCCGACAAAATGATGTAACCATGACACAGCCAGTAGTATTCCTAAGCTAATTGACAATTTTTATTCTGAGCAGAGTCTCCAAAAATCCCTTTCAGTTTCTCCACATTTCAATCTACTTTTTCCTCGAATATTATGAAAATTGAACATTGCTAAAAGGCATTGTTATTTGTTTAAAATATTAGTCAGAATTCTATTTATAATACATGCGTTTTCTGTGACAATACATGACTTGTGTTTTTTTCCTATTTACAAGATAATTGATATCGACAAATATTTTGTGAGTATCGCAAAAGAAAAAAAATAATATTTTGCAGGGAATTCTTAAAGAATACGTCTATACTTCTATATGGACCGTGAAAACGAACTACATACAAACAATTCACACATACAATGGGTGGGCCCTCCGTCTAGGAAAAACAGGAGGGTCCATTTTTAATTTTTGGTTATGAGTGTGCGAAGCGAGGTACTCCTCTTTCCTTAAAGACAATTCATCCCCGCATATTGTGCTCACGGTTTTACGGATGTTTCCTTCCAAGATACAACGATCACGCCTTATAGTAAGTAGCACTACAATACTATTAGGCCGGCGAATGTTGACAATTGTTGTGGTCTTAAATGACTCTGACTCTTGATTTTAAAACTTGTTCTTGTTCTCTTCTAACTTGTGTTTCCAAAACAAAACTAGAAGATGGGTTTATATAGAGTCAATGATGACTCTACAAGGTGTCTTTTCATCCATAGGTGACTCACCATGTCTAATAGTGACTCACCATGTCTAATTAATAGTGACTCTCAATAACACTTGTGCACTAAGTGTCTTATGGTGAAAAAGGCATGACCCTTAAACACACCTCTTGAAATTTAAACTTCCAAAACCAATTTTCACTCACATAATAATTTTCGACGCAAAATTCCAACACTGAAGTGAAGGGAGAGTTAAAAAATGCATTGGTTGTTATTAGCAAGAACAATTCTCATCTTTTGCATACTTTCTTTATGTGTGTCACATAGTGTAATGCACTATTTGATTAGTAAGAACAAGACATTTGTTCCAAACATTTTCTGCCCATGGATCTTTAAGGCTATCCATCGTCTTTTCTCAAAAATACTTACCGGTTTGAATAATCTCATGGCTACATGTTACATCCTTTTGTCTTGGCAAAGTCGTTGTGTCAAAGTATTTTTTACTCGATTAGAGAAATCCTACATTGTTCGGGCGTGCTTGTGTAGGGGGATTACGGGTCCTCATTGGTGCTTGTGATGGAGCGCCTATGAGACTGACACACTTATCCCAAGTAGTTTCTGCCCATGGATAAATATCTGTAAAATTAGTTTGGATATTAGAAACAACATAAGTTAGAAACAAAACTATTTTACTTAAATTTTCGACTGCTTCAAATTCTCCGCCAAACTGACTTATTTTTTTTATTTTTTATTTTTTGGATTCTATTGAAAAACAAGAATTACCCGGATAAAATTTTACAAGCTGGAAAAAAAATAATAAATGAATGTGGCACAAAATTACCAATTTACCGTCTTTAATGAGAAGGGTGAAAAGCAACTGGAGTTAGTGAACCTGTGGTCAATTTGGTAAAAGTAGGTAAACCTCGTTCACTCAGTCCTTTAACTGGAAGTTTGATAATAGTTTCACTCAGTTTTATCCCCAATTTCTTGTGTGTTCCATTTTTAGGGCATCATGAAGACTCGCAAAATGGCTGCTGCTGCTGCTGCTGCACAACAACAGGCTTGCAGATACAGAGGAAACGGATGCAAGATTTTAAGAGGTGATAATCGTCTACAATTTTGTGATAAACATTACAAGTTTCACACTGATTTTCTGCGAAACAATCCCTCGATTCTAAAGAAGTGGCATCGTGATCTTCTTGGGTCTGATCCAGATCTAACCAAGAAGAAGAAGAAGAAGCAGAGTTCCATCATCCCTCCAGATATGGAGATGTAAGAATTTTAGGATGAAGACTAAAAATTATTTTTCAGCATAACAAGAATCGTCTTATGAAGAAGAAGAAGAAGAAGAACAGTGGATCTGATTCAAATTGCATTAAACGGCCGGGGAAACTGCAGCTGACGGACCAACCATCTACTAGTAATCCTACCACCAGCTGTGAGTAAACTCCTCTAAACATACATTTCCCCCTTTTGCTTCCAATTCAGAAATTTCTTAGTTTAATCTGTTTAATTAGTCCCATAAGAGTAAGAATCACTGCAATGTCTAGCTAATTGGGGATTTTTTGTTTTTATGCAGCTGATAGAATTGTAGGTGCTGAGTCTGTCAAAATTGGTGCAAAGAGGAAAAAAGTTGAAAGAATGTCAGGAGAACTAAAATCATTGACAGGAATTAGGGGACCTGTGGTTGAAACTAGGGCATCGAAACGGAGGAAGATGTTAATGGAAGGTGGTGAAACAAGTAATCAACCAGCCACAAATGATAACTTTGAATGTGAGTAACTCTTACGTAAATTTATCCCTGTTTCAATGTATTTCCTTTGATGTTGTTGCTGTTCGTTTCGTTTGCATTTTTAAAGTTATGGTAATTAAGAAATTTCATAGTTTCATCTGTTAAGTCTCGCACAGGTACAATAAGAATCATTGGACTGTCTAACTAATTGGGAATTTTCTATCCAGCTGGTGGAATTGTAGGTGGTGCTTCTGCCGAAATTGGGGCAAAGGGGAAAAATGTCGAAAGAACAAAAGGGTCTGGAGAACCTGTAATTGAATTGGAGAGCGTGGAGCTTCGTAGAAGTAACTCTTTTGAATTGTCTATGGAGCTTGAGAAGAATAAGGTGGAGATTGGGAAGATGAAAGTAGAGCTCGAGAAGAAGAAAGTGGAGTGCACTGAATTCCAGGGTAAATTAGCGCAGGTACAAGAAGCTGCTAGAAATAGTACTGCTAAAGATGAGAATGCAACTGATTTTTGGAGAAAGAAGTGTTCCGATTTGGAGAGTCTGGTCCAGAGAATGGAAAATGAAAATTCAACAATGACATATGTAGAGTCACGTGTTTCTAATTTGGGGAGCCTAGTCCCTCGAATGGAAAAGAAAGTTCGATATTGAGATGTCAAGAACTGAGTTACTCTGAAAAGATAGAGTCTGAAGCGCGGGGCTTGCAGAATGAAATTACTCAAACTGGTGAAAAGCAAAGAGATGAAAACAACATGAGCGAACCTACCACCACCTGTGAGTATCTCAAACATACATTTCTAAATTTTTATGATTGGTTTCGTTTCTAAATTTGAATATCATGTGACGAAATCATGTATGTCTACTGTACGCCTGGTAGCATGCATCAGAAAACTTATTATGCATCCAAAAATCTATTCTGAGCATATGTATAATATAGATGACAATAGTTGAAAACTAAAACAGTTGAATAGAACATCCAGAAAAGATAAGATGCAACTAAGCAAAGTAGGAATTTCCGTAGCCTTACAAATGGATTTTGGTATCCTCATGTTTTGTTCCAAGTTGAGAACCCGCCAGGTGAAATTATACAAATGGATTGCAAGTCTCAGAGTGTCTCGAACTTGTGAAGGAAACATGTCCGTTGAAGCATGACTAGTTTGATGATGAGATATAAAGTTTTGAATCAGGATATGCAATTGTAAAAAATCTTTTCAATTTGTTGTTATCTTGGGGATGGTCTGTGACTGTACAATGAAGTAATCCCCATGGGAGTGATAATTCTCAGTTACGTAACTTCATGAAAGCTTAAAATTGCTCATTTAGGCATAGAATTAAAAAAGAAGACCCAAATCTAATGGAGTGATAATTCTCAGTTATTCTTTGCATTTTTAGAATTATGGTAATTAAGAAATTTCATAGTTTCTTCTGTTAAGTCCAGGTACAATAAGAATCATTGCACTGTCTAACTAATTGGTAATTTTCTATCCAGCTGATAGAATTGTAGGTGGTGCTTCTGCCGAAATTGGGGCAAAGGGGAAAAATGTCGAAAGAACAGGGTCTGGAGAACCTGTAATTGAATTGGAGAGCGTAAAGCTTTATAAAAGTAACTCTTTTGAATTATCTATGGAGCCTGAGAAGAATAAGGTGGAGCTTGAGAAGGTGAAAGCGGAGCTTGAGAAGAATGAAGTAGAGCTTGAGACGAATGAAGTAGCGCTTGAGAAGAAAAAGGTGGAGCTTGAGAAGAATAAGATGGAGCCTGAGAAGAATAAGGAGGAGCTTGAGAAGGTGAAAGCGTCGGAGCTTGAGAAGAATGAAGTAGAGCTTGAGAAGAAAAAGGTGGAGCTTGAGGAAAATAAAATGGATCCTGAGAAGAATAAGGTGGATCTTGAGAAGGTGAAAGTGGAGCTTGAGAAGAATTAAGTAGATCCTGAGAAGAATAAGATGGAGCCTGAGAAGAAGAAGGTGAAGTGCACTGAATTCCAGGATAAATTAGCAGAGGTAGAAGAAACTAGAAAGAGGACTTCTAAAGATGAGATCACCACTGAATTATGGAGAATGAAGTGTTCCAATTCGGAGATTCTAGTCCAAAGAATGGAAAATGAAAATTCAACAATTGGATGTGTTGAGACACGCGTTTCTAATTTGGTGAGCCTAGTCCCGGGGAATGGAAAAGAAAGTTCGATATTGAGATGTCAAGAATTGAGTTACTCTGAAAAGATAGAGTCTGAAGCGCAGGGTTTGCAGAATGAAATTACTCAAACTGGTGAAAAGCAAAGAGATGAAAACATGAGCAAACCTAATACTGAAACCAGAGGTGAAGGGAGCAAAGATTCTCGTGCGTATGAACTGAAAACCGAAGAGAAGGTGCTGAATGTTGAAGAAGGGATGGGTTGGGGCTGTTTGGAAGAGAGACCATCTCAACATGGATCATCATCTCAAGCTGATCTGGAAATGTGTGAGAAGACTTTCGTGAACTTGGTCTCTGACTCAAATGACGGTGGTGATAGTCTTGGCGCGGAAGATTCTCTTGGTGACTCAATGGATATGCTGGCGATGAAAAATTTGAATATGAACAAAGACAAAGTGAAATGGAATTCAGTTGAAGAGGATCCTGAGGTTTGTATGAAAGCTGTCGGTGCTCTCAATCAATAGGAAATACCCGAAGATGTAATATATCCCAAGGGATTGGTCAATTGACAATGACACACTCAGGTATTTTAATAATTCTGTGCCCTTCTCTTTTATTTCCAATTCGTTTACTGTTTTTGCAGTTACAATACATTAGCTTGTTCAATGTAGCTTGTTGGTTTTCATTCGTAAGCTATCTATGCTATTACATATTCTGCTTAGGAATTCATAGGAATTCTGAAGACTTATTTTTATTCTTAGGAAAAAAAAAAATGCCAGGGGTGAATGACTATGCATTTACCCTTTTCTCAAATCCCAGTCAAAATATTGCACATTCGAACTCTACTGCAAACTTGTGGTTGTAAATTCTCAATACAGTTATAGTGAAGATACAATATTATGATTCTGTAAATAGTTTCAGTTGGCGTCGATGCTACCTCCCTCATCAATATGAAATTTCGATATCTGCACTGACTGTGGAATTTGTATATCAATTATCAACAGAGATGGGTGGACCAGGAAAGTTTAGTAGTCGACTTTTCAATAATTGTCAGATAAATGATTTGCTGCGTTCCCGAGATTTCATATCTGTAGGTGTCATGTGAATGGTGGGAGCAAGTTATTTTCCTGCTCATGGCTGCACGTATACAGGGCTGGAAAGCCAACCTGCAAAATGTGCATAGTTATGTCAAAGTACAATATGGAAATGAGAAGAATCAACAGTAGTAGTATCTTTTCTTGGTTTTTCGTTTTCATACACTTTTGGCGTAGATTGATATTTTCTCTTAACAGGTGTATTACTTTTGCCAAGTTCGTAATGGATGGAGCCAGTTGGAGACATTAGAATCTGAAGCGGCTGGCTAGAAGCTACTGAAGCAGTTATTTCAGCATCTACCAAAACGGAAAAGATCTTTTTTACCTTCCAGCTACAACTGCTAAGTGGCCTTAATTTTTTGCACTAGACATTGCAATCTTTCATTTCTTTTTAACCTCTAATTTTGTACACATGTGAAATGGAAAACTAGTTAGTATACCCAGTAGTACGTTGGACTCTGCAATGTGGCAAGTCACACGGAGTATTATGGCTAAAAAAAAACAACCCTTTTTTTAAAACAACCCTTTAGGTTGTTTTGAGATGCCTACATGGTTAAAAAAACAACCCTTGTTTTGGTCTGGGCTCGCTAGTGGCTGGCCATGCATGGTTTGCCATGCCCAGCTGCTAGCTGGTGATTGTGGCGGCCATTCTAGCTGCTTCACTGCCATATTTTTTTGCCTTTTTTTTATGCTATCATTGACCAGGTTCTTAAATTTGGTACTTCTTGCTAAGCGGTTTTCAATCACAGAAACTGGTTTGAAGCCTGTACTCGACTTGGTGAACCCTCAGCTTATGTAAGTTATCATAATTCAGCAACTTTGTAGTATCCTTTCTCCTGAACTCATCCGTGGGTTGGTTGCGTTGGTCTGGATTCAAGGGAAAGCTGCTGGTTAGCAAGAATTTTTCTGGTTGTGTGTTTGCACTGCAGTGCCTACTCTGTGTGGTGTTTCAAGTTATAGCTGATGTTTCTCATTTAGGCGTGTTTGTATTACATTTTATATGCCAATTCCTAAATCAGCAACTCCTGCTTTCTGGGAAATGCTGCTAGCTCCGGACATAATCTGGATACCATTGCACGGATTAGCTCTTGCAATATACAAAAGGATGTAAACAGAAAGGCATCGACAAAAAGAGTCTAGATAACAGTAGCTATCCCTTTGGTCATGATGATTTTCTTAGTAGGATGCATGATCGATCTTGGTCCTGTGCTCTTGCACAAGGTGAAGATCGATACAACCCAAGGCATTAACACTGAATATATTAAGCGGTGATAAACACTTGACGGATCTTAATTTTTGTGGTCAGGAACTTGTTTACAGAATCAATCAAATTTGATCATGTACAGAATAAACAGTTAACAAAGATCTGTCAGACTTGCACAAGGTGATAAATATTCATAACTTCAAGCACTGGAACATGGAAACCCAGAGTTCAAAAGTGGTACCTGACTCTGGATCTTATTACATGCTGCAATGAAGTGTTTAGGACCAGCAATATATCCAAATCATTGCGAAGGCCTACAGATGTTGCACCAAGAAATTGCAAATCCCATTTACATTATTATCAATTTATCATTATTTTACCTGCCAACAGGCCAAAAAGACTGATGATTGCCACTAAATTACCTTAGAAAACCCATTAATTGTTAAAGTTCTTTCCCGCATGCCTGGTAAAGAGGCAAAGCTTGTATATTGCTGGCGCGTAGATAATGTGCTCATAAGTCTCATCTGATATAACCTAAAAGGAAAAACAAGAAATTACTCAAACTACTACCTTCAAAGGTCTTTCGTTATAGATTTCATGTTTGTAATCATACCAGCAGCCTGGGATGTTTTGCAACAATTTCAGCAATTTCCTCCAGCAACTTCTTGGGCGGGATAAACAGATCCAGTTGGATTGGACGGGGAACATAGAATAAGTATCCTTGATTTTTCTGTGATTTTAGCTTTTATCAGCTCTGGGTTTACTAAGAAATCATCAGAAATGAGAGTGGGAACAATCACAGCTTCTGCATCAGCTAATCTTGCCATTTCAGGGTAACTGACCCAAAATGGAGCTGGGTTATGACCTAATATAAAAGAGTTAGTGTTAAAACCTTTGTAAAAGGTGACACTTGACAGATAAAGTTTGAGTAACAAAGTAAACAAAAACATATGCCGAGAAATTAGGAAAGTCACAACTCTAAAATCTGAATCCGTAATACGGTCTCTAATAGTTAAGGCTGCAAAGCTAAGAAGAAATGAGTAAAAAACACTACAAATTTAAGAAAATATAGCTAAGACTGACTACAAAACAGTCTATAAGGAGCGGAGTGCACCTCATCGCCTGGGGAACAAACTGCAACCAGAGCTTGCAAAATGCACTGCTTGGCACCATTATTAACAACACTCTGATCAGGTGTATATGTGAGGCGATTCTCCGCTACATAAGAAGAAGAACAATACAATTTAAAATCGTTCTTAAAAATAAAATCCTGAAAAAGTGAAAAGGGAGCAAATCGTAATGGCAGTTATTCGTGAAAACTAACCCTGAAGCTTATGACATATCACTGTCCGAAGTTCCATTGTCCCCGCATTCGGAGAATACCTTGTGTGACCTTCGCTAATAGCTTTTATCCCAGCCTAAATATTCAAAGCCAGGTCAAATTGTATACTGGTCTAAAAATTGCACTAAAAATGCCAAGAAAAGAATTCACACTAAAATTGCACAAGAAAACAAGAAATAAAACAACAACCTCGGTAATAACAGCCGGGGTATTAAAATCAGATTCACCAGCAGCTAATCTTATAACAGGAATACCAGCTTGAACAAAAGCAATTGCTTGATCAGTTATAGACAAAGTTTTTGAAGGCTTCACAGAATTGACCCTCGGGCTAATTGAGATATCAACCTGCATTTCTGCTCTTACTACAGTAGCACTTGTTCTAAGTGACTGACCCTTTCTCCCTTTTTCCAAAAATCTTCACAAGAACATAATCAATGCTGGTAGGCTGGGCTAAGCAATGCTGCAGAGTTGAAACACAATAGGTGCATAAATGTAGTACAATAAAAATGTTAAAAAAATGCAATGATGGTGGAAAACTAATAAAATGAAAACCTGGATCATTGGAACAGCAAAAGCAGCAGTTTTTCCCCTCCCAGTCTCTGCACAACCCTAAAGATCCCCTACTTTCAGAGCAACTGGCATAGCTTGGGCCTGAATAGAGGTAGGTCTAGTGTATTCGTGAAATGCTAAATCTTTCATGATACTTTCATGCAAACACTAAAAAGAAATTACACATAGTTTTAGCAATGTGAATCTTGGTCATAGACTTGTAGCCATAGGTATCTTGAAAAGAAAACAATATACCGTGTCTGTAAATGATCCGGTAGGCGCAGGTACAGGAGCAGAATCAAATGCAGCAGTAATATCTACATTCAGCCGCAAGCGAACCTCTTCAATCTGTAGAAGAATGCAGTATGTCAATTGCATTAATTTAGAATTATAAATCACATATGTGAACTATGGAGTTGCCCCAACTAGAAATTCCATTTGATTAATAGGTCCTTTATCCACGTTGTATGTCAATAACTGCAGTTATCATTTTTACATAATGCATGCCCAATAAGAAAATTACTCCCATCATTGCTGGTGTCTAAAGTGATGCTTTTGGACAGGCCAAAGACTTTTCGTAAAAGATGAAAATTAGGAAACCGATTTAAAATACGGACTCAGAAATTAATTTCGAACCCAGACCACTTCTAACCCTTCCTGTTGATGTTTTCTTTTCCCAATTATAAGAATATATATAGAAAGGCTTCTTTTATATCCGCTCAGAAAATACTTGGGTTCGACTTCATAATGTATCAGCTAACGTAAAAAAAAGCCGCTAAGAATGCATTCAAATTTCAAGCTAAAGTTCTTGCGATTGCATTCAAGTCAATAATCAGCATGTAAAAATATGGTGTTCAACAGAAACTCTTTCCATTTTTCATTCTGTTTTAATCAGTTTAGATGTTGTTTGCTCAGCAATCGGAATCCAGTTGTGATACACAGCAAATTGTAAAATAGCAGTCCTGCAATCGGAAATGAGTTGTGATACACGGCAAATTGATGTCCCATACAAATGTAAAAATGGCAGATAACTATTGATTAAAGTTAATTCTGTTACGAATGCAGGAAACTGTAGAAGACAATATGCCATTTCCAACCAAGGAGACTATTCTTCTAATGATGTTGCCTCGGTTATTGGTGTTAGTGTTGATTCAATGGAGGGATCTAGTCTAATGTGGCCTATCATTTTCCACCAAATTCAAAGGGGGAGCAAATAGAACATGATTGTTCAGATAAAGTCAATTGCACCAATAAATAGACTACATATCACAAATAATATCATTGATCAAGAGAGTGCAGATTGTCATTACCAGTAAGCCATCCATGCAGCGTTTCCATAGAGCAAGGATAACTCGTTCAAATTGATCATTCCAGAACTGCAATAATCAATGAGTAGCCGTTTAAACATGTTTCTACTTATAAACCAAATTTGCTTTAACCGTCAAATGCACATCAGTCAAATCAAGCACACTGTAACTTTACAAGCAACACCATATAACCCAAACGGAAACATCAAAAAGCAGTTCCATGTTTAATGTTGCCTCTTACTGTAGTGCTGCCTCCTCGAACTGCTTTTTCCCCATATCACTTTCGTGCTGCCTCTTACTGTAGTGCTGCCTCTTACTGTAGTAATCTTGTGTGAGCTTTTTAGGATGATGGTCGTAGAAATCGAGCACTTCCTTCATTCTGTTAGCGCTCCTAAATTTTTTCTGCCGAGATAGTAATGAATTAATATTGCATCAGTTGGTTTGAATTTAAAGCCAAACGGAAGCTTAGCCAACTTCGCTTCATCATCAAGATCCTTTGGCATTGGGTTGGTACTAGAGAGGTTGGTCTTGACAATTGAAGTAGAAGACATCGTATCTGTATAAAATCAGTAACACATGAACAAGGAGAATACGTACTACAGTGGGGAAATTATCGGATGATTACACTACAAGAAACTCTAGCTATTGCTACACCATATATTGCCACAACTTCAATATAGGTGTTGCAAAAGCAAATATGAGTCGAATCATGTGCAGCAGAATCATAATGTGAGCCGAATCATCCCTTGTACAACTCAAAATTCGTTAACGAAGCTTTGGGACCTGCAGCAGAAATCTCACTCTGACGTATTAATCTGTTGGCTTCAAAGTTTGACTTATTTCATCCGTAGTCCGTACAAGGCTCAACTCCGTTGACTATATATAACGGACCAGCAAGTAATCTCCTCAATGGTAACTTTCTTAGACATTTGACACACTATTTACCTTTAGCATTACATTTTTCACCAACACAAAGTGTTTTCTTTATCACAAGCTTAAAATGTTTTCACGATAAAATGTTCTCAGGACCACATTTTCCTCCATTGTAAAATTTCTCACAGAGTATGGTCCTCAACTTTACCAAGTGATGGTTGGTATTGGGTCATTCCAAGAAACATGAAGATGCTTGCACTTGGCTGGGAGCAAGTCCATTTCTCTAATGCAGGAAATTTTCTTTGGGGTTTAATACCGGCTGCAATTATCCACACTATTTGGACAGAGAGAAATAGACGAATATTTGAGCAAGATTATTTGTTTTAAGACAGAATCTGACATTTGTATAGAAGTGAAGTCATTGATTCTTACATGGGCAAGTGCATCTGGCAATAGGGTACATCAGAATTTCTCTAGTTCAGTTCTTAACAATTGGGATGCATTCTTTATGTAATCGTGTTGTTGTTGTTTTCTTTTTCTTAATCTACCTCTGGTAGAACTTTTTGTAATATTCTTAATTCTTCAATATATCTTCTCTTCTTATCAAAAAAAAATAAAAGGGAAGGCATGGATTAAATATGTGTGCGTGAAAACACCACCCCCAAGCTGCCCCTCCTCTCTATCGTGTACTTCGCTATAAAAAGATCCCAATCGGTTTCTTTCAGTGGTCGATTTATATTTTAAACATGGCCGCTAGATTTGTCGATTTTTTAAATTGGCATGAGAAGTTGGAGTGAACCAAAGAATAACCACAAAAGAATAGACATCCACTTTGGAATGATATTATAAAGTAAAATACTAAAGGTGTCCCTTGTGAAGTGGTGGTTTTATTTTCAGGTTGGAGGTTACTTAATCGACTCAACTATACGAGAATGTGTTTGATTTTCTAGTGCTCGGACTCGATGTTCTAGATATCTCATCTTTTTTTGTTAAGCAGTGTTGACGCGAGTCATCTTCATAAGCTAGAGGCTTATTAGCCGTTGATGTCTTTGTTTGATTATATTTGTTTCGACTTTCTTAGTTTTATTACAACAGGCACAATTATAATTTCGACTTTCTTAGTTTTGTTCAATACCTTAATAAACGCACAACATTATCTTTTTCTGCAACTCTCACCATTTTCATTCTTCAAGTTTATGAGCTCTCTTCCCTTTTTTTATACTTGGATTTGTTTCTTAGTTATACTAATCAAAATGTGAATTTTTGGTGTTTACAGGCAAAGAAGTCTATAATCACCATGGACTTATATTTTTTTGATAAGAAATGAGATTTTATAAAAATGAGAAGAAGGATATACAAGGCAGTTCCAAATGGTATCACATGTTTCAAGTTCTTTTTATTCACACGTTATTTGCACCTGTGTTCCAGATTTTAGCAGTTGGGGCTGAACCTATACGTACTCAAATCGGTTTTATTTGAACGGGATGACAGATTTAGTGTGCCCAAAATCAATGTTTCCCATTTCCCTTCATCCGTAAGTTGTATGTCTTAATTCCACCTTCGGTATAGGATCGACCATTTCATGATCGTAGCCTTATGTTTACTCTTGATTGAATCTTTTTCCTACTTTGCATTTGTGAATATTGAGGAAGGCATGTATTAACAAAAAGTCTATTTGAACAGCATAAATGAACTACGGAAAAACCGATACTCACAAGTTTTGTTAGAAATAATGTGGTCAAGGCTAGTCTTAGTAACCTTGACTTTAGTTCTGTCATATCTGTCAGTGACAGTTGTTCTAGCTGGATTAGTTCTTTCCTCTCTCTCTGTATTAATAGTGTCTGTAAACTATGTTGTCGGTTTAATCAAGAACTTATCTTCTTCTCTTTACCAATACCATTCTTTCATGGTATCAATCGCTTGATTTCGATCCAAACCTCTCATCAAGTCAATAACACCGATCAATTAAACATTCAATATCAATTAAATATCAGATTTCTACCAATTAAATATCAGATTTGCATCAATTACACATTGATTTTTAGGTATTTTTCATCACAATCAATATCAATCTTATTTTTCAAATCTATTTTCTTGATTGTTTCTTCAATGGCGACAACAAGAATTATGGAAAATCAACAACAACATCACAATTTCAGTCATAATCATTGGGGATCTACTCCACATTCTTCCGCTACTGCTTCTACTTCTGATCCTTCATTGAACTTTTCTTTACCTTTAACCAACATCTCTAATTGTGTCTCCTCCAAACTTAATGGTGATAATTACCCTCTTTGGCGAGATCAATTTGAGTCAATTCTTATCTACACTGATCTTTATGGCTATGTTGATGGGGAAATTCAAGAACCGCCTCAAGAAATTTTTGTTGATGGATCTGCTTCTATCAATCCAAGGTGGTTACATTGGCGTAAAGCTGATCGATTTGTAGCTAGCTTGTCTTAAAGCTACCTTTACTGAGACTATTTCAGGTGATGTCCTTGTCCTTTCTTCTGCTCGTGATATTTGGTTATTTTTACAGACAAGTTTCCGTAATCAATTTACTGCTCGTCGGAGTATGCTTCGAAATTAGTTACATGGAATTCGTAAGGGAAATCTCTCTATCCTTGTGTATCTACATAATATCAAGAATATTCTTTGATTCATTATCTGCTATAGGTGAACGAGTTAGTGAATCGAGATCTTACAATGTATGTGCTTAATGGATTAGGAAGATCTTATGATAATTTTGTTATCTCTGCAAATAATCGAGAAACACCATTTACTTTTCTTTGAATTGAAACCGAGATTACTCAATCATGAGCGGTGGTTACTTGAACAAGAACAAGATAATTCAATGACCTTTGATTCACATCATCCTTTAGCCTTTTATAGTAGAAATGTTCATCAATCTGGTGGTAGCAAAGGAAAACCAAGACATTCATCACACAATTTTATGCGAGTCAATTTCATTCTTGTTCTTCATCACAAGGTGGTATTCTTTGGTGCTTCACATAACACACCACACAATTTTATGCATAATCATTTTCACCCTGGTTCTTCATCACAAGGTGGTATTGCTGGTGCTCCATATGGTTCTACTTCTGTCAATAGGAGATCCATCCCTGATTACTCTCAAGTTGAGTGTCAGATTTGCAGGCGTTTAGGTCGCTTTGCTCATCATTGCTATTATAGATATGCTCCTGACAATAGACATACTCAATTTCATTCTTCTAACATTGCTTCTGAAGAGGAGGAGTTTCCTACTATGGATCAAGCCAATCCTATAACCACTTTCTTGAGCAAGAGTTTCTTTGGTCTTGACTTTGGGAAATGTGTCGATTACTAATGCTCCTTCATCATCTACACCTCATTGGCTATCTCGATTCAGGAGCAACAACACACATGACATGAGATCAATCTTTGATGCAGACTTCTTCTTCTTATACTGGCAAAGAGCAAGTGATGGTTGGCAATGGTAAGTCATTACCCATTTCTCTTACTGGTACTGCTTGTTTGACTACACCTAATGCTTGCTTCACCTTAAAGAATGTGTTACATGTCCCTGAAATGAAGCATAATTTGTTATCCGCGGCTAGATTCACTAGAGACAAAAATTGCTACTTCAAATTTGATCCTTACGGTTACGAAATCAGAGATTTATTCACACATGTAGTTTTAGCTCAGGGTGTTATGAAAAATAACTTATATCCTATTTCTCATTTGCCTATTTTTTTTCTCAGTCTCATCATGGTTATGTTTCTGTTATGTCTGCTTCACCATCTTTTTGGCATGATAGATTAGGTCATCCCTCTACCAAAATTATCCAATTACTGCATAAATCAAATCAGATTGTCTTAGACTCTCCTTTTTCTTTAGTTGTGTGTGATTCTTGTCAACTTGCTAAAAGCAAAAGGTTACCTTTTTCATTTTCTTCAACACATTCTCTTGCACCTTTGTCACTTATTCATTGTGATGTATGGGGTCCATCCCCTGTATCTTCTCTTTTAGGATATAAATACTACATCATTTTCATTGATGACTTTAGTAGATTCAATTGGATTTATCCAATGCATTTGAAATCTGATGCTATTCAATGTTTTACTCATTTTAAAAATCTTACTAAGAATATGTTCTCTACTAAAATCATTTCCTTTCAAACTGATGGTGCTTCAAAATTAGTAAAAGGTCCTTTTAAAAAATTTCTTGTCACACATGGCATTCAAATCAGGATTTCATGTCCTAAGACACCTGAGCAAAATGGTATTGCTGAACGAAAACATAGGCATGTTACAGAAATGGGAAATTCCTTATTGTTTAAAGCTTCATGTCCCAAGGAGTTTTGGTTTGATGCTTTTGCTACTGCTTCCTATCTTATCAACAGAACTCCCACCAAATTGTTAAATTTTAAATCTACTTTTGTTGTTCTCTTCAAGTCAATTCCTGACTTTTCTTTCATTAAGCTTTTCGGCTCGACTTGTTATCCTTTTTTAGGACATTGTAGAATTGATAAATTGTCTCCCAAATCTGTCAAATGTGTTTTCATTGGCTATAGTGCTCTTCATAAAGGCTATAAGTGCTATAATCCACTCTCTAAGAAAACTCATATTTCAAGGCATGTGATTTTTGATGAAACTCACCTATATTTTAATTCCTTATCACCATCTACTGTTGAGGAATGTGTCCCTGTTTCTACTTCTTCTCCCACTACTTCTATTGTCACAAGATCCAGTAATGGTATTTCTAAGCCAACAAAATTTCCTTATCACATTACAAATCTCTCAGTTAAGCATCCTCTTTGCTCTGCATTTGTCTCTCTCCTTCATAGCAACCCTGAGCCTAAAACTTTTCAAGAAGTTGTTCAGATTCCTGACTGGTTAGACTCTATTAAAAATGAAAAGATTGCCTTAGATGCTCCGGAACTTGGGATTTGGTATCTCCTACTCTGAGATGAATATTCTTGGATGCAAATGGGTCTACAAGGTTAAGTTAAAAGCAGATGGTAGTGTGGATAGGTGTAAATCTCGACTTGTTGCAAAAGGTTTTAATTAGTTAGATGGTATTGATTTTTGGAAACCTTTACTCCGGTAGTTAAATCTACAACTATCAGATTGTTCTTACTCTAGCGATTACTGTAATTGGCATATCAAACGATTAGATGTATCTAGCGTTCCTTCATGGAGATTTGAAAGAAGATGTCTACATGCAACAACCTCTAGGTTTTGTTGATCCACAGTTTCCAAATCATGTTTGTCATTTGAAAATGAGTCTTTATGGCTTGAAACAAGCACCCAGACAATGGTTTTCCAAGTTTAGTGATTTTCTTCTATCTGTTGGCTTTTTTAAATCTGTGAATGATCATTTCATGTTTATTCTTCACACTTCTAAAGATATTCTGGTCTTACTTCTTTATGTCGATGATATTATTCTAACTTGAAATTCCGCATCTCTGCTGAACAAGTTGATCTTACTTCTCTAAAGTCTACTTTTGCTATGAAAGAGTTAGGGGATTTGAGTTATTTGTTAGGTATTGAGGCTACTAGAAAATCGGATTCCTTAACTTTGTCTCAAAAGAAGTATACTCTGGAACTGTTAGAAAAAGATAATATGTTGGATTGTAGATCATGTGACACTCCAGTGGCAAAAACCTCTAGAGCATCCATACATGATGGAACTTTGTTGTCAGATCCACTTGAGTATAGGACTTGAGTAGGAGGGCTTCAATACTTAACCCATACTCGACCTGACATTTGTTTTGGAGTGAATTATGTGAGCCAGTTCATGCATGCTCCTACGGATTGTCATCTTCTTTTGGTTAAAGGATTCTTCGATACTTAAAA
Organism: Papaver armeniacum; assembly: GCA_023531295.1. Lineage (NCBI taxonomy): Eukaryota > Viridiplantae > Streptophyta > Magnoliopsida > Ranunculales > Papaveraceae > Papaver > Papaver armeniacum. The sequence continues at coordinate 132,527 of JAJJWW010003206.1, forward strand.
GGACAATTGGTCAGGGTTTAACACTTAGAGCTGGTGATGTTTCTCTACTTAAAGCTTATACTGACTCAGATTGGGCTGGCTGCCCTGACACTAGAAGATCGACTACTGGATATGCTATATTTCTAGGTTCCTCTCTCATATCTTGGTTTTCTAAGAAGCAAATCTTGTTTCAAAATCCTGGTGAGGTGAATACAAGGCTCTTTCGTGGCTTCTGCTGAATTGAAGTGGATTTCTTATATCTTAATGATTTACATGTGCCTGTTACTTTGCCTGCTAAATTATATTGTGATAATACCATTGCCATAACTCTCTCTGCTAATCCTATGTTTCATGCCAGGGCCAAGCATATATAGATCAACTTTCATACTATTAGAGAGCTAGTGGAGGATGGTTTTCTACTTGTTTCTCATATTTGCGGTGCGGATCAATTTGGGTGATTTGTTCACTAAAGGCTTATGCTTTCCTACATTCTCAAGGCTGCTTCACTTGCTTCAGAGTCTCAATTACATAGCAGTTGCTTTTACTTCTGAGAGAGAGAGTGATTTTATTTTCTTCTTGTAGTTTGTTTGTTATTTTTCAAACCTTACAGACTGTCTGCATGTATCAGTTTGCAGGGGTGTGTTAGAAATAATGTAGTCAAGGCTAGTCCTAGTAACCTTGACTTTAGTTCATATCTATCTCGTCGGTGGCAATTGTTCTATTTGGATTAGTTCTTTCCCTCTCTCTCTCTGTATTATGTGTACCAGAACTGTGTTGTCGGTTTAATCAAGAACTTATCTTCTTCTCTTTACCAATACCATTCTTTCAAGTTTCAATGGGCTCCACCGTAAGTGGCCCCCTGTTGTGCCGCAAGGACCCACCAAAAACGTGAGACCTTTTTAGAGTGTTGTTTTTGTGTGGTTCAGACCCTCGATCTGTTAAGAACCACTGATGTATTAAAAGCAAATTGGGTTGAAGGCAACACATTGTTAGCGAAACTACTCGCAATTTTCCAATGCTTTACTTTGTGTTCAATACAAACTTGATCTTGGGGAGATGAATTATTTCGACTTTTAAGGGACATAAATTAAACGAAAATTTTACACCTTTAAGGAATGTAAATAAAATTTGACATAAAAAATAAAATTCATATTATCTAGCAATTTTTTTTTGTGTTCCATTTCATGACTTTTTAGTTTTCTCCAACATCTCAGTTGCATCGGAGTTTGACAATCCGACACAAAATCCACTCATCCTTTTTGTAATTTTCCTCATTTTCATATTTTTTCGGCGTGGTGTATACTTGCACATACTCAGTTCTATATGCTTTAGAACCCCGAACTTCATGATATACTGACAAGTACCAATGGTTTGGTTCATACCCCTTGTAATCTTGCGTTAGCTTTTTAGGATGATGGTCACAAAAATCGAGCACTTCCTTCATTCTGTTAGCTGGTAATGTTTTTCCTAAATTTTTTCTGGCGAGATAAAAATGAATCAATATAACATCTGTTGGTTTGAATTTGAAACCAGATAGTAGGCTAGCCAACTTGGCTTCATCCTCAAGACCCTTTGTCATTGGGTTGGTACTAGAGAGGTTGGTCTTGACACTTGAACTAGAAGAAGATATTGTATATGTATAATAAGAGGAATGGATAAAATAAGTAACAGATACACAATGTTAAAATTATGAGATTAGCTTCTGGTATAGTTTGAGGATACGGGACAAGTTTTATGTGCTTTTATAGGAAATGCATGAGGACCGTTAACATAAAAATTGATGAACCATTAGCATAAAAAATCAACCTGTTCTTGGTATCTCACACATAACCAGTGAACAATGAATTTAACAACCATGAATTTTTTGGTATAAGTATTCAGTGTTTGTTTTACAGAAACTCAAGTCACAATCAATTATATGTAGGTATCGGTAATTCAAAAAATAAAATAAAAATTGTTTAGGTATTGGATAAAACTAACCACTGTTATGAAAATTAAGATTCGAAGATCCGATGTAAATAGTGTTTATTGACTCCATTATATTCAGACCACAGGCTTGAGTTTAATGTTTGTGAGGAGAGTTTGAATGATCTAGTTGTGAGTTCTTTTTGGTAGTATCCACTGATAGAAGAATTGAATCTACAACTAGTCTATGAGTTCCCTGAGTTTATAATTGTGTGTCTTTATTAATTTTTGTCGGTGACAATTTGTGTATATGAGTTGTACTTGTCCGTACAGGTTACCTACCAGTCACTTTATTTTGTTTTTATGTTTTGTGTAAGGCCATAGTCGGTTTGTTTGTTAACAAAAAGATTCTTTTCATGTCCTTCAATAATTCATAATGGTATCAGAGTCGTAAGTGCCGATTCTTAGTACTTAAAGCACCATACAGATTTGCAACATAAAGATGAAAAGGAGTTTCACATATGAGTAAGATGTTATTAGTTACAATGTGATTGCTCGAATATCTTTTCTCTTTCTCTCTCTTGTGTACAACTCACTCTCTTTCTTATTAAAAAGTTTGAAACCAATACCACCCTTCGGGGTGGTGTCTCCAAAATAAGGGACCTGTAAACATCTAGAAAAACCACCAATATAACCATTATTCGACCGTTACATTACCGAAAAATAGCTCTGACGACCGGAGTTTGATCAGAAAAACGATAAAAATCTCAGATCGTGAAACAAATCAAAACCCAATCTCCCTAGATAGGGCTGCACAAAACCGAACCATAACCATGAACCGAACCGAAACCGTGTCAATATTAACCAAACCGAACTGAAACCGAACCCTGTGGTTTGGGTTTAGGTTGTCAGTTTCACAAAACCGACACTTTCGGTTTCAGTTTAGGTTTGTGTATAAAACCAAACCGATATTCCATCGGTTAACCATTTAAGACCTACCATAGGATTGAAACATATATATTAGCCATTGATCGGTTTCCTAAGTAATCCAAACTAATCTCGAGCCATCGGTTTTAGGTGTTAGTTTACTTCCTTGTTTTTTCATTTCATTTTTTCTTCGCGACGATAGAGAAAAATAGAGGCAGAGAGGCGAGAGCAGATTTAGGTTTTAGGTCCTTACTCTTAATTCTCTTTTTGTAAATATTTCATTTCAACCTTTCTTCAAGGTAAGCCATTATCTTATCTGCTTTTTTATTTTCATTTGCTTAATTATGCTAGGAGTATGAATGATTATCTTTGATTGAACATATTTAGGGCTTCTTTATTTAATTTTCAATTCAATTTTTGCATGGATGTTTTGTAAATCGATGCATAGAGCATGTTAATTTATCTCAATTCCGTATTCGTTAAATCTCCTGATCAAATCTAGGGTTTTATTGTGATTTTATCTTAATAATTTTGTATGTCAATATATTATATTAGGTTTCGATTGTGGGTTCTGATTTAGTGAATTTTATCATGTTGTATGTTTATTAGCCACTTGGGCTTTGTTTAATTTTATTGATTTTGGGATAAATTCGGAATTTTTATTGTTCCTTGAGTTGAAATTTTGTTTCACAAGTCTTTAATTTTGTTCATTTTAGTTGATTCTTTGTAGTGATTTGGTTGTTTCTCAAGAAACTTAGGGCTTAGATGTATCTTGGATCATTTGTAGAATTCATTAGAGTCATATTCACTTTGTCTTTGGGGTTTGGGTGTATGAGAAGTCGGTGCTTAATTACAGCGCCTTTAGTTTTTGAATATGGATTGCATTTTCAGAATTGGAAAGGGTAGTCTGTCAGTACTACTCACTTCACTTCCTCTTTGGTGTTTGTAGTTGATTCAGTTTCTAGAATGCAATTCATTTTAACAAGTTACTCGAGGTTAACCCAAATTTTCGCTGTCTATTATAAATCTTTGAAATTGAATGATAACTATGAACTTTGTTATCTCGATTGTGTTCAAGTTATATCAAGTGAATTGAGCGAGAAACGAGGATATGGAGACATGAGATTTGTGTTTTGTGCTTTAGGTTGAACACCCTCCTTGACCTGAGGTAGTAATAAAGGAAGCTTTAAGAGTTGTAACTAGCATTTCTAGTTTCGTTGGCAAGTGAATTTTCAGATTACCATCCGGTCCATCTATGTCATTCTAGTTTTTTGTTGTGGGATAATTGTAGCCTTATATCAATTGTGACGTGTTTATGTCTAGACTTAGCTTATAGACAGAAAATGATTAGAAATATGTCGACAATGTGCTGCTGATCTTGTTTATTTTTCTTGGGAATGTTGTTATTGCTTGGGAATGTTGAAAATGATTTGTGAATCTACCATTTGTAGGCTCATCTCTGTTTATTTTTCATTCGCATGAGTTCCCGTGGAAGGAGGAGAGGTAGCTTGGGAGCCAGCAACTGCACCAGTTGATCCCGTCATGCCTGCAGCTAGTGGCTGGGAATGAGGGGAGCATTAAGCTCTTATATTTTTGTCGTCTTTTATTCTCTTTTGAGCTAGATACTGCAAACCTCTATTATTTTCATAGCAGAATGAATCTTTTCACACTGATGAGTTGTAGTTAACGAATGGTTAGGACTCTTAGGAGGATTATTCGAGTTAAAGCCTTTTGCTGTCAGTTTAGTTGCTCGTCATTTATGCCTCTGATATGTTGCCAACAAACTTTTCTGTTGCTTGTAGTATTGGGTGTACTATTTGTGTAAACTATAAAGTACTGGCACATTATTGTTTATAAATCATTCGGTTAACCAAAAACCGTCTGGTTTTTAACAAAACCGAGTAGAAACCGAAACCAATGAAACCAAATAGGCTATATGGTTTCATTGGTTTTCATTATTGGAAAACCGAGTACTTTGGTTTCGGTTTAGGTTTTGCCAAAAACCGATAAAACCCGAACCATGTGAAGCCCTATACCCTATTCAATTAGTTACTTAAATTTCTCAAAAGAAGCTTCCTACCTCTTTCTCATGCATCTTAAGAAATAATCTTCTTATTTAACTTAATCTCCGGCCACCAAAACCCCTGAAACTAATAGCTGCAAGAAGGAAAAATATTGGATGTTTTTTGAATCTCTTGGTTACTAGAAGACTCTCGGATACCAAGCCTCTCAAAGAAGACACAAAAAGACAAATACATTTGTTACTGGATACTAAGGAACAAAGACACTAAGACACCTTCTCCAAATCTTTGATACTAAGACTCTGGTTAGTTTTGAACCCACAATTGGGGGATATCAAAACTAATTGGGGGATATAGCTACAGGACAAAAACGGTGTCCCAATAGCAATTTTGGGTGACCCCCTATGTAATTATTTTTTTAATTCCTAATCTAGCCCTCACTAATCCTAATTAGTGATTAATTTTAATTAGTAAAATCTTAAGTATTGGGGGATATATTAGTTTGATTTTTTATTTTAATTTGTGTTAGTGAGGAGTAGAAGGAGAGGACAAAAATTTGAGTGGAATTTGTTTTTTTGAAAATGGAAGATGATTGTGATAAGAGAATTGCACCATCTGAATCTTTAGCTCAACTACAACAATCATATCTTCAATCTTCGGTGTATGATAACAACTCACAATTGGAGTTATATGATGAACCAACACCTTTGAATCATGATTTTCGTGACCATGAAGTGTTTTGTGAAGAACCAACTCAAGAAAGTAAACATGTTCAACATACAAGCAACCCCAACACACACGTAATGCTTCAAAGAGGTCGAAAATTTGATTTTTTTTTTTCGAAACCGCCATTTCTGTCTGAAAAAGCTTAATACCGGCATGCTCGTTGTATGAATACTACGCCGGAACCTCTATAACCGGCATTGTATTCATACAACTTTGTATGCCGGGACAAAATATCCACAACTGTTCAAGAACATACCGGCGTGGTATTCAAACCAAGATTGCATGCCGGTTTTCTGTCACATATTTAAGAGTATTTGGAAATTTGAAATACCGGCATGGACGTTAGCAAAAACCACCATGCCGGTACATGTCGGCTTCTATCTAAACCAAATAATGTAAACCGATTGTTAAGCATAGAAATTTCTATCCGGGACGAGGTACTGGCGGTGTTTTGAGCATTCCGTATATGCTTAAGTATGTGTACCGATATTTCTAAAACTGATCTCTACTATGCCGGAACATACAGTACAAACCAAAAAGACATGTTGTTGCGATCCTGGTTTCTTCGCATGTCGACATTGTTTACTCAACGTATGCGCCTTACTCTTTTCGGACTGTGGGTTTCGTCAATATTTTTTGTTGTATAATTTAATGGACATTGTAATATGAGTGTTAAATTAAGTTATTACCTTAATGAAAAGAGAAGTCTCAAAAGTTATTCAGTAGTTGACAAAGACATAGCTTCTCATGAAAAGAGAAGTCTCAAAATTGGAATAAGGATATTCAAGTCTGAACAATAAAAGCGATGGGCCAGTTAACTGGAAAGCCAAGTGCGTAATAAGAAGGTTACTTTGGGTATTCTATAGTTAAAAGGTTAAGGAGAGAGTTAAATTAAGTTATTACCTTTGCAAGTGATCACGTTTCCTCTTGTTTCATTTGGATTGAAGGAGCCATTGCCGTTGCCTTCTAAGCTGCCCATTACTCTCTCTGTCTCCCAACTTCTATGAATTTCTCGCCTTTCCTCTCGTTACACTTCGTTCCGGATACACCTAGGCTGATTTTATATGTCAAATGAAGTCTGGGGAAGTCAGACGTGGAAGTTTAAAGTCAAGTGGTCAATCAAAAGAAACAATAAATTATGAAAGGCGTATCGATACTAAATTATAAAGAGCTGATGGCCATGATGGCGATTACATAGAGTTGGTGCTGATACTGATTCCATGAGCTTAACTAAGTCGCATACTAAATCTCGGAATGACAACACCGAAAGAATAGCTGAGACCAGGAACTGAAAAGAATATAAGTTTATCAAAGTTATGGTACCGACATGGAAACTTAAATGTCGAGGATGCCGGTATATGATACCGGCATGGAAATTTAAATGTCGAGGATGCCGGTATATGATACCGGCATGGAAACTTATATGTCGAGGATGCGGTTTTGTCACATATTTATGAGTATTTGGAAATTTGGAATACCGGCATGGACGTTAGCAAACACCACCATGCCGGTACATGTCAATTTCTATACAGAACCAAATAATGTAAACTGATTGTTCCTAAGCATAGAAATTTATATCCGGGACGCGATACCGGCAGTGTTTTGAGCATTCCGTATATGTCGGTATGTGTACCGGAACATTTTAACTTTGGGTTGCGCCTTTGTAAGAATTTTGGAATCTATTTTTTTCTTTCTAAGCTTGATCCATTCCTTTGTTTTATAATTACACATTCCAATTAAGACCATATTTTTCTTCTTTTTTCTGTAGTGGTAGCTGGTGTAGAGAGGTTTGCCTTCAAAGGTGTTGCTTCGAATCTTGTAACGTATCTGACGGAGGTGTTGAAGATGAGCAATTCAACAAATGGCAAGAGCGATCCAACAGTTGGCTGGAATTTCTTTCTTGTTACCATTGTTTGGAGCATTTCTTGCAGACTCGTGTTTGGATAGATATTCTACCATTCTTTCCTCTTCTATTGTTTATGTTGCTGTAAGTATTTAGTTGCCGCGTTCAACACCTTGTATAATTTTGAAAAAGCTTATTTTATATACATTTTTTTTTTGGCTAATCATTGTATTAATTTAGGGATTGGTGGCATTGACATTAACAACGCTTGTACGGGAATGGATGGCTAAGAGCACCGAGGACCATGAAAAGACTAGTGCAAGTACTCCATGGTTTTCTTTTCCTCTGTTCTTGTCTCTATTTTTAATCGCTTCTTTGGCTTTTGACCTATAACATAAGCAAACAAAACAAACATAAGAAAAGTCATGGCAGTTTAGGAACCGGCATGGAAACTCTTAAACAAACCAATGCCGGTAACATGTTCCGGCATAAAACTTTAAATATCGAGCATGCCGGTATCGTAGTACCGGCATCCTATGGAACCTAAATAGTGTGCCGGTATTGAGCACAATTTCAGTGATGTTCCTGTATGTTTTAAGTGTACTACCGGCATTTTTGAATTGAACTAATGCATGCCGGTTTTAAGTACCCCGGCATTCACGAAACCTAGATACAATGCTGGGGTACAAAAAATTGTTCTGTGTGTTTTTAGTTGACTACCGGAATAGTCTTCAACCCAATTTGTATGCCGGTACTGCAAATTCACTATCAGAAATTGAAACCGGCGTGGTATTCATCCCAAATGCTATGCCGGTACCTAAACCGGCATGGTATTCAAACCTAGATCCTATGCCGGTACTCTCTGTAACTCGACAGTTTCAGCTATTGTTGGCGATTCTAACCTAAACCCATGGCTACAAATCGATTAAAACAATCATAAATGAGTTCAAAAATCACTTACCTTCTCAGAGAAGCCATGATCAGCGAGTGGTTGATCATCCGAGCTCGCTGATGCATCCTCTTCTAGTTGTTGAGCAATGTTCTCGATTCTTTGTTCATGTGTTTGTTGAGCAATCAATTTGGTTCTCGGTTTTGCTTTCGATTTGGTTCTTCGAGGCATGAACGATGAGGAAGAAGATGAAGATTTTTTTTTTGATCATCAAATCCGGAATTGGGGGATATATGAATTTGGTTATTTGATTTTATGTTTTAGGGGAAAGGGCATAACAGTCTTTTCATAATGTTTTTAATTAATCTAAGGGTGTTTTAGTATTTTCGCCCCCAAAAACACCCCTTAACAGCCACCTTTGGTTGGGAGAAGTAATTCATATCCCCCAATTAGTTTTCATATCCCCCAATTACGCGTTCCGTTCTTAGTTTTCTACATATTTTTTTTAACTCATGTTTGATTTACAATTTTTGACCTGTCCATCCCCGCAAGAAAAAAAGCAAGAAAAAAATCAATGATATGTTTTTTGTAAGGAAGTATTGATAGACGCATTTATGTGTCTAGTTTGTCCTCAATGTTTCGTATTGTTAGTACTCGATTTTGTCCTTATTATGGTGTTTTGTGTGTTTGTAGGTATTTTTTGGAAATAAAGATTGTTGGAAAATTCGGCTCGAAAAGTTGCTCGGAACACCCCCGGAGGACATTTTCTATTCGGACTCCCACTTTGGATAAGGGGTAACCCAATTACTAAGGGGCACCCAACTGATATTCGCACCTCCAGCTGTTGGATAAGGGGTATGGACGTGATATGCCCAAACAATGCTGGTATGGGTGTTCGAATGGGTTTATTTGGGCTGGATAATCGTCGGGAATAAAACAGGGAAAGCATGTGGAAGATATTCACAACAGTAATTGAAGAAGATATTCTGGCAAGAGTTGTGATTATATGGAAGATACGTGAGCTGTAAAAGAAGATATTCTCCAATATATTTCATTGATTAAGAAATATTCTTAATAACCCAAAGTTGCGTGAGAAGCTAAATCAGGAAGAAAATATTCCCATAATATTTTATTTAATGCCCGAGTTCAATGAAGAATAATTGAGAATTATGGAGTGATTAATGAAGATTATATGGAGTTATTATCGAGTATTTTCGATTCTGAAGAGTATATAAAGGGTTCTAAGTGTTTTGAGAAGGGACAGAGAGTTTGGGAGAGAAATAAGAACACATGTTGTTATAAAAGTTGCAAACACTTGTTTTTCATCATTTTCTCCATTTCATCATTTGTACACCTCCTTTGAGCAATAATAATGATTTTTGAGTGTGTTTCCAACAACATGATGAGCTAAACCCATCCTCTGGAGTGACGGAGGAAGCCATTCTTTCAAGAATTATGTGGTAACATTTACTTTATTAATTTATGCAATATTTTTATATGATTAATTGCATTGATAATAAATGAATTAAATGATTTTTATTAATCAAATGTGTTTTCTCTTGATGATGCATGCTTAGTTTTAGACTCTTGATGCGTTATGCTTGCGACTAACATTTGATATTTTGGAAATCTGATTTTGGCAATACTTTAGAATCAAATCAATTGTTTAAATTGCATGATATAAATTAATTTAAAACCACATAAGTATTGATGAATGGTGAAATCCTAGCTCCATCCTCTCCATAATTTTCACAACATCTTGTATTTTGAGTTTGTTATATTTTTGCTTTAAAAATTAAGTCTAAAAATCTGCTTTCACAAGTCTCAACGAACCTATTACTACAACATCATTGAAAAATATCATCAGTATTCACTACTATAAGTTTCTTTGTTGTGGTGGATAGAGGTCTCCAATCTTTCCGGTGATCTCTATGAGCATCCTAAGTTGGAATTGCCATGGCTTTGTAAACCGCAGGCAATCCGTGAACTACGGGAGTTAGTAAAGTTAAAATCACCTGATATCATATTCATATGTGAAACTATGTGTAAAAAAGAATTTGAGAAAGAAAATTTAGATCAATTGGTTATCTAAATACATTTATATTACCATCTATTGGAAAGAAAGGTGGTCTCGGTATTGCTTGGAATGATGGATTTGATCTATCTATTTTACATTCAAGTCAGAGAGGGTTTAAATGCGTCTTTAAATCCCTTAAAGCTAATACTAGTTGCAATTTACATTTCATCTATGGGGAGCCAAATCGTAATCTCAAACCAGATAGTTGGGCTCAGTTCCCTAATTAATATTAGGATGCATCTAGTCATGCTTATTAGTAGGTGATCTAAATTGTATTCTTCTACCTGAAGATAAATAGGGAGGAAGAATGGTTACAAACAATGATATGAAAATCTTAAAACACTAATATCGGTTTGGAACTTGAAAAAAATACCTTTCTCAGGTCCAGACTGTACTTGGACAGATAGCCAAGAAGGTGATAATCTGATAATGGAAATAATTGACAGAGCAGTTATCAATGGAAATTTGGAATCTAATTTTCCTGATACACATACATTACATTTACCGAGAATCTCCTCGGATCATTCTCCCATTCTCATCTCTCTCGGTCTTGGGGGCTAAAAATCTCCAAAGACCATTCCACTTTATGTCCAACTAGTCACAAGATAACACATGCAAAACTGTCATTGAGCAAGCCTGGGCAAGGCGTGTAAGGGGATCAAAACCTTATCAGCTCAAACAAAAATTAAACATGGTAAAACAGAAACTCAAAATTTGGAACAAAGTGTCCTTTGGAAATATAACACACTCCATAAGGGGATACAAAGGCTGCTATTTACCAAGCACAAGTTCATGATCCTGGCAATACCACAATAATCTCTGAATTTAAAGATAAAATGACGTATCTTTATTCTCTTAAGGAAATCTTATGGAAGATAAAACAAGAGAAATCTGGCTCAATGAAGGAGATGACAATAAACCCTACTTTCATAAAGCTATAATGTTTCGAAGAAAAATAAACAGTATAAATTGGATCAAATCATCTAATGGAACTTGGCTTACTACAAGAGAGGCCATTGTTAATGAGTTTATATCATATTTTCAGGAGCTTTATAAAACATCAAATCCTGAAGGTCAAAATTCATAGACTCAATGACACCAAAAGTCACTGTTGAGGATAATGATTTGTTATCGACACCTGTATCTGATGGTGAGATTAAGTGAGCTGCTTTTCAAATGGGAGCAAAAAAAGCTCCCGGGCCCGATGGATATACAGGGCATTTTTACTAAGAATATTGGGATGTAGTGGGTAGTTCTGTTTGTGAAATGGTCAAACATTTCTTCAACACAGGACACTTACTTACACAATTTAATCATACAAATATTTGTCTCATCCCTAAAAACCATATGGTTGACTCTGTGGACCAGTTTCGGCCAATAGGCCTTTGTAATTTTGCTTATAAAGTGGTGTCGAAAACCATAGCAAATAGGATGAAGCCTCTGATGGACAAAATCATTTCACCCCATTAAAGTGCTTTTGTCCCTAAGATACAAATTGCTAATAATGTTCTAATGGCCCATGAAGTGATTCCCTGCGTTAAGAAGAGAAACAAAGGAAAAGTTGGACTTGCAGCAATTAAGCTGATATGTCCAAAGCATATGATAGGCTTGAGTGGTCCTTTTTGGAAAAAGCAATGTTAAAAGTTCGCTTTAACCAAAATTGGATAAACTTAATCATGAACTTCCTGAATATTGTTTCCTACTCTATACTGCTGAATGGAATCCGTTTGGGTAATTTAAAAACCGAAAGAGGCCTAAGGCAAGGGGATCCAATTTCCCCTTACCTTTATATCATATGCACAGAGGCTCTATCTGCATACATATCTAAACTTGAGAAGACAAACCTTTTCCACGGTATAAAAATAGTGAATGCAGCTCCACCCATCAGTCATCTTTTGTTCGCAGATGACAACTTCATTTTCACAAAGGCTACGATACCTGAATTCCACGCTACGAAGAATTATCTCCAGAAGTACTGCAACGCAAGTGGACAAGAAATCAATTTCAAAAAGTCTGGTTTGCTGCTAAGCAAAAATGTACATCCAAGACACAAAATATTACTAGCCAAACTTCTTGGCATTTCGAACTTACATCTTGGAGAAAAATATTTAGGGGCACCAATTAACATTCTTAGATCCAAAACTCAGACTCACCTATCTCTTCTCACTACTGTTGAGAAAAGGGCAAGTAGTTGGCTAACCCACTTTCTCTCTCAAGCAGGAAGAACAACTCTGGTTCAACATGTGGGACAAGTTATGTTAACATACCAAATGGCAAATTTCCTAATCCCAAAGAATCTATGTCAGAAAATAGATGCTCACCTGAACAGATATTGGTGGGGAGAAGATCCAAAGTCAAAAAAGAGGAAGCTACATTTGTTGGCCATAGAGAATATCTGCAAAACAAAAAACGAAGGTGGGTTAGGTTTAGGGAACAACGAAATCAATAACACGGCTATGATGGCAAGAAGTGTTTGGAGACTTGTGGAGAATCCTAACTCCCTATGGGCAAGTGTTCTTAAAGCAAAATATATTCCTAAAACAGATGTCTTGCATGCTAAGTGTCCAAATACAACTTCTTGGGCGTGGAAATGTATCTATAAAACTATGGAAAACATTAAGCCATTCATCTCATGGGTAGTGGGAGAAGGACAATTCATAGACCCTTGGTGTGACAACTGGATTCCAAGCAAAGGAGTTGCAACACCAAAAGATAACATAGTACCTGACCCTAATCTCACAGTAGCTGACCTTATCAACCAACGAACGAGAACATGGGATTCAAAGCAAAACTTAATGCTATTTTTGATCAATCTTATGTGGAGAAGATTGAAGACATACCTTTGACCCTTATTCCTACTAGAGATGGAAGAATATGGGTAAATGCTAGAGATGGAAAATTCTCAATTAAAATTGCATATCACGGTCTATCCTCAAGAGGTGACATTGCCAATTCTGATTTATGGAGCAAATTGTGGGCTCAGAAATTACCTGCAAGGGTGAAATTATTTGTGTGGAAGGCTCAAAGGAGCCTTACATGTGAATCTACTTCTACATCACAGAATACATTCTTCAGATTTTATTTGCCCTAGATGCAAATTGAAAGAAGAAAGTATAATGCATGCACTAGTTTCATGTTCACATCTCAACACAATATGGTCCCAATCAAATATCACAAATCATGAGTTCCAAAATATTACTTTTGATGAGTGGATAAGATACTGGTTACAGCTGACTCCCTATCAAGATGATTCCAACAGAATTGAAACATACCCAATGATAGCTTGTATGTGTTGGTCAATCTGGGCTAGCAGAAACGAAATTGTCCATAATAGGATAATTGAAGAACCATCCTCATTTCTGGCTAGAGAAAATCGATGCTGCCTGTGCAAATCAACCAACCACACCTCCTAAAAATCTCTGCAATCACACCAATATCTGATATCTCAACTTGGGTATCTCCACCGTCGAATTGGACCAAAATCAATTGTGATGGGGCTTGGAATCTCTTCTCAGAAACAGGGGGAATTGATTTTATCTTTCGGAATTCAGATCATCAATTTATACTTGCAGAGGCACTTTACGTTGGTTGTTTCTCAGCAGAAGAAGCAGAAATTAGAGCAGTAAGAGACTAGTTAGCATTAGTGTTTCCCTTGTGTTGGTTGCATTGCTCTGGATTCAAGGGAAAGCTGCTGGTTAGTAAGAATTTTCCTGTGTGTGTTTGCACTGCGTTGCCTAGTTTGTGTGGCCAGTGTTTCAAGTGATAGCCGATGTCTCTCATTTAGGCGTGTTTATATTGCATTTTATATGCCAAAAGGCTAGCTTTTTTGGTGTTTTTCGTACTAGTAGTCGTGGGTAGTAAAAATGCGATTTTGGGAAACAAGTAGTATTTGGCACTCTGAACGCATTAACCATCAAGTGAGGTACCTGTTATTTGAGAGCAGGTATGAGCTGATTGTATTGTAAACGCATCAAGAACTGAAATTATGGTCATCTAGCTGACCAGATTCTCTATGTAGCTTTTTCACACTCAAATATTCTAAATCTTTTTGATACTGGAGCACAAAGCCATGCTTGGTTCCCCCAAAATGTGGGACATTTTCCTGGTGGGAATGGATTCTATGGTTGTTCAGTTCAGAGGTCATTATTCTCCTCGCGATCATACACACTTCCAAACTAGTTAGTGTGACTACTGTAAAAGCAGATTGGGTTGGAGCCTTGGAAGCAACACATTGTTAGCAAAATTATTCGCAATTTTCCAAGGCTTTATTATTTAGTCAGGTGTATTAATTTCTAGCCTGACTATGTGTTCAAAACAAACTTTTTCTTGGCAAGACGAATTATTTTGAGTTTTATTGGACATAAACTAAAAGAAAAATTTACACCTTAAACGAATGTAAATAAAATTCGTTATACACAAAAGTAAAACTCTGATTATCTAATGAATGTTTATTCTTTTTTTTTTGGTTCCTATCTGTAACTTTTTCAATTTCCTCCGACATCTCAATTGCACTGGAGTTTGTCAATCCGACACAAAATCCACTCATCTTTTTTGTTATTTTCCTCATTTTCATATTCTGTCACTGTAGTGTATTGTTGCATGACATACTCAGTTATATACGCTTTACGACCCCGGACTTCATGATATACCCAAATTTCCTTGCGTCCAATTAAAACTGTAGAGTCTGCGCTCGAATAAATGGAACTACATGGTTTACTTGACAACCAAAAGCCTTGCCCTGCAACACGAATCCGAAACTTGTAGTTGCCTGCTTCTACTGCTTTTTTCCTATAGCACTTTCGTGTAAACAAGTACCACTGGTTTGGTTCATACCCCTTGTAATCTTGCGTGAGCTTTTCAGGATGATGGTCGTAGAAATTGAGCACTTCCTTCATTCTGTTTTGCTGGTAATGCTTCTCCTAAATTTTTTCTGGCGAGGTAGTAATGAATCAATATTGCATCTGCTGGCTTGAATTTAAAACCAGACGGAAGCCTAGCCAACTTTGCTTCATCATCAAGATCCTTTGGCATTGTGTTGGTGCTAGAGAGGTTGATGTTGACACTTGAAGAAGAAGAAGACATTGTATCTGTTTAATAAGAAGGAATGGATAGAATTAGTAACAAATTAACAACGACAGAATATGCATTACAGTGTTAAAAATTACAAGATTAGCTTCTGCAGTTCTGCTACAGTAATAAGAAATGCATTCTGGTATTTACTGCACAAGAACCGTTTACATAAGAAATCAACTTGTTCTTGGTATCTCACACACAGCTAGTGAACAATGCATGTAACAACCATGAACTTTTAAATATAAGTATTTTTACGGAAACTAAAGTTAGAATTAATTATATACAGGTATCTGGAATTAAAAAAATAAAATATTTTTTGAAAGGTATTGGAGAAAACTAACCATGGTGAACATTGAGATTCGATGATCCGATGTTGCTGTTCAGATTTGACAATCCAATGTTAATGAGATTTGAAGACCCGGTGCAAATTGATTCCATTTTATTTAAAGTATGAATGTGAGATTGATGATCGTGACGAGAGCTTGAATGCGTTCTTTTTGGGTTGTGAACACATGCTTTATAGGTTCAGAATGAGGGATATTAAAGTAAGTTAAAGATTTCTGTTTCCCAGTCGAAAAGGGAAAACTAAACCCGATTTCCTAATCTAGTCGACTTCTAATTACTAACAATAACAAACTTGTATCTACCGTTTGATTTTTTTTTTTTTTTTTTTTAAAATCTCAACCATCAGATGGTTTGGATGAGTCGGTTGTCAGAATTCTTCACCGACATATACGAGTCGGTTACACTTATAAATCTGACGTCCGTTTCTTATAATGGAGAACTTAATGCAAACACAACTATACAAGGGATTTATATGAACCCTAGAATTTGTTCATAGAGTTGAATGGCCGAGACTTGTCTGGCCATCCTTGGCATTGTTGGTGAAATCCCTAGAAAAGCAAGCATTTTATACTTGACCCTTTAGACCAAAGTCTGATATTAGGATGACAATCGTCAGACGTTACTAGAAATCAATTTCATTCATGATCCTGAATTGCAAAATAAATTTGATACAGAATTTCAAGAGAATGAAAATGTGACATACTTTTATAGGAACCTAAGCTAAGTCCATGTACGAGCCATTATATTAAGATCTAGACTCATGGCAGTGCATCCAAAGTGGTAGGTTTATGTAGTAGGTTTGGTGGAATTGACATTAGTGGACTGTGGAGACAATTTTTCACATGGCCTAGTTGGAAACATACAACTCTGTTCGTATCTTTAGTGTTACACATAATTGACTATATCGTTGCATAAGTTCTTCCATTCTGCAACAGCATGTTTCGGTTTGAGTAATTAAGATGGTCACATAAAAAAAAACATTCTTAAGGTTGAGAAGCATATTTATGTCAACCAAATGAAAAATCTAGCTTATTCAGACAGATTCAGCTTTTTCATGTGAACCGAAGCCCAACCAAATACTGAGCACTACAAAAAGAAGCAGTTACGAACCTCGTGAATTATTGTTCAGCATGTAAACCGCAACCGTAGAATATATTCCTCCGGACATTGTATGCTTCAGGTACCAGTCAATATCAGTGGTTTAATGACCTGAAGCATACAAGATCCATCAATTAGCACTGCCTGCTGATTATAACATTGAAATATTCAGTTGTTGTGCCTGCAAACAGACGCACAACAGCATAAATTGACAGAAAAAAAAAATTAAGGATACAAATTTAAAAAAAAGTTCAGTCAGTCCTTGAAGTTCCAACTAGATAGGAAATTGTTTAGAGTATGCCACCTGAATGATAAGACGAGCAGCAAAGAATCCGTCAGTTTAATTTAAATGCTTCTAAATTGTAAGTACACTTATTTATCTCCCTCGCCACGTGTACTAGCAAAGCCCACGTGGAGGCCACGTCATAAAAGTGGATGACACGTAGGGGCATCCATAGGATCTAGACGGCGTGCCATCTGTCAAGTTCAACGGTCGAAGATGAAGGAGCATCAAAGGAAGGTATCCCCACGTAACACCAAAGAGCTACTCTGCTACACTTTACCTCATCACGAGGTGAGGTATAATCAACGGCTGGGGAAAGTCCAACTGACACAGACGTGACAAGGGAAGACTGACACCGCCTGGCGCAGACTGTACCGCCCTAACCACTCGCATTTAGTGCTGCTCAGAGGGCATGCGTCAGATGACCAACGAAGAGAGCGGGGGTTGGTCAGCGTAATGAACATAGGAATTATAGAAGGCGCGGAATGATAAGGAAGTCCGCGGACTATGCACAGAGCACAAGAAGATAAGACTTCAACAGCTCTTTTCCAGTGGACCCACTTAAATTAGCTATATATATGTCCCTTCCAAACAGGAGAGCAAGGGGAGGAACATTGAGAGAGAACTAGAGAATATGAGAGAGATCAGTGAGAAGTAAGTATGAGCATCAACCTGTGGGTTTGATGAACACTAAAAGTCTTGCAACTATTCTTGTAACCATTTATCTCATAGTGAATATCCCCAGACCCGTGGATGTAGGCCTTAGTGCTGAACCACGTAAATCATTGTCTCCTTTACGTTTAGCATTCATATATCTTTATTTATGTGTTTACTTCTTAGATCTACCATTTTGGATGTTGATGAGATCATGACAAACCAAGGGGTTTGGAATCAATGAATCAATATCTATCTATGTATTTTATGCTATGTTCACACTTCAATGCGTATATTCAATTCATGCTGAGATTGTTTGTGAACACGTGGATGCCTACGTGATTTCCGTGTTCACATAAATGATGTCCTGGTTGGACTCTAGCTGCAACCACATTTGACTGCTCTAAGAAATGTCAGTTGGTGTGCCTTGTTGCCAACTTTTCCTAATGATCAGACATCTTCATAAAGCTAAAAACACAAAAGAAAGTTGAATAAGACTAATTCCAACTCTCCAAAAAATAGCATTTAAAAAAATAAACTGTATGATTCCTTTTCAACAGTCTCCGTGATAAGAATTCAAATATGGAAGTTGTTAAAATTTTGTTGCAAGTAGCGCTCGTCCAGACCAACCAATCAACATAACATAAAAATCATTAACACAAACTAGCGGGACATGGGCCACTAAGATAAGGCACAAGCATTTTAGCATGGTCATAATTTATGTATATATGATGAATAAGCAGGAGAAAACTTTCTAATAAACTCTAGACAAATCTAGACAAGGTCAGCTGAACAATAGCATTGAGAGAAACACATTGTTTGTACAAGCATTCACAATGTCAAGATACTGTGTCAAAAGGAAATAAAGGACAATAGGACGAAAAAGTATGATGAAATAGTACCCGTGGCAAAGGAAAGGCCAGTTTCCCGAAATATGTTATACTTGCTCCAATCCTTCCCGGAACTTTTCGTGTTCCTTCGGTCTGGAAAAATTTCAGCATTAGAATATGTCTTTTTCAAATATATAAGAACACATAGCTCATAGTGATAACAGTCATATCCTCAATCAGTAACATAAAAACAATGAACTTCAGGTACCGGGAAAAGTAGCAAAATTAACAGAGAACCTTATTGCCAAAGATTACAGGAACGTGATCAGCTTCTAAAGCACATGCAAAATATGAAATCCTAGTCAAGTCCATAAACTCCATGAACAATCCATATGGAAAACAACCGATTACTATTTCTTGATGTCTACCAGAAGAACATTTAAGCTAAGTAAAGGAAAGCAATGGATCACCAAGATGTGCTTTCTAACCTTTGAATAACTTCAGGCTCATGAAAACTTTCGAAGGATGAATTTTCCACCAATAGACATTGTTAGCTAAAATGAGCCCGAGTATTAGGGATTCGATGCATTTTTCAGATTCCATACATGCCTTTGCAACTATAGAAAAAATATAAGTTTGTTAACAACCGCCCAAGTAGTAGCTGCCACTGAAACCAACAATGTATTCTTCCAGTTGCTACGAGATCAATAAAAAATTCCCAACAAAAGATTTCTTGGGTGGGGTAGGTCCTGAGATCAAATCCGATGAATAAGAAAAGTGGTGTATAGCCAGTCTAAGGGTAGGCGGGCTGTGCTGGGTGACCGAGGGCCAGCACACCAATATAAACCAAGCTTTGCCACAGTGACAGTATATAAAGTAATCATCTCATGATAAACTATGCTGTAGTGATGTACAAAAGAACCACGTAATTTGCATCTAGGTTCCAGAGTCATTGCCATTCATAGATTGGATCATGCCCACACCACCTATTTCTCATCTATTTTACATCAGATGTAGTTTCATACAACTGATGATCAAGTTCACCTTAGAAATGAACTTAACAGGTCGGTTAACTAATGTTTGAAGGTGAGTAGAAGAAACCAAAACAGTTTTATTTCCTACGCAAGGCTATGTTTCATATTGAAATTTGTTCCTGAAGGACTCAAAATTAATGATGCATCATATATTCCATGTATCTTTTTGCGGTGTTTTATTTTTTTCTCTTAAAGTTCTGTGGTGTTCTTGTAAAGGGAGTTTAGACTAAGTCTTATGGGCTAGATTGGAGGTGCTAGATTATCACTTAAGTGTTGCAATTCAAAAAAAAAAAAGTGTGGCAAAAAGTTAACACTAGTTCTCTCTCCTACCAGTTGCTAGCATGTGAACTAGCATGCTAGATAGTTACGCTGAATGATTCAGCGCTTGAAAAACTACCTTTTCGCGGAATGGTTCAGCGCTGAGAGATTTATTTTTGATCTGACGACTGAGATTTAAAGCGCTGAACCATTCAGCGCTGGGCTGACGTGGACTGCTAATCTAGCTGCTAGATTAGCACTCCCATAAGACTTAGGAGGTAGCCCTGACTGCTAATCTAGGTGCTAGAGTAGCACCCCATAAGACTTAGTCTTACGTTTAATAATCTTATTAAAAGAGCACGAAAACGTATTTTCTATAGTATTCATCATATATTAAGATAAAAGACCATAGCAAAGCAAATTCCCTACAACTATAGTATCATAGACAATATAGCACATACTTTGAGAAGCAACAAAATTACGATGGGGCTATCTCAAATCCCAACCTACCAAAGACAATTATAAACAAACGCTACCTATATAAACCTAAATCAACGGATAGCATAATAACCCTCGTACAAAGATTAAAACAACGTTAACATTCCATTGTAGGGTTTTCAACAGAAAATTATAGTGTTTCAAAATCATTTTAGGACTTGATTTCATTACAGAGGACGACTTCTCATTTTTATTTTCTAGGTTTTTCATTTGCACTAATTAATTTTGGCCACACTAAAAGGAAGGATCAATTTTTTTTTCATGACAACACCTAAAATTCCGCTTAAAAACTAAATCATGAAAAACTCATTTCTAAGAAAACAGGATTCATCATATTAACACCATAATCGTCAAGAAAAATTAAGAACAAAAAATAACTAAAATCACCCAAAAGAGGCGAAATACCAATCAGTGATATAGTTCGGTAAAGAGAAACATGAGAAGTTCAAGGAATAAGGAAGTAAACTTACTGGTGAAAACGATTTTTGAGAAAAGGATTCAGCTTTTTTCAGAGTTTGGGTTTTGTTTTCCCCCATTCGTCGGATTTCCTCCACCTAACAGTGAAAGTGCGAAGAAAGATTTTAAAAATTGCAGAGCTTATGGAATTTGAGAGTTATACGTTATTTTATTTTATTTTACTTTATTTGGAAGCTTAAAGTTACTTTATTACCCTTACTCGGTTGTTGTATTTATTCGTTTACTGTGTATGCACTAGGAGGTACGCCGTCCCCGATAAGTATATGTAGCCAGTAGGGCAAGGGGACAAGGCAGGGTTGAGAGTATGGGTTGAATAAGTATTTGTTTTCGAATAATGGTGTCGACTTTTTCTAGAAACGGGAGAAGTATTTGTTTTTTTTTTCATATTTTTTTTTATCAATCAATATATTTCCGTTTGATTCAAATCAAAAGACTGATTATATATGATCGCTTATAAGAATAATATAAACATCAAAATTGTTACAGACAACCCTAACAAATTAACCATAGATAAAGAGATTCCTTTAAAATACTTGGATAGTTTGTTGTTGGATTGGGATGAGAGGAAGGATGACACACCCATTCAGAGTAAAATCATGTGTATCATGACCGGAATAACAAGATTTCAATATGAGAATATGACAAAATGTGAGCTTGTCAATGGTGTTGACGATGAGAGCATCGAGACTGAGGTTTGCATCGACCACAAGGTGAGCTTAACTTGAACTGGGTACCTCAATTTCTAAGTGGGATCATTGTAAGTCGAACTCGGCATTTAGCGCACATCACTTCCCAGAGATTTCTGGAAATGGGAAATTTTCATTGCTTATTAATAACATATTATCTATGCAGTCATTTTGCAACTTTGGCGAGCCTAGTGTGAAACTCAACATCAAATTCATGCATCAGAAGCACATCCCTTTCCCATGGAAAATGTTTTTGTGGGTCTCACTCCAATTTGATCCGTGATATGTATTGATTAGACCTGGGTTCACATTTTATTACACATGTATCCGATTTGACATGTAATCGTTATGAATGCTCATCTATAAATAAGACAAGGATGAAGCTTTTCTAGTACACATGTACCTAGAACTAATTAAGTAAAATGGTTCACAGAGAGAGAGATATGGAAATACTAACACCGATTTTTATATTCAACAAATGAAGAGAAAAAAAAAAGTTGAGATATTAGAGGAAACTGTATTATGAGTTATGCAAAGGATTTCGAAAGTAGTAACAGAAAAAGAAATGGGGTGAAGAAACCAAAACAGCTTTATTTCTTATGCAAGGCTATGTTTTATATTGAAATTTGTTCTTGAAGGACTCAGAATGATGCATCATTCCATGTATCTTTTGGCAGTGTTTTATTTTTTGGTCTTAAAGTTCTGTGGTATTCTTGCAAAGGGAGTTTACATTTAATAATCTTACTAAAAGAGCATGAAAACGTATTTTCTGTACAATAAAACTCCATATATTAATAAACTTGGGACTTAACAAAATTATTAATATATGGAGTTTATTAATATAGGGAGGTATACCAAAAAAAATTTGCTCGACAAGAAGCTTTAAACATGGTTGACAAGTTGGAAATATTTTAGCTTCAAGAAGAAGGTGCATATAGTAACGAGGTCTTACACATATGTAAATCAAAAGATGCGATAACAATCTAAAAAATTGCATTATTTTCTCAAACAACTATAGATACATATTTTTCTTCATCTTAAATTTTGATGTAACAAGATCTATAATTTTCCGATTATGTCTATTATATTAATATATGGAGGTAAATTCCTTATGGTGGGACTAGATAAATCTATTAATATTAAAATATGGAGTTTATCACTATTTATAACTGGCCCAAGTTAGGATCATAATTTTTATCAATACATGGATTTTTTACTTTAGTATTCATCATATTAAGATAAGAGACCATGGCAAAGCAAATTCCCTACGTCTACAGTATCATAGACAGTGTAGCACATACTTTGAGAAGCAACAAAATTACGGTGGGGCTATCTGTAAATCCCAACCTACCAGCACAATTATAAACAAACGCTACCTATATAAACCTAAATCTATGGATTTTATAACCCTCATACAAAGATTAAAACAACATTAACATTCCATTGTAGGTTTTCAACTGAAAATTCTAGTGTTTCAAAATCATTTTAGGACTTGATTTCATTACATAGGACGGCTTCTCATTTTTATTTTCTTGGGTTTTCATTTGCACTAATCAATTTTGGCCACACAAAAAGGAAGGATCAATTTTTTTCATGAATTTCATACAAACAACACCTAAAATTCCACTTAAAAACTAAATCATGAAAAACCCATTTCTAAAAACACATGATTCATCATATATCAAGAAAAATTAAGAAAGAAACTCACTAAAATCACCCGGAAGAGGCGAAATACCAATCAAGTAATATAATCCTAAAAGAAAGAGAAACATGAGAAATTCAAGAAAATAAGAAAGTAAACTTACTGGTGAACGATTGTTGAGAAAAGGATTCAACTTTTTTCAGAGTTTGGGTTTGTTTTCCCCAATTCGACGGATTTCCTCCACCTAAGTAAGAGGGAATCAATGAGAGTGCAAAGAAAACTTAAAAAACTGCAGAGTTTATGGAATTTTGAGAGTTATACGTTATATTTATTTTTGAAGCGGGAAGTTACGTTATTACCCTTACTCGGTTGTTGTATTTATTCGTTTACTGCTTATGCACTAGCAGGTACGCCGTCCCGATACGTATCATACAGAAAAGGCACAAAGCAAGGTTGAGATTATGGAATAAATAATTTATTTTAAAAAATCAGAAATGGAAGAAGTATTTGTTTGTTTGCTTCTTCAATTAACATATCAGTTTTATTCAAATCAAAAGACTGATTATATGATCGCTTATAAAAATAATACTCCCTCCGTCCCAAATTAGTTGAGCCATTTGTAGTTTGCACAAATATTAAGGCAAGGAGAATTGGGGAGTATATTTAAGTATTTTTTACAAGTATGCCCTTATGGATAATAACTTGCAAAACTTAGAAATGATTTATCTCTTAAACTATACCACGGTTTTTCGTAAACTTTATAACGTTGAAAAACATTTTAAAACACATACGTAATTTAATATAAACATGACTATCAAATTATACATATTTCTTACTGAAGAACGATAATCAATTAAAATGATTGTTTTATAAATATCTCTTGATTTGTTAAATAGCTCATCTATTTGTGCGACAAAATTTAAAACCAATTGGCTCAACTAATTTGGGACGGAGGGAGTACAAACATAAAAATTGTTATAGACAACTCAAACAAATTAAATTAAATGTAGACAAAAAGATTCCTTTAGAATATTTGGATAGTCTGTTGTCAGATTGGGCTGAGGGAAGGATTTCAATCTGTGACTATGATAAAGTATGAGCTTGTCATAGGGGTTGACGATGGGAGCATCGAGACCGAGGCGTGCATCTACCACAAGGTGAGCTTAACTTGAACCGGGTATCTCTATTTTCGATCTGGGATATTCATTGTAAGTTGAACTCCGCATTTAGCTCACATCACGTCCTAGAGATTTCTGGAAATAGGAATTTTTCATTGGTTATTAATAACAGATCATCTATGTAGTCATTTTGCAACTTTGGCAAGCCAAGTGTGAAAATCAACACCAAATTCATGCATCAGTAGCACATCCCTTTCTCATGGAAAATGTTTTTGTGGTCTCACTCCAATTTGATCGTGATATCAGTTAGACCTGGGTTCACATTTTATTTGTCGTAGTTTTTGTGTTTTAAAAATGATTAGATATCGGTTTGTACGGAAGGATTGCTTTTCATAAAGAGTATATGACCGCCAGTTAGGGAACCTGACATGTAACTGTTATGAATGTTCATCTATAAATAAGATAAGGTCGAAGCTTTTTCTAGTACACATGTATCTTGAACTAATGAGGTAAATGGGTTCACGGAGAAAGATGTGGAAATACTAACGTTGATCTTTAATTATATTCAACAAACAAAGAGAAAAAAAACAGTTGAGATATCGGAGGAAACTGTATTATGAATTATGCAAAGGATATCAAAGGTACAGACCGAAAGAAAAAAAAAATGGGATACAGAAAATGAGAAACTGGGTATCGGCAAATGGCAACTTCGCTAATTATATTTGGACGACACTCTTAGCAAAATATACTTGGGTTAACCAAATTCTGCCAGGACCGGCAATTAGAAAGAGTTCAAGTCAAAATTAACACTCTTACGCTATCATTTCTATAAAATCCTTCTAATTTTTGACAAAATAAATTTAATTCTCGTTCTATTAATCCGAAATAACTCTACCATAATTTTTGACATGAAGGTTAAGAGAGAAGAAGACCGAAGAGGAAAGAGAGATTTTAGATATATAGAAATAGATACACCAGTAAGTAAACGATGAAGAATATGATGGGACTTTTAAGACTAGACAGAAGGCAAACTTAAAGGCAAAACAGGTTGCACGAATGCTTAGGAGAAATACACAAAAAAGGAGGCAGCTTATAAACCAAGGTATAAAGAAGCACATCTCCCTATCTGCCAAAGAGGTTGGACTCTACATGCTAGGGAGATGGCTCGATACATCTATTAAGTAAGTTCGTACAAAAGCTATTGCTTTTGGGTAATTGTGAACTTCATTTCATGTTGAGACATCTGTCACAAATAGGTCAACCATTCCCTTCGTTTTAACTTTGAAAGATCCTAAAGTCAATGTTTGACTTCTAAAAAAACAGGTCAGGCAAGTCGGATGGCTTAAATCTACAAAATTCCTACCCGCACCCAAATAGTTTTGAGAAAGAAAAAAAAGAGCAAGTGAAGAGAATATACCCCAGATTCTCCCACGCGGTGCATCTTGTATACGTATAATCAGAGGAATGGATAGAATCAGTAACTTATAAACAACCATCAGAATATGCACTACTACAACGTTAAAATTACGCGATTAGATTCTGCTATAGTTTGAGTATATGGCACACAAGTTCTATGCGTTAATGTTTTGGGCGGACCTTATATAGGAAATGCATGAGGACCATTGACATAAAAAATAACTTCTTCAGGTATCTCACACGTAACTAGTGAACAATGCATGTAAGAACCATGAATCTTTTAATATAAATATTCAGTGTTTGTTTTACAGAAACTAAAGTTACAATTAATTATATGCAGGTACTGGGAATTAAAATTTTTTTGAGAGGTATTGGAGAAAACTAACCATGTTTGAGATTTGAAGACGCAATGCTGATGAGATTTGAAGACCTAATGTAAATAGTGTTTATCGACTCCATTCTGTATAGGATATGCATGTGAGATTGAAACAGTTGAATAGAATTTAAATGGTATAATTGTGAGTTTTCTTTTTGGTTGTGCACACAACATGCGTTATAGCTTCAGGAATACTCAAGCCCATAATTACGGTCAACTTCTAATTATTGACAAGCTATTTTTTAGCAGTTAGATTTTTATCTTTTATATCTCAACAATTCTTTCATAATAATTCTTCGAGGAATGGGTCACCGACACACATGAGTCGGTTGCATCGATAAATCGCATCTAGGACGGAAAGCCGTATGTTTATAGTTTAAATTTAAGAACCATCAAGTGGTCTGATGGTTCTCATGCTCCCTCCCACTGCGGAGGTAGGGGTTCGAACCCCGTAATTGCCATTATCCACTCCAATTTAAGGAGTTTGGAAGTAGTCTAGGAAACACTAGTCTAGGGTACCCAAAAAAAAAAAAAAAAAAAAAAAAATCAAACGAAAGACGTTTGGTGCCTCCAAATAATTAGCAGCCTTGTCACCTTCAGAAAGCGATTTATACTCTGTTAGAATACGGGCATCCAACTCAAAACCAATTGGCAATGAGTGGAGAGTCCCTAAGGGATTATAAACCCCAGGATCTTAGATAACCCAACAATGTAGGATTAATAATCTCAACACGCCCCCTCACGTATAGCCTCGTTGGGTCTAACACGTGGACAATAAATCGGCTTACGCGGAGTAAAGGCGCGGTCAAATGGCTCGTCGCAAATAGCCTGCTCTGATACCATGTTAGAATACGAGCATCCAACTCAAAACCAATTGGCAATGAGTGGAGAGGCCCTAAGGGATTATAAACCGCAGGATCTTAGATAACCCAACAATGTGGGACTAATAATCTCAACATACTCGACCCTTAAAACCGAACTATGAAATTAGGATTACAATCTGAGGTTACTAGAACTAGTTCTTGAAAGTAATCAGCAGACTGGAAAAGAAGAAGATCCAGACTGCGAAAAAAAGAATTCCGTTGCAGTTATAAGGACACTTGAGAAACAAAAACTACTACAACTTCGACAAAGTATGTTGACAAAAATACCACCATGATCTTCAAAACCCCCAGAAATGATCCGTAAGATTCTTGGGCATCCAACACAGATGTGCAGAGAATTATTGACAAAAAAAAATTCATTGAGTAGTAGTTAACCCGGAACATATGAAAAAAGTTTGTTACCTGAACATACCAAGAGAAAGAAAAGAAACATGCATGGGATAAAATATAAAATTGTCTCATCAGAGAAGATGAGCAAAACATTATATGGAAACAACAGAATAACCACACATTGAAAAACCTCTGGATGTCGAACAGCAACCTCTCATCGTCCATGAAGTTGACACAACTTAAGATCTCCCTACCATATGCATGTATATTCCCTCTTTAAGGTTCTCTGCCAAACCCCATGGCATGAAAAGTGATATGAACCTCATCTTATCAGGTAAAGAAGTCATGCTTGTCTACTGTAAGCCTGGTAACATGCATCAAAAAAACTTATTATGTATCTAAAAATCAATTTGAGCATATAATATAGATGACAAGAGTTAACAACCTAAACTCTTGAATAGAACATCCAGAAAATAAAAGATGCAACTAAGTAGAAAGTAGGAATTTCTGTAGCCTTACAGTATTTTCATTTTGGTATCCTCATGTGTTGTGCCAAATTGAGAACCCTCCAGGTGAAATTATGCAAACGTAGTGCAAGTCTCTCAAAAAACCTTAGATTGAGAGTGGAATGCGAAGTGTCTCTCGAACATGTGAAGGAAACATGTCCGTTGAAGCATGACTAGCTTGATAAATTTTTGAATGTGATCAGGATATGCAATTGTAAAAAATCTTTTCAATTTGTTGTTATCTTGGAATGGTCTGTGACTGTACAATGAAGTAATCCCCATGGGAGTGATAATTCCCAGTGGTTTATACTTCATGAAAGCTTAAAATTTCTCGAGCTGGATAGAACGAGGGGATCTAAAGGAGTATTTGGTTTGAAAAATCTCATCCTTTTCTCGATTTTGTATGTGATACTATGGGCAGTCAGCGCTAACATTTTGGTGTCTAGGTATCTCAAGATCTATCGATCGGTAACGAGAATGCTCATGATGAAGAAAGTTAAAAGACGCACAAGAATGACTACTGTAACATAGAACTGCGACAATGCTCATGTTAGATAATACTTGTTATCATTTTCTGAGTACATGATGAGTTCATCAATCAAGAAGCCATATATGAATGTTCATTTAATATAAGGAGGCGAAATAAAAAACGAAAAATCAAGTTCGAGAGAAATATACCTCATGGGCTTTATCAACTTGTTGAACCTTTGTTTCAGCATTGGACTCATGCCTATTTATATCTGGATGCAATGTCTTTGCGAGCTAAAAAAGCATCCAACGACAACAACTGAGATGTGAAAAATGACATGAAATTGCTACACGTTGCAGAATCATAAGAAATACTTGACAACAATATACAACACGTAACCAGTCATAAGAACATGGTTAACATTAAAGTGTATGTACAGTATGAAAAAGAAAAACTTCATTGCGTAGTTAAGCAGGGTCAAAGCCCAGCCTAACTACTTTCCAGTGCGTGGTTAAGTCTGGAAATGCAGTTGTCCTAAACCAATTATCCCTACTGACCCCCATTAAAAGATAAGCGCCTTTACTTCATTGATCACTGTCCCTTCCAGTCTAGGTACCTTGTGAGCCATTGCTCTTCTATTCATTTCATATGGACCAGCAAATAGCAAAAACAACGAGAGGCCAGATTTGTCTACCTCTATTTCTCCCTCTTCTAAACTTCCAGGCCTCTAGTTGAGCTGAGATTGATTCAAATTGCACCCACCTGACATTAAAACCCCAGATGAAATAATTCCAAATTTTTTGAGTGAACTTGCAATGCAGTTAAGCGCCTTTATTTCATTGATCACTGTCCCTTCCAGTCTAGGTACCTTGTGAGCCATTGCTTTTCTAATCATTTCATATGGACCAGCAAATAGCAAAAACAATGAGAGGCCAGATTTGTCTACCTCTATTTCTCCCTCTTCTAAAACCCACCTGACATTAAAACCCCAGATGAAATAATTCCAAATTTTTTGAGTGAACTTGCAATGGAGCAAGAGATCATTTACTGTTTCTTGAGAAAGTCAACAGAAAGACATATATAATAGATGCATTACCAAAGAATTCAGAATAATAGCAAGGGATCCAAACCCATTACGTACTACTAGGTGGTACTAGTGTCTGACGCCTTTTTTCTTAATGATGATGATTATTAAGTAGTGCGCATTTGTTTGTTGAGATCTTGATTTCATTCTTGTTTTCAATATAGTGGACAATATAAACTTAAACACGAGTAAAAGACTTTGTAGTCATAAGACCAACAAAATCTAGACAAGAAATCCCAAATAATATGTGTGAGTTGTGTACTTATGACTAGCAGTTGGGAAATAAGGATGAGCTATTCAACGGAAAAAAAAAGGTTAGGTTGACCTTGCAAATCAGTTACTCTAGAAGCGAAGTAGTTTGCGAATTTCTGTAATCATATAATCATGTCATGGCAGTGCATGTCAGAAATTCTTCATACTATGTTGTTTCATCCCCGATTCCCACCAGTTATAGTCTCTTCGGTTGTTCAACATAGGTTGGTGGCGGTAATTGTTCTGTCTCGCTCGGAATCTATGTTCAACGTGTACATTTCCTCTGCATACCAACTAATCCAATTCTTAGTACTTAGAGCACTATACAGATTTGCAACATAAAGATGAAAAGGAGTTTCACATATGAGTAAGATGTTAACAGTTACAATGTGATTGCTCGTTTTTCTTCCCTCACATTTGTATGCACCCAAACAAACAAAATCATGAAATATGTAGCTTAACAAGAATGAGAGTCATTCATCTTGTACCTTGAAATGTCATCGACAGTTTTTAAGCAAAGAGAGGTGCTTCCTCAGCCGCGAGACCGGTTGGCGAACAAAATGGAGGCATATGAAACCGAATAGCTAAGCAAGCCTCATCAAGTGAATCTGATGATGCCGTCATAGCTTCCATTTGATAGCGAATGACATACTTCTACATATAGTACACACACAACATAGATTTTATCAAGTCATTTCATCAAACACCATATGTTCATTACGTAAAGCGAGAGATAGAGGGAGTTAGCTATCCATACGGTGAAACCAATCTTCGCAAAGGCTGATCCATCAGCAGATGAAACTGCCCCACGAGTGATCATGGAATTGACGCTCGTAGTATCGTAGAGCGAATTCCTGAATGCATCACCTTCTATGTCTAGTGCTGCCAGTTCCACATAATATAGACTTAAAAATCATATGCCTAAACCGACAATTCAGAAACTGATTTACAGTCAAGCTTATCAAATCCCCATAATACAAACATACATAATATGTTATTTGATCAAAAGTAGTTAATTTCAATCTTGTGCGAGCCATTTGCCTGCATCTGTCGCACTACCTGAATTGATACATTCATATATAGCCATTGTTTGTACCGTGTATAAAATACACCAGAAGCCCATGAATCAAGCCCAAAAAGCCCGTTAAAGAAGATTCCAGAAGCCCAGGCCGGACTTATTGAGGGAACTCACATGGCTTAATATAGAAGCCAAGTCTACCTTATTATAGAAGCCCAAATGACTTATTGTAGAAGTCATTTTGAGATAGACACAAATCTTGGAAGATAAACAAGGATCTTTCAAGATAAACTCAAATCATGTGAAGATATACAAGAATATTTCAAGATAGACATGGATCTTCAAGGATAGACACAAATATTAAAGGATAAGTACAAATCCAGGTGGTTATTTTGGATAACTATGAATCTAGGTTATTATGGAACCAGATTAGGATTTTTTGCCTATAAATAAAGGCCAAAATCCACCTCAAAAGACATGGAATTCTAGGTTAGCTAACCGTACCACAACTATTGTACTCTCACATCAATACAATATTTCTCCCTACGGGATTTATCCGTGGACGTAGGCAACACTTGCCGAACCACGTTAAATTCTTGTGTCTCTTTTGTTTTTCTTCAATTTGTTTCATAACCCTAATTTCATCATCAAATCATCGTGTTTTGTGCCTAGAATTTATTTTGGGCACAAACATTGGCGGAAACTAAGGGGATTTGAGTAAAACGATCGTGTTTTTCCGTTGAGAAAGGTGCGGCAAAACCCTCGAAATTCGTGCACAAAATTCCATACAAAAATCAGCCAAGAAAAGCAAAAATTAGGGTTCTTACGTAATCGTTGCGAACTTAAAAAAAAAAAAAGCTGTTACAAAGAGATGCAAAAACTGCGAAAGTTGCGAAACAAGACCAGAAGCACTACAAAGACAAGAATATGATAATAAGTATTGCAGACTGTTACAAAAGTTCTTATCCTGTACAACCACATAAGTTCAACCTCCCGTACGACTTCAGATGCAAACGAATCACATCCGTCGAGATCCAATGATTCTAAACCTTTGGATCTGCACAGCCTCATGTACATCAGCGATCTAGTACTTCTCGATTCTGAGACTCACGCGTCGATCAAGCATCACACGGCATCTGCCACGTCAGCGCACGATCACATGTTACGTCGGCGCACATCTAACAACCACGTCAGCAATTTATGTTTCTTGCGCCACGTCATCATATGTCGGATACCACGCCAAAGCACATATTCCACGTCATCGATGGGACACGTCACCGATTCCGCCACGTTAAGCGTAGTTAGGTCATGCCCAGTCAGCAACGACTTTCCGGTAACCAGCCGACACGTCAGCAATTCATGTCAAGTCAACATCGCCACGTCAGCCGTCGAGTCAAGATCCGCCCCGCTCCGTCGGCGGCTCTTGTCCAATCATTAGCCGCCATGTCCAAGCACTTGGATCCACGTCAGCATAGCGTTCCACGTTACCTTACAATAAAAAAAAAAAAATTTCGTATGGTGGGATTCGATATCACGACCTCCAGCTTCTTAGTCAAGCACCGAACCACCGATCCGGTCGTCTGTTGGTGCAATAGTTCGTGACTCAAGAATGTTACTCGCACATCATCACGCGTGATTAAATTGCAAAACTTGTTTCATCAATAACTTCTTCGTTTTAAGTCCGAATTGAGTGATTTTTGGCTCGTTAGAATCGTCTTTCGATTCACTACAACATGGAAGCAAAAAATCCAGTGTTCGAGAAACTTGGAGGTACACTTGGAGCAGCAACATGATCGAGTTCGAGGTTCGTGGATAGCGGCATAATCGGGTTCGAGGTTCGTGGATAGCGACATGATTGAGAGTTCGACATGAGGATTGCTTAAAACCACCGATATTTAGCCTTGCATCACATCGCAAGCACCTAAAGACTCACCTTGCACGTGAGCACATAAGTCTTGTTCTTATCGCAAGCATAAAATCTCGCCTTGCACGCGAGTACAAAGACTTGCACCTTCGCAAGCATAAAATCTCGCCTTGCACGCGAGTACAAAGACTTGCGCCTTCTCAAGCATAAAGTCTCGTCTTGACCACGAGCCCAATGCCCGATATTGGTACAAAGACTCGTACTCAACACAAGCAATACATCCGACCTGCCCGAGCGGCAAGCGCTACTGCCTTGTTACGTTGCGAGCAAAAGCCTTGCCCCAGCCGCAAGCACATTACATTTCACTCAAGACTCGACTAGCTCTCGAGCATCACAAGTCCACAACGTGGCAAAAGTCTCGCCTAGCACGTGAGCAATATTATTATTTTTATTTTTATTTTTATTTTACTTTTACTTTTTATTTTTATTTTTTGTGCAGGTAATTACAGGTGGGGGCGTCTTCGCAATGTCTCTATAAATGCTTGGGGGCGATTTACGTCATCAACGGTCGACGCAAAAGGAAAAACAAACTTCTTAACCCCCAACAAGTTGGAGGTTAAGAGGGGGCGATGTTTGTACCGTGTATAAAATACACCAGAAGCCCATGAATCAAGCCCAAAAGCCCGTTAAAGAAGATTCCAGAAGCCCAGGCCGGACTTATTGAGGGAACTCACATGGCTTAATATAGAAGCCAAGTCTACCTTATTATAGAAGCCCAAATGACTTATTGTAGAAGTCATTTTGAGATAGACACAAATCTTGGAAGATAAACAAGGATCTTTCAAGATAAACTCAAATCATGTGAAGATATACAAGAATATTTCAAGATAGACATGGATCTTCAAGGATAGACACAAATATTAAAGGATAAGTACAAATCCAGGTGGTTATTTTGGATAACTATGAATCTAGGTTATTATGGAACCAGATTAGGATTTTTTGCCTATAAATAAAGCCCAAAATCCACCTCAAAAGACATGGAATTCTAGGTTAGCTAACCGTACCACAACTATTGTACTCTCACATCAATACAATATTTCTCCCTACGGGGATTTATCCGTGGACGTAGGCAACACTTGCCGAACCACGTTAAATTCTTGTGTCTCTTTTGTTTTTCTTCAATTTGTTTCATAACCCTAATTTCATCATCAAATCATCGTGTTTTGTGCCTAGAATTTATTTTGGGCACAAACAGCCATCAATCACTATTGTTGGGGAAGCAAGTCTACGGACTACGGTGGCCTATGAATCAGAAAGAAACATAGCAAATGAACAGAAAACAAGGAAACCAGACTAAAAGAAATTCAAGATTTTAAACAAAAACCCTAACTTGGAGCAGCTTCTGGTTCTTCTTTTGAATGGTCGTGGGAGGATTTGAACATGTGACCTTGGAGAGAATAAGAGGCTTAACTCTTGAATGTTATTTTTGCACTCAAAAAATTTGTCCCACATCGGATAGATTCCTAAGTTTACTATAGTATTTATACCACAATATAAGCCAATAGACCAGCAATTAAGGATGTACAGGATCTTTGGCTTTAACTTGCTAGTTGTTAACCTTGCTTGGTTGATCATGTCCGTGGTGTAGATGGCTGTGCGATGGCCACCTCTTTATCCTTTTTTTTTTTTGCCCCCAAACTGGAAAAGCAAACAAAGTCAAAGGAAGCTTTCCCTGGGTTGGTTGCATTGGTCTGGATTCAAGGGAAAGCTGCTGGTTAGTAAGAATCTTTCGGTGTGGTGCTTCGAGTTATAGCCAAAATGCTAGCTTTATTGATGTTTTACGTACAAGTAGTCATGGGTATTCAAAAATAGTTTATGGGAAACAAGTATTTGGCACTCCCAGTCTGAACCATTGAGCGAGGTGCCTGTTATTTGAAACTTGAAACTTCCTGCCTCTGAGTGCATTTCGAGGGTTGAAACTTGCTCTCCTATGTAAGACTTGGTGTCTGACGACAACCAAGTAATTTCTCATCCCTTGAAATTCTTGAGAAATTTATTTTGTTTTGCTTACTCCCTTATGCTTGTGATAACTGCTAAATTGATTAAAAGATTTATATGACCGAGTTCAAAGATATTATTACTAGACAGATATAACGTTCTTTTCTGTTCAGGTAATGGCGGTTGGAGCCTTTGGAGGTCTTTTGGATGACATATCTCAGTTTGGAAAGGGGGTTGTTAATGGTTTATCTATTCGTTTGTTATTCTTTTTTGGTTCCTTTCCATAACTTTATCAATTTCCTCCGACATCTCAGTTGCATTGGAGTTTGTCAATCCGACACAAAGCCCACCCATCCTTTTTCTTGTTTTCCTCATTTTCATACTCTGTTGTCGTGGTGTATTCTTGCATGACATACTCAGTTCTATATGCTCTACGACCCCGAACTTCATGATATACCCAACTGTCTTTGCGTCCAATTAAAATTGTAGAGTCTGCTCTCGAATAGATCGGACTACGCGTGTAGTTGACAACCAAAAGCCTGCCTCTTACCGCTTCTTTCCTATGGTACTTTCGGGTAAACAAGTACCAATGATTTGGTTCATACCCCTTGTAATCTTGCGAGAGCTTTTCAGGATGATGGTTGTAGAAATCGAGCACTTCCTTCATTCTGTTTGATGGTAATGCTTCTCCTAAATTTTTTCTGGCGAGGTAGTAATGAATCAATATTGCATCTGTTGGCTTAAATTTAAAACCAGATGGAAGCCTAGCCAACTTTGCTTCATCATCAAGATCCTTTGGCATTGGGTTGGTGCTAGAGAGGTTGGTCTTCTTGACACTTGAAGAAGAAGAAGACATTGTATCTGTATAATAACAGGAATGGATAGAATCAGTAACTGATTATATAGGAAATTCACGAGGACGTTAACATAAAAAACAACTTGTTCTGGTATCTTACACATCAAATTAATTAATGAAACCATTAGCATAAAAAACCTACCTATTTTTGGTATCTCACACGTAACTAGTAAACAATTAATACATGTAACAACCATGATTTTTTTTTATATAAGTATTCAGTGTTTTTTTCTCACAGAAACTTAACTCAGTAGTAATTATATACGAGTACCCGGAATTCAAAAAGATTTTTTTTTTTTTAAATATCAAAGAGGTATTGGTGAAAACTAACCATATTGAACATTGAGATTTGAAGATTCATCAAGATTTAAAGATCCAATGCTGATGAGATTCGATGACCTGATGCAAATCATGTTTATTGACTCCATTATAAATGGAGTACGAATG
The DNA here is from genome assembly GCA_023531295.1 of Papaver armeniacum. Lineage (NCBI taxonomy): Eukaryota > Viridiplantae > Streptophyta > Magnoliopsida > Ranunculales > Papaveraceae > Papaver > Papaver armeniacum. Next base: position 168,390 of record JAJJWW010003206.1, read on the forward strand.
TGAGATTAATGTAATTGTGAGTTCTTTGGATGGTTGTGCCTATAGTTTGTTTGTTTTTTCTTTTAAAGGATGGTATAAGAAGTAAATGAGGAATTCCATTTCTTATGTGGAAACTAAAAATTCAGGCCCAAAATCGTAATTACAGTTAACTTTTACTCCCTCCGTCCCCTATATATAGGCGGAAAAGTGGAATTCTCTTACAATAAGAAAAAATTTAGTTTTTATAAATTTTCCTAATTCTATCAGATTTGCCCTCATCAATTCCAATACATTTTTCTAGGAAATATGGAAAATATGAATATATTAAAAGTTTTTATCCCACTAAAGTATTAAAAATTGTAATTGTTCTTGGAAATCACTAAAAGCATTAAGTAAGTTTGTGAATATCATACTCTTTAATAAGGGCATATAAGGGAAAAAACACATTGGAAATAAATATCCGCCTATATATAGGGACTACATTTTTATTTCTCCGCCTTTATAATAGGGACGGAGGGAGTATATATTGAAAAATTAGTTTTCGGTCGTTGATTTTTCTCTTTTAAAATCTCAAAAGAGTCGATTATCAGAATACTTCACCGACTCCTACGAGTCGGTTACACTGTCAAATCACAAATCTGATTAAGCCTAACGAGAAAATAATAATACGATAATGTTGGATACGCCGAAGGATTCTAGTCGGGCAGGTGTGAGAGGGGAGTGGGACCCACTCCCTATCCCAATGTTGAGAGGCATATCAGGACCGTCCAATGCCCCCTCGGTATACTTCCTCGGTGGATCTATCAAAGTCCCTAATAATAATATAATAAAAAAAAGGGATTTTGTACACTACAAAACAGAGGGCCTTTTGTGACGGTTTAAAAACCGTCACAAATAGCAAAAAACCGTCACAAATAGACAAAACACCGTCACAAAAAAGCAGTTGTGACGGGCCAAAATCCGTCGTTACTACTGGGGTCACAAATGTTTTTTGTGGCGGTTGGGTATTATTTGTGACGTTTGGTCAACCGTCACGATTATGTACTTTATTTGTGGCGTGCGGTCAAACCGTCATAAATAGTTTTTTCCCGCCGTCAGAAATATTCCGGCGCCGCTTCCGTTGCCGGATTTTTCTATTGTGACGGTTTAAAAACCCTCACTAATATATTTATTATTGGCGCCGGATTTATCCGACGTTTGCCGGACATCGATACTAGGTCGTCGAGTTCTGAATTCTTGTTCGTTTCTCCGGTGCCGGATTTACATTCCCAGAATTTCTCAGAAATCTCAAATCATTAACACAAAAATTAAAAAGCTTTTCAAAAAACGAAATTTATACCATTCATAACAAAGTTTTACATTGATGCACCATATATATAGAAACCTACATATCCGACAGTAGATGTTTAACTGATCAAAAACTATAAATCTGGACAACAGGACAACACCCAGATAGTTAAAAAGCTGGTAACTAAGTTTATCAACATCCAAATGCCTGTGGAAAGTTTGGGACATGATAAGAACACACCTGATGGCATGAAAAACAAAAAAATCCCATTCCCTTATACTCAAAAAACAAGCACCTGAGTCACCCGAGTTATATAAGTAGTATATCGGTCAAGCATTTGTGCACTAAGATCTTCCATTCATGGACTGCTCATAATCTCTGCGTCATTCGATGGCGTAACAGTGTTAGCAGTTCCCAGTTCATCATGCGCAACAAGTAGTGCCTCCAAATCAGCTATCCGTTGCATTGCTACTTGAAGTTGTGCAACAAGTATTCTCGATTGTTGTCTAAGGTTCACAATTTCAAAGATTTGGGTGAGCAAGGGGGTTGGTGGATGATTCTTCACCCCAATAGTTCTTTGGCTTTATACCATTGCCTAGACAACGAACACGACCCCCTTTATCTCGTCCTCGCACTTGGGCAAAAGCATCATGTCGTCCTTGTAGTACAATATCAGAACCTGGTAAGCTAGCTTGGATCTCTACTTCCTCCATTTCCTTCTACAGAAATATCATTTTCAAGATCAAATACGTAAGTAATCATACATATTCAAAATTGATTAATAATAAATCAAAAATACATACAAGCTCTGCAGCCACATCTGGATCCATCAAAACTTCTTCTGGGTCTTCAGTTTTCTTCTTTTTGGTATGGGTAACACCAAAGATCTCGTGACGTTTAGGACGCCGTCCTAGTTTCTTCCCCAGCTATATAAAGAGAATTCGATAAGAAAATCAACATACATATAAAAACAGAAACATACATATAAACTCATTGAATACTTAATTGGAAGCAGTTGTAACATGTTTGCATTCAATTCAAATGGATTATCAGTTTGAGGTAAAACATTCATGAGGACAAACTTACTCTCGCAGGATACATGTAATCCTGGAGGGTACGGGGCAGATTCTTAGCTTCACCCATTGTCTCAGCTTGGACAGTCATGTCAACAACTGGGAATGGGATTTCACGTAGAAAGTTTGAATAAATCATATGCAAGCAATTAGTTCAGTCATGAAACTACTATCATAGCCTAGGGGACATCCCAAATACTAGGTTATAACACCCAAAATCAGCAACAACTGCCCAAGTCAGGCCACAGATGGAGCTTAAAATGAAGACAGACAGGTTCAAAGATTCACAACCATAAAAGCTTAGCACAGCGAAAATATTGCAGGAACATCCTTATGGGAATCAAGAGCTAGTTTTTGAAATCATATACACAACATGTTGCAGATCTAGATAGCACCTAACATAACAGACTCAAGAGATTCAGAGACAATGGATGAATTTCCAGCTTAAGAATCACACATAACAAACATTAGTGGGAAAAAAAGTAACTAAGGAAGGTATGGCCGTAGTGATTAAGTTCAATTCTAAGTTCTACAATTCAAGTTATACTTTTTAACAAAGAAGGAAGATCCATCACTATTCGGCTACATAAATAACATGGTTTCATTCAATGTAAAGTTCCAAGTAAATTCCAAAAAGAGGGGAGACAGAAATGTAATGTATACTAACTTCTCTTTGCTATAATAAATCCAGATTCTCTATATTTACAGGTAGGTTAGCATTGTTCAGTTGAAAGATGTTAAAACTTGTAGCATAGGAAAGAGTATTTAAGACTTAGCAGTGGTATAGAAACTTACCTCTGCTGCACACTTAGCATGTGGTTTAGAGCCAGTAGTATGGTGAAATTTCTGTTTCTCCCTATTTTCTTTGTTTATTTGGCTTATTGCCTGCACCAAATATAAGATCTTATAATGTCATGCCTGCTTAATTATGAGACTTCTTATGAAAAACAAGAGTAATAATGCTTACTTGTTTCTTCAAATCAGTATTCCAAACCTCAACGAGTACCCTCCACTGGCTCTCAACAACATTGTGTGGTGGATTAGCAAGACGTTCTTCCACAGTGTTCCATTTTGTATAAGCAGCCTTTTTAACATGAAATTTGTGATCCTTCCACCTATCATTTATCTTGGTGTAGATCCAGCCATCCAACACTTCTGGATACTCAAATATTTGCTGACATCAAATATACAACAAAAGACAAAAACATTTCAGATTTTGAAAAGATATGGATTTAATGGTTATATGAAAATACATGCATTTGCTATTGTACCTTTATTTCAAGAACCACATTCTCAATTAACTGTGAAGGCATGCGTTTCCAGTCATCTATTGTCAACGGAAGTTTGTGTCCATCATTCGCTAGATGACTAATATATTTGGTTATATACGTACCATTATCACCCATAGGGCAAAGGTGTTCCATGTCCACTTCAACTGCAAGCCTCTGATTTGGTAATAGGTCATGCAAGAACCTCATAGCCGCTCCACCTCGAGGCATCCTACAAAAAATATCAAAGTTACAATGTAAGTATACTTAACTGATAATCTAACAATTAGAGTACTGAAATAAGCATAACTTCTATAAAGACACAATTTCAACAGAACTATTTATTCAAATGTTATATTAAGAGCACATTATAAAGAGAACACGCAATGCAGGAATGAAAAATTATAATATGTTTAAGAATCATCTGATCCACTATAAAATTCAACATCAGAGTCATCATTCTCATCTTCTGAAAACCCATCCACAAATTCTTCTTCTTCTGACTCTACTTCTTTGTCGGCGTCTTCCTCTACTTCTTCTTCTTCTTCTTCTTCTTCTTCTTCTTCTTCTTCTTCTTCTTCTTCTTCTTCAACCCATATCTGATCTCCACTGCCATTTCTCGTAGGAGCATCAACTATCACCCCAGTCCCATTATTCACAACACCAACACTGTCATCCTCTTCATTGTTGGCTTCATTTCCAAATGGAAGGTTATCCAGTAGTTGATCTGGATTATCATCACCCATGTCAAAAATATCCCTCGGTTTATTCCTGACCACAACATTCCATTCAGGTTCTACAGGGTCTTGGGCATAAAAAACTTGTCGGCATTGAGAGGCCAACACATAAGGCTCCTCCCGTTGTGTCCCCAACAGATGGTTAAAATTCACAAGAGTGAACCCCAAGCTATCAGTCTTCAAACCAGCAGTCCTTGTTCTGCCTGAAGTATTCACCACATTATCCCATTTGCACTCAAACAACATGTATGAGTGACCTTGTCTATATGTCAACTCAATTATGCTGGTAAGTACTCCATAGTACGTGCGCTCCGTATCATTGCTTGGGTTCTGAGCTGCTCCATTTCTAAAGGAAGGTGCTGTTGAATCGACTACCACACCACTATTCTGTGTCTTTGCTCCATTTTCTTTACTTACAACTTTGAAATTATAGCCTTGTGTTGTATAGCCAGTGAATTTTCTCGCAGTTGAAAAAGGACCTTCAGCAAGCAAATCTAATCCTTCGGCAATACTCACTTTAGATCTCATAAGCAACCTAATATGATTCTTAAACCAATCAGCAAACTCATGTTTGTGCTTTCATGAGCGTTCAAGGTCACTCGGTCTTGGGTGCATCATAGCCGGTGTAGTTTTGTGTTGCCTAAAAAATATAATCAAAGCGAGATAAATTAAATGGTGTGGCCTAGAAAGTAAAAGACTTAACATAAAACATAAATAGAGTACTTCTTACGCTATGTACGGAGCTACATCATCATCATTAGACAAGATATAGTCATGCATCTTCTTCTTTTGATCGCCAGTTAAAGCAAATCTCACAGGTTTCCCAATGGGAGTATCATCTACGTATCTAGGTGGTTTATTGGTTCTTGACTCGATATCTTTGAGGTACCTCGACAAGAATGTAACACATTCATCAGCCAAATAGCCTTGGCCAATAGATCCTCTGGATGAGCTTTATTCCTTACATATTTCTTCAAAGTGTACAAATACCTGCCAAAAAAGAATAATAAGTCAGTGAACAGAAAACCAACAATAAAGAGAGCATATAACTTATTGCACTGAAATAAGTAAAAAACAAACAAAGCAAACATAAGTTTAAAATGTATACCGTTCAATGGGATACATCCACCGATACTGCACAGGTCCTCCTAAACGTGCTTCTGTCGCCAGATGTATAGGCAAGTGAACCATAATGTCGAAGAAGGCAGGTGGAAAAATCCTCTCTAATTCACAGACAATGGTAACAATTCGCTTCTCCAACTCTTCAAAATCTTCAGGGCGTGACACCTTGGAGCATAGTTCACGGAAAAAGGAACTCAACTCCATCAAAGACTTTACCCGACCTTAGATGGTAACGTCTTTCGAATGCCAAAGGTAGAAGGCTGTTTTGCATGAGCACATGTGAATCATGACTTTTTAGACCAAAAATTTTACGTTGCTGGACATTCACACACCTCGCAATGTATGCTGAGTAACCATCTGGAGTCTTCAAATTCTTCAAGACATTAAGAAACATAGTCTTTCTTGCATTATCCATGGAATAACATGCTCCTGGCAAGAAGTATTTCCCATTTGGTAATGGCCTTGGATGAAGTTCAGGTCTAATCTTCAGGAGTTGCAAATCAAATCTTGCTTTAAGGCCATCCTTTGTTTTTCCAAAGACATATCCATTATCGTACCCAGAACACTATCACATACATTTTTTTCAGTGTGCATCACATCTATGTTATGTTTGAGAAGATTATTAACCCAGTATGGAAGTTCATAAAAAATACTCAATTTCTTCCAATTGCTTGGCATATTATTTGCGGCTCTACTTGATCCTCGTGATTTTCTCTTGCGTGGAAGATCTCCCCTCAAATTCTCCTCAAACTGTTTCCCAAATGTGTGCGGAATGTCTTTCAGCAAGCTCAAGATATCTGGCCCTAACAATGGGTTTGGACGTGGGCTCAGTTCTACTTTCCCATCAAAATCTTTCTTAAGTGTAGTGCGAAACCTGTGATAACAATTCAGACAATCAACTGTCAAATACACAGCCATTTCAAAACAAACATCATTAATAAAGTAAAATCCACTACCACGCTGTTTTCAGACCACAAGCACATGAACAAATAAAAAGAATAGCATACGGCTCAAGCACATGCAAAGCAAACCAAAAAATCTAGCTCTTACCATCAAAATTTGAGCTCCGAATTTAAGAGACTTTGTTCATACATGAAGAATCTTACAAACTTACAAATAACATAAAGAATCTTACAAACTTACAAATAACATAAAGAATCTAAAATTGGAATCCAAATGAATGACATTATAATGAAGCTCCTAAAATTCAAAATCTAGGATCACTAAAATTGATGTGCTGCAAGTTAAGAAAACTTGTTACTCATATTCTAATAGTAGTCTTCACAATCTTCTTTAATTAGTGCAAAACAGATTCACCACAAAACATAAAAGTGATTTTCTATATAAAAAAAAAAGAGACTAACTAGTTCTAAAATACTGAATGTCATGGTTTACAAACAGCCAAATTAAGACTCCAAAATCTAAAACCAACTAAGAGCCCAGGACCTGCTTTAACTGTAGGGCCGGCCCTGGCAGTCTATGTCAAACAGAAAGAAGTAAGAAAGGGCCAATAGAGAGAATCATTTTGACAGGGATATCAGTTAATGTATAAAGGTTATTACCTATGATTCATCGGTAAGAATCGCCGATGGCCCATGTAGACTGTTTTTCTTCCATTCTTCAACCACTGGTTCCGAGTTTCTTCAAGACACGTTGAACATGCCAATTTACCTTTATTACTCCATCCAGAGAGCATTGCAAGTCCAGGATAATCACTTATAGTCCATAGTAATCCCGCTTTCAGATTGAACATTTCATTTCGTGAGGAATCATACGTGTCCACCCCTTCCTCCCATAATTCCTTCAGCTCATCTATTAATGGTCTCAAATACACATCAATGTCGTTACCTGTAAATTTTGACATAGAAGGCTGTGATCAGTTTGAATATTTATGAAACAACGTATTAATGTAATCTTGACAAAACATATAAAAATCAAGATAAATAGCATTACCTGGACTATGCGGGCCTGGTATAAGCAAAGATAATATCATGTTAGGTTGTTTCATGCATAACCATGGCGGTAAGTTATAGGGTAACAGAACGACAGGCCATGTGCTATGCGGATTTCTCATTGAACTATATGGACTAAACCCATCAGTTGACAAACCTAATCTGATATTCCTTGGATCTGCCTTAAAAGTTGGATTCATCTCATCAAAATGCCTCCAAGCTTCAGAATCAGCTGGATGTCTCAATACCCCATCTTTTGTACGCCCTTCATGATGCCATCTCATATCTCCTGCAGTCTTAGAACACATGAACAACCGTTGTAGCCGAGGTTTTAATGGAAAGTGACGAAGTATTTTAGCCGGCGTTTTTAATCTTCCATCTTTGTAACGAGAAGCTTTACAAACCGTACAAGACTCAAGATCCGCTGTCTCCTTATAATACAACATACAATCATTGGGACACGCATCGATTTTAACGTAAGACAATCCCAAATCTGATAATACCTTCTTACACTGTGTGAAATTTTCTGGCAATGTGCACCCTTCTGGAAATGATTCTCTCATGAGTTGAAGCATCTCTTTGAATGACTTGTCAGACATCCCACCAACGCATTTGTAGTTCCAAAATCTAATAAGGAAAGACATCATCGACATCTTATCGCATCCAGGGTATAACGGCTTCTTTGAATCTTCTAGCAACTTATAAAATCACAAGAATTGAACTATCACTTGGCATCCCACTCATTTCTGCATCCAACATATCACTCATATCCTCATCAGCACGTAATCCATATGCATCTCGCAGCATTCCTGTAATGTCATCTCCAACCTCTTCGTCATTGTTATCCATATTAACCTGATCCACATTGGTATTCTCTACCCCCAAATTACATGGAAATGTTGTTCTGAACCCTTCACCGTGATGATACCATACTGTATAGCTCCTTAACATACCACAGGTAACTAAGTCATCATATATCTCATCTCTAGTCTTGTAATGTATATTAGCACACTTCTTGCATGGAAACTTGACTTTGTTATCTTCAGTAACAAACCCATTTTCAAACGCATAGTTCAAGAACAAACACAACCCTTCATGAAACTCCTTACTTGATCTTTCAAAATGAACCCAATTCTTATCCATTTATCAATCACAATATTCTTCAACTAAAATAACGACGGATACAATCAGTACAAATTAATTCAAGCAATATTCTTCGACCATCCTAGTACCTGACAGTAGAAACCCGACAGTAGAAAAGAACATTAGAAAATTAGAGTTACAGCTAGACTTACAGTAGAAACAATGGAAGCATCTAACAAAAGAAACAACATGAAAAAAAGAAAAAAAAATGTTTCAGTGACATTTTAGAGTACCCAATATATCTTTATCAAACATGTTCGAGCTTAACACACAGCTGGTATTGGAACACAGTCATAACTAATGTGCAAGTCTAAGACCAAGAAAATCTTAAATGGCCTGAACATTCCAATGGACTAGGTAGCATACACCATAAACGGACTAAACCTCTAAATTGCAAACAACAGAGACAATATTATGGAGAGATTAATATTAATACATGTGCATCGTTCTAATTTATCCAAGAATAATATGTTAAAATTATCCAACAAGACAAAATAGTGAAGTGTTTACTCAAACATTCAAGTATTTAATGAAAGAAGCACATGAAGATACCTCTGTGGATTACAAAGCTAGTATTCGAACACAGCATAACCAAAATTTCAAAGTCTAAGAGAAAATCCTAAATGGCCAGAACATTACAATGAACTAGGATTTTAGTTTTACGTTTCAGTTCTTAAAGGTAAGAAAAGTCTAAATGACATATAGCACTCTATCCATATATAAAAAAAAAAAAAAAGGAAGCTTCCACTCAATGTCGATGAAGACAGAGATACACTAGTCATCTACAGTCCCTCTCATTTGTTTATACAAACAAAGGTTTATCTCTTACTCGTTCAACTGAACCCCATAAATTATATAATAGATATACCAAGTTATGTCATTGTTGTGCAGATGTACGAAAGTGCATGGCATAAAACTGACAGTCCAAGTCACAAGCGAAACACGTTTAAAAATGGCAAAATTGCTAGCTAATATACATCCAAAAGACCGTTCTTTTCATATCACAGCATTCAACTACCACATTCCAAGCACGACAACAAGCAAATTGGACACTCACTGTTTCATCATCATAATGCGCATACTTCTCCACTAAATAGAAATCATAACATGTAACCCCTAAAGAATACATTTCCAAATTAGAGCATTCAAAAACTATTGATCCGAATTCCAACTGAATCAAAAATTTAATCCAAATTGGCTAAAATTAAACATACTACTTTATCCTTTTCAAGACAAAAAACAAATAGGTTTTCGATTCTTTTCTCTTGATAAGGTTTTCACATTTCACTTTAAGAAAACAAAATATCTACAAATTTTAAAAGTGGTCCATCCATCATCATTTAGTGCTCATCAGATTTTAACCAAAATGTCCAAGTCTAAGAGAAAATCCTAAATGTCCAAAACCATATATAACCCTTGCTGACTCTTTAAATCCGTAAACCAATAAGACCAAATTCAAAACAACATTTTGCGGTAAAAAAAATAATTCATAAGGCGATTCAGACATCAAGTTAACAAACATTCGCCACCAAATTCAGACATCAAGTTAACAAAGTAAGCCTGGTAGTGAACTGAGCATCTCATAAGTATGGGATATTGCATGTCCGTACCACAAGAAACCATCTCGCCTATTGATAGCAACCTCTCCTACAGACATAGTTCACATTATGTACATATAATCTTACTGCATCACCTTATCGATCTTCTTACAACACATAATCATCAAATGCTTTGGCTAACAAAGTTCATAGTCTCTACAGGCAGTTGGACAGTTTGTATTTTCTTTCAGAAAAGCTCAATTATGTAGATAAAACAGTGCCGAGAAACACCAAACACACAACAAAAACAGCAGAACATCTTATAGTTTCCTATCGTACCTCTCTAAGAACTGAAATTTCATTTCCAACATCATAATATCTTTATTTGTACAAAACATCATAATAATCCAATAAATTGATATAAGGGGTGAGGGGTTCTTTATTTCAAGGCTCAACCTTTTCTCAAGCTTTCCCATTCAACAAATTAGAGAAACAACACAAACACAATCGAAACTAAGAATGTCACAAAACCCCAACATTTGTATCAGAATTTCAAAGCTCAAATCTAAGAAAATCAAAGCTTAAAGCACAATACCAAGTTCCATCAACAGAAACCCATATGACCAAAAATCCATAACACAAACCTTAAGAAATTAAACAAATGAAATCCAACACAGACCCTCAGATATTAAAGAAAATAAAAGTTTCAAAGTAAACCCTAAGAAATTGAAACTAAAGAAAAACAAATTAAATTTGTTTAATCCCTAGTGAATACAAAGAAAAAGAGGGGAAATTTCACCTGAAAGTTTACTCCTTTAGATCCTGCAAAACAATAAAATCAAGCAATTAAAAGCAAAATCAGTCCTTAATCAAAGAAACAAAGAAACAAAAAGAGATTAAAAGGGGAAATTTTACCTTCAAGTTTACTCCTTCAAATCCTGCAGAACAAACAAATAGGAATTAAAACTTAAAAGTAATATTAAGCAAATTAACCAGATCGAAAAAACTTCCAATCCTAAAACAAAGAAACGAACCAAAAAAAAAAGGGGAAAATCACCTCCGATCGACTCCTTTAGATCATGCAAAGCAAAAGAAAAAAAACCCATTAATAGATAAGAGTAAAATCAAGAGTAGTACTTACAGACGAGATAGACGAGATGAAGAGAAAGTAAGAGAAGCAAACCTCTCAAAGAATCTTCTTCAGTGGAGAAGAACAGAAGGAAAGAGAAGAGAAAACCAGATCTAAGTTTTGTAAAGAAGATAAGAGAGAGAGATAAAGAATATAAAGACTGAAAATTTTGGCAAAAATTTCAGCGGGAGAGATTGAAATCCACCAAAAATCACCGCCTTTTCTGAAAATTTCTTGAGGGATTTGAGAACCGCAAGATTGAAGAAAGTTTCTATTGTATGTAAACTAAAACTTGTGAAATTTGTTTTGTCTGAGACTCAAAAGTGACGAGAAAGTAGGTTAGACTTTGACTAACTTGTATTCGTGGCGGTTAGTCCAGCAAACCCTCACAATAATTTGTGTCGGACCCTTGAAACCGACCGAGCTTCAAAGTGACTTTGACTAGTTAGAGTATTTGTGGCGGTTTGACAAAAACCCTCACAAATAGCTCATATTTGTGACGCCCCCTAAAAAAAAACCCTCACGATTGAGACCTGTTTTTGTAGTGGTATTTCCCCCTCAAAAAAGATTTTTATTTTGCATTACCCCCTTTACTAATTGCTAATTGGCAAAACCCCCTTTCTGTTAAAACTGTTGTCATTTCCCTGTTAAGTTTGCATGTGCAACTCATACGTACAAACTAATACTCCTTCGCCATAAACACGTGGTGCGTTGAAAGCCCACTTTCATTCTTTTGTCTCTGTTTAATAGCTGCACCGCTCACCGCTGTCGATTAACATATCAGTTTTATTCAAATCAAAAGATTGATTATATGATCGTTTATAGGAATAATATAAACATCAAAATTGTTATAGACAACTCAAATAAATTAACATTCTTTTTACCAATCAATATATTTCCGTTTTATTCAAATCAAAAGACTGATTATATGATCGCTTATAAAAATAATACAAACATAAAAATTGGTATAGACAACTCAAACAAATTAAATTTGCATGTTTAGGGGCGACCCGGAAAGAATTAGCGGCGACACAAAAGACAAAATAGGTTGAAAATACTTATATGCCCATTCATAATCGGTAGTTTAGGTTTTTTTTTAGCTACCGATTGCAAAATCTCATTTTTTGGGGAAACTCTATACTCGGTAGTTATATGAACTATTTTTACTACCGATTATAGGCTCAACCAAATTAGAAAAATAGAATATTTTTTGCAAAATCTCATTTCGGGGCAACTCTATATTCGGAAGTCAGGATACCTTCATTTACTACCGATTATAGGGTCAACCAATGCAGTTGAAAAAGCTCGGTGCGGGCATGGACGTGGTATGAATACAATACGGGGGGGGGGTATCCCCTCCCGGCTGTGTTCGACCTGAATTTCAGTCCGTTTTTGTAAAATCTGATTTTGGGGCTACTCTATATTCGGTAGTGATATGAACTATCTTGACTAGGGAACATGGTTGGATATTTGCAAAGAGAGTCACTGTATAATCGAAAGTCATGATAACTCTTCCTTTCTTACCGATTATAGGCTCAACCAAAATTCCAAAAAAAAAAAGGATTTTTGCAAAATCTGATTTTGGGGCTACTATATATTCGGTAGTTATATGAACTATCTTGACTTCCGAATATGGTTGATATTTGCAAAGAGAGTCACTGTATAATCGGAAGTCATGATAACTTTTCCTTTCTTCCGATTATAGGCTCAACCAAAATTCCAAAAAAAAAAAAAGGATTTTTGCAAAATCTGATTTTGGGGCAACTCTATATTCGGTAGTTATATGAACTATCTTGACTACCGATTATGGTAGGATATTTGCGAAGAGAGCCACTGTATAATCGGAAGTCATGATAACTCTTTCTTTCTTACCGATTATATGCTCAACCAAAATTCAAAAAAAGATGATTTTTTGCAAAATCTCATTTTTGGGCTACTCTATATTCGGTAGTTATATGAACTATATTTACTACCGATAATGGTAGGATATTTGCAAAGAGAGTCACTGTATAATCGGAAGTCATGATAACTCTTCCTTTCTTACCGATTATAGGCTCAACCAAAATTCAAAAAAAGAGGATTTTTTGCAAAATCTCATTTTGGGGCTACTCTATATTCGGTAGTTAAATAACTTAAATTCCCTACCGATTATGGTAGCATTTTTGCCAAAGGTCTACTTTAATCGGGAGTCAAGATAACTTTATTTACTACCGATTATAGGATAGTCAAAATTCAAAAGATAAAGGATTTTATTTTGGGATACTTTATATTCGGAAGTTATACAAACTAAATTTACTCCCGATTATTGATTAACTACCGATTGTATAGTTATCTACCGATTGTAAAGGGTAGTTTGGCCATTAAAAAAAACGCCCCGGAAATAATCTACCGATTGTGAAATAACCTACCGATTATGACAATTTTTGTGGTTTTGTGCCGCCCCTAATTCTTTTGGGGTCGCCCTAAAGACCCCAGGAAAATTAAATTAAATGTAGACAAAAAGATTCCTTTAGAATATTTGGATAGTTTGTTGTCAGATTGGGCTGAGAGAAGGATTTCAATCTGTGACTATGATAAAGTATGAGCTTGTCATAGGGGTTGACGATGGGAGCATCGAGACTGAGGCGTGAATCGACCACAAGGTGAGCTTAACTTGAACTGGGTATCTCTATTTTCGACTGGGATATTCATTGCAAGTCGAACTCCGCATTTAGCTCACGTCACGTCCTAGAGATTTCTGGAAATGGGAAATTTTCATTGCTTATTAATAACAGATCATCTATGTAGTCATTTTGCAACTTTGGCAAGCCAAGTGTGAAAATCAACACCAAATTCATGCATCAGAAGCACATCCCTCTTTCATGGAATTTTTTTTTTTTGTAGTCTCACTCCAATTTGATCCGTGATATCAGTTAGACCTGGGTTCACATTTTATTTATCGAAGTTTTTGTGTTTTAAAAATGATTAGATATCGGTTTGTACAGAAGGAATGCTTTTCATAAAGAGTATATGACCGCCAGTTAGGGAACCTGATTTGACATGTAACTGTTATGACTGCTCATCTATCTATAAATAAGGCAAGGTCGAAGCTTTTTCTAGTACACATGTATCTTGAACTAATGAGGTAAATGGTTTCACGGAGAAAGATGCGGAAATACTAAGGCTGATCTTTACATTCAACAAATAAAGAGAAAAAAAACAGTTGAGATATCGAAGGAAACTGTATTATGAATTATGCAAATGATATCAAAGGTACAGTCTGAAATAAAAAAAATGTGATAAAGAAAGTGAGAAACTGGTTGCCGTTTTTTTTCCGCCTACTTAATTACAGTATACTTTGTACAGACCCTACTTTCCGTTTAACCCCAACGGATGATTAAATATAAAATTCGTTGTTATTTTCCTGCAATAAGGTACATAACCCACAGAAAACTGTATTATCGTGCACACAGCGTTATTGAAATAAATATTGCGTATCGGCAAATGGCAACTTCGCTAATTATATTAGGACGACACTCTTAGCAAAATATACTTGGGTTAACCAAATTCTGCCAGGACCGGCAATTAGAAAGAGTTCAAGTCAAAACTAACACTCTTACGCTATCATTTCTATTAAATCCTTTTAATTTTTGAGAAAATAAATTTAATTCTCGTTCTATTAATCCGAAATAACTCTACCATAATAAATTAACCAAGATACATTATTATTATTTTCAGTCAGTGTCGGCCAAACATGGATGTTTTCTCAAATGTCGTAATGCTTAGATTTTGGGTAAATGTTATGACGGCCTACTCCGACTTCATTAGAAATACAGATAGACCAATGTTTGACATGAAAGTTAAGAGAGAAGAAGACTGAAGAGGAAAGAGAGATTTTAGATACTCCCTCCGTCTCATTATTAGATGACCTAGTTGAAGTTTGCACAATTCTTAAGGCAATGAATGAAATGAGTATTTTTAAGTATTTTTTTACAACTATACCCTTATGGATAATAATTTGTAAATTTTAAAAATTATTTATCTCTCAAACTATACTAATTCGTAACGAGTATAAATATGAATATCAAATTATACATATTTCTTATGATACCGATAATCAATCAAAATGGTAGTTTTAGCGATATCCCCTTAATTAGTTAAATAGGTCAACTAATGATAGGATAAGATCTTAGACCAAGTAGGTCATCTAATGATGGGACGGAGGGAGTATATAGAAATTGATACAACAAAACGTTGAAGAATATGATGGGACTTTTAAGACTAGACAGAAGGCAAACTTAAAGGCAAAACAGGTTGCACGAATGCTTAGGAGAAATACACAAAAAAGGAGGCAGCTTATAAACCAAGGTATAAAGAAGCACATCTCCCTATCTGCCAAAGAGGTTGGACTCTACATGCTAGGGAGATGGCTCGATACATCTATTAAGTAAGTTCGTACAAAAGCTATTGCTTTTGGGTAATTGTGAACTTCATTTCATGTTGAGACATCTGTCACAAACAGGTCAACCATTCCCTTCGTTTAACTTTTAAAGATCCTAAAGTCAATGTTTGACTTCTGAAAAAACAGGTCAGGCAAGTCGGATGGCTTGATTCTACAAAATTCCTACCCGCACCCAAATAGTTTTGAGAAAGAAAAGGAAGAGCAAGTGAAGAGAATATACCCCCAGATTCTCCCACGCGGTGCATCTTGTATACGTATAATAAGAGGAATGGATAGAATCAGTAACTTATAAACAACCACGAGAATATGCACTACTACAACGTTAAAATTACGCGATTAGATTCTGCTATAGTTTGAGTATATGGCACACAAGTTCTATGTGTTAATGTTTTGGGCGGAGCTTATATAGGAAATGCATGAGGACCATTGACATAAAAAATAACTTTTTCAGGTATCTCACACGTAACTAGTGAACAATGCATGTAAGAACCATGAATCTTTTAATATAAATATTCGGGTGTTTGTTTTACGTAAACTAAAGTTACAATTAATTATATGCAGTGTACTGGGAATTAAAATTTTTTTGAGAGGTATTGGAGAAAACTAACCATGTTTGAGATTTGAAGACGCAATGCTTATGAGATTTGAAGACCTAATGTAAATAGTGTTTATCGACTCCATTCTGTATAGGATATGCATGTGAGATTGAAACAGTTGAATAGAATTTAAATGGTATAATTGTGAGTTTTCTTTTTGGTTGTGCACACAACATGCGTTATAGCTTCAGGAATACTCAAGCCCATAATTACGGTCAACTTCTAATTATTGACAAGCTATTTTTCAGCAGTTAGATTTTTATCTTTTATATCTCAACAATTCTTTCATAACAATTCTTCGAGGAATGGGTCACCGACTCACATGAGTCGGTTGCACTGATAAATCGCATATCGGCCGGAAGCTGTATGTTTATAGTTTAAATTTAGAGAACCATCAAGTGGTCTGATGGTTCTCATGCTCCCTCCCACTGCGGAGGTAGGGGTTCGAACCCCGTAATTGCCAGTATCCACTCCAATTTAAGGAGTTTGGAAGTAGTCTAGGAAACACTAGTCAAGCAGCACGCTGGTGCCTCCAAATAATTAGCAGCCTTGTCACCTTCAGAAAGCGATTTATACTCTGTTAGAATACGGGCATCCAACTCAAAACCAATTGGCAATGAGTGGAGAGGCCCTAAGGGATTATAAACCCCAGGATCTTAGATAACCCAACAATGTGGGACTAATAATCTCAACACGCCCCCTCACGTGTAGCCTCGTTGGGTCTAACACGTGGACCATAAATCGGGTTACGCAGACTCGCGGAGTAAAGGCGCGGTCAAATGGCTCGTCGCAAATAGCATGCTCTGATACCATGTTAGAATACGGGCATCCAACTCAAAACCAATTGGCAATGAGTGGAGAGGCCCTAAGGGATTATAACCCAACAATGTGGGACTAATAATCTCAACATACTCGACCCTTAAAACCGAACTATGAAATTAGGATTACAATCTGAGGTTACTAAACTAGTTCTTGAAAATAATCAGCAGACTGGAAAAGAAGAAGATCCAGACTGCGAAAAAAAAGAATTCCGTTGCAGTTATAAGGACACTTGAGAAACAAAAACTACTACAACTTCGACAAAGTTTGTTGACAAAAATACCACCATGATCTTCAAAACCCCCAGAAATGATCCGTAAGATTCTTGGGCATCCAACACAGATGTGCAGAGAATTATTGACAAAAAAAATTCATTGAGTAGTAGTAGTAGTTAACCCGGAACATATGAAAAAAGTTTGTTACCAAGAGAAAGAAAGGAAACATGCATGGGATAAAATATAAAATTGTCTCATCAGAGAAGATGAGCAAAACATTATATGGAAACAACAGAATAACCACACATTGAAAACCTCTGGATGTCAAACAACAACCTCTCATCGTCCATGAAGTTGACACAACTTAAGATCTCCCTACCATATG
This sequence comes from Papaver armeniacum, assembly GCA_023531295.1. NCBI lineage: Eukaryota > Viridiplantae > Streptophyta > Magnoliopsida > Ranunculales > Papaveraceae > Papaver > Papaver armeniacum. Next base: position 186,075 of record JAJJWW010003206.1, read on the forward strand.
CATGTATATTCCCTCTTTAAGGTTCTCTGCCAAACCCCATAGCATCAAAAGTGATATGAACCTCATCTTATCAGGTAAAGAAGTCATGTTTGTCTACTGTAAGCTTGGTAACATGCATCAAAAAACTTATTATGTATCTAAAAATCAATTTGATCATATAATATAGATGACAAGAGTTAACAACCAAAACTCTTGAATAGAACATCCAGAAAATAAAAGATGCAACTAAGTAGAAAGTAGGAATTTCTGTAGCCTTACAGTATTTTCATTTTGGTATCCTCATGTCTTGTGCCAAATTGAGAACCCTCCAGGTGAAATTATGCAAACGTAGTGCAAGTCTCTCAAAAAACCTTAGATTGAGAGTGGAATGCGAAGTGTCTCTCGAACATGTGAAGGAAACATGTCCATTGAAGCATGACTAGTTTGATAAAAATTTTAATGTGATCAGAATATGCAATTGTAAAAAATCTTTTCAATTTGTTGTTACCTTGGAATGGTATGTGACTGTACAATGAAGTAATTATCCCATGGGAGTGATAATTCCCAGTGGTTTAAACTTCATGAAATTGCTTAAAATTGCTCGAGCTGCATAGAATAAGGGGCTCTAAAGGAGTTTTTGGTTCTGAAAAATCTCATCCTTGGTCTGATTTTGTATGTGATACTATGGGCAGTCAGCACTAACATTTTGGTGTCTAGGTAGCTCAAGATCTATCGATCGGTAACGAGAATGCTCATGATGAAGAAAGTTTAAAGACGCACAAGAATGACTACCAGAACTTAGAACTTAGAACCTAGAACCTATATATGCATGTTTATCTAAGGAAGCAAAAAAAAAACGAAAAATCAAGTTCGAGAGAAATATACCTCATAGGCTTTATCAACTTGTTGAAACTTTGTTTCAGCATTGGCCTCATGCCTATTTATATTGGATGCAATTTCTTTACGAGCTAACAAGCATCCAAAGACAAAACAACAGAGATGTGAAAAATGACATGAAGTTGCTACACGTTGTAGAATCATAAGAAATACTTGACAACAATATACAACACATAACCAGTCATAAGAACATGGTTAACATTATCCTGGCACTTTTAGGGGCGACCCCAAAAGAATTAGGGGCGACACTAAAAGACAAAAAAAGGTCACCCAAACGTAAATCTAAGCTACCTTATCTTTGATTTTTCGAAATGGCCAATATGCCCTTATATAATCGGTAGCCAACACCATAATCGGTAGGGTAAAGGTGAATCGGTAGGTTAAATTGAAAATATACCTACCAATTATTGTGTAGATACTTCGGCTAATAATCCCTTTTATAATCGGGAGCTTATCCAACTTGTAAGACTACCCATTATAAGGAGCCACGTATTCAACCCTGGCCAAATTCCATAGGTTTTAAGGGGTGCAGAGCCAACCATAACCACTTGGCTTGAGCTGTGGATGTAGCCATAATCGGAAGCCTAATAGGTTACATAAACTATCGATTATAAGTTGCCCCAAAATGAGTTTTTTCAAAATCCTTCACGTAATGAGTTTTGAAATCTACCATAATCGGTAGGGTATCCAACTTAACAACCTAACGATTATAAGGAGCCCCAGATCGAACCCTTGCCAAATTCCATAGGTTTTGAGTGTACAGGGCCAGCCATAACCATGTGGTTCGTGATTTGGATGTAGCCATAATCGTAAGCCAAACAGGTTACACAACCTACCGATTATAGGTTGCCCCAAAATGAGTTTTTGCTAAAATCATTATTTGCGAAATTTTGAAATCTGCCATAATCATTAGTCTACCCAACTTATTAACCTACCGATTGTAAGGAGCCTCAGATCGAGCCCTTGCCAAATTCCATAGGTTTTGAGTGTCAGAACCAGGCATAACCATGTGGTTCGTGATTTGGATGTAGCCGAAAAAAATGGATTCGTCGAATTGAAGCAATATAAACCAAAAAAATGGTAGAATCTTACCTAATCGGCGCCATTTCAAGTTGCCTGAGAGTTTGGCTATCAGAATTACCTACTTCAGGGACTTCATCTTCTTCGTGTTCTTCGGGTTCGTGAATTAAAACCACTTTATTACGGGCATGCAATCCAATATTCGGATCCTCACCGCGCACTACGTTTTTGGTTCGAGCTTTCTTAGGTTCCTTTTATTTCATCTTTATATCGAATAATCGACGATGATTCGATTCGACGATGTATAGCGATGAGAGGGGGAGAGTTTTCCTCTCTGCAATCGGAAGGAAAGAGGAGAAGAGGAGTTGAAGTTGAAAAGAAAATGAAATGAAATAAAATGAATTTGAATTTAGGTCGACTTTGGTTTTATCTGTCAAACGGTTATTAATCGGTAGGTAATACCAACTCATTAGCTACCGATTGTTGAGTACCCCAAAATCGGTAGAGGGGGTTACTTGTAACCCACCGATTATTGGAAGCCCCAAATTGAGCATTGGCCAAATTCCCTAGGTTTTGAGGGGTGCAGAGCCGACCATAACCATGTGGTTCGTGATTTGGATTTAGCCATAATCGTAAGCCAATTAGGTTACCCAACCTCCCGATTATAGGTTGCCCCAAAATGAGTTTTTTCTATAATCCTTCATTGAAGGAAATTTGAAATCTACCATAATCGGTAGGAATTGTTACTTTTACCATCCGATTATGGGAAGCCCTAAATCGGTAGCTTAGACATTTTATTATTCGTCCGATTATATAGGAGCCCCAAATTTCACCATTGCAAAATTCAAAAGATTTGTTATTTCTATACTTTAACAATCGGTAGTCTAGTGAGGTTATTTTTCCTACCGATTATTATAGAAGCAAGATACGCGTTAGGCACAAAATCGATATTAATCGGTAGTATAATAGAGTTACTAATCTTCTGATTGCTGTATAATAATCGGGCACTAAATATCATCCGATTGTGTAAGGGCATTAACGTATTCTCCGCGTTTTTAGACATCCCTTAATGGTGTATATGGGTTGGGAATAAAAAAAGTCGCCCCTAATTCTTTTGGGGTCGCCCCTAAAAGTGCCAGGAACATTATAGTGTATGTACAGTATGAAAAAGAAAAAGCCTTTACTTCATTGCGTATTTAAGCAGGGTCAAAGGCCAGCCTAACTACTTTCCAGTGCGCAGTTAAGTCTTGAAATGCAGTTGTCCTGAACCAATTCCCTACCTGACCCCTATTGAAATATAAGCGCATTTACTTCATTGATCACTGTCCCTTCCAGTCTAGGTACCTTGTGAGCCATTGTTCTTCTATTCATTTCATATGGACCAGCAAATAGCAAAAACAATGAGAGGCCAGATTTGTCTACCTCTATTTCTCCCTCTTCTAAACTTCCAGGCCTCTTGTTGAGATGAGATTGATTCACATTGCACCCACCTGACATTAAAACCCCAGATGATTTACTGTTTCTTGAGTGAACTTGCAATGCAGCAAGAGATGATTTACTGTTTCTTGAGCGGGACTACATGATGAGCAGGAAACATCCCTTTCCAAATGCCTCGGCCTTGAACATCAGAAGTATCTTTCACCCGCATATCTTCTCTGTCTCCTTACATTTTATCTTGTATAAGCCTTCTCCACAATTGCTTCTTTTCTTTGTAGTATCTCCATGTGCATTTAGCCAGTAAGGCTTTATTTGTGAGTTTCAAATTTCCTAATTTAACCATTGCATTCCATTCCCAACTAAGGGAGACTATTCTTCTAATGATGTTGCCTCGGTTATGGGTGTTAGTGTTGATTCAATGGAGAGATCTAGTCTAATGTGGCCTATCATTTTCCACCAAATTCAAAGGGGAGCAAATAGAACATGATTGTTCAGATAAAATCAATTGCACCAATAGATAGACTACATATCACAAATAATATCATTGATCAAGAGAGTGCAGATTGTTCAGACTGAGAGGTCATTACCAGTAAGCCATTCACGCAGCATTTCTATAGATCAAGGATAACTCTCATTCAAATTGATCATTCCATAACTTCAATAATCAATGAGTAACCGTTTAAACATGTTTCTAGTTATAAACCAAATTTTCTTTAACCGTCAAATGCACACCAGTCAATCAAGCACACTGTAACTTTACAAGCAACACCATATAACCCAAACGGAAACATCAAAAAACAGTTCCATGATTAATGAGGTTGAACAAGAAAATTACTACAAGTCAACTCAACAGAAAGACATAATAGATGCATTACCAGAGGTCCAGAGATATCAGAGTAATAGCGAGGGATCCAAATCCATTACGTACTACTAGATACTAATTTATGACTAGCAGTTGGGAAATAAGGATGAGCTATTTAACGAAAAGAAAGGTTAGGTTGACCTTGCAAATCAGTCGCTCTAGAAGCAAAGTAGTTTGCGAATTCCTGCAATCGTATAATCATGTCATGGCAGTGCATGTCAGAACTTGCACATCAAATTCTTCATACTATGTATGTTGTTTCATCCCCAGTTATAGTCTCATCAGTTGTTGAATATTGGTTCAGTGGCAGGATTGTTATGTCTCGCTCAAAATCTATGTTACCCAAACAAATAGAAGCATGTAATGTGTTGCTTAACAGTAAAAGAGTCATTCAATGTACCTTAAAATATCATCAGACAGTTTTTTAGCAAAGAGAGGTGCTTCCTCAGCAGTCAGCCCAGGTTGGCGAACGGCCGAACAGAATGGAGCCATATGAAACTCAATAGCTAAGCACACTCATCAAGTAAATCTGATGATGGCGTCATATCAGCAAGTATACTTCTTCATATAGTACACACACAACGCAAAGTTTATCAAGTCATTTCATCAAACACCAAATGTTCATTCCAAAAACAGAGAGATGGAGTTGGTTATCCATACAGTAAAACCAATCTTCGCAAAGGCTGAAGAATCAGCAGATGAAACAGCCCCACGAGTGACACAGTCGAGGTAGGTCTACATGTTCCACGAGGTCTGACATCATGATGTAGCGATTCAACATACATAATCTGTTATTTGATTGAAAGCAGTTTCAATCTTGTGCGAACCATTTGCCTGCATCTGTCGCACTACCTGAATTGATACATTCATAAATATCCATCAAACTATTGCAGGAAACTCAATTAATTGATTTTGCAGTTCTGATTATTATGTATTACTTATCATCAGAATAAAGAGGAACTGTATTCTCTTCGTCTCATTGTAAATTCAATGGAGCATAAATAAGATGATTTAAACTTCAGATTTCGTGTTTAATGGAGCATCCCAAGACTTATACAAGGAAATAAAAAAGCTGAATGGTCATGAACTCGCCACCTTAATAAGAGGTTCAAGTCTAGAATGGTGTTGTTGCACCCAAACATTTTGTCCCACATCGAAGGGATTCCCAAGTTTAACTGACCACTTATGTCACAACAAAAGCCAACCGACCAGCGTCTCGGGATATACAGGTGTTGTCGCCTGGGTTTGCTAGTGGTTGGCCATGCGTGGTTAGCCATGCCCGGTTGCTAGCCATATCCTGTGACCCGATGGTCCTAGAATGGCAGCTACGTTTTTTTTGCCTTTTTTTTCTTCTCCATGTCTACAGCAAAGTGAGGAAGTTTTATTACTGCTTAGATGATTCAGCCAGATTGAATACAAATAATGCTACAAAGATGCACTACTAGGATTGGTAAACACAAGTACGAATTTAACTATCCAAATCGGTCACACTCGCACATAATCTGTTTGCCAAAATGGGAAACTGTCAAACTGTCGCAATTTCTGACAGCAATTCTTGTTTTGGAAGTGTCGTTATTATTATTATTTATTTTTTTGATCGGTAAAGAATTTTTGATGATAACAAGTTTCGAACTCAGGTCACTGGTATCATCACCCAGTGACTTTATCACTGTACTTGTTTTGGAAGTGTCATTCTTCAACACGGTATCATTCGAGTTAGTTCATAGCTTCATAAAGCCAATTCGTGCATACCCATCCATTTTATCAGATTATAGCACTAGGACTTGCCATTCATATAGCAAATAAATTTTTCACAAATTACAAATTTGACAGGGGCCGCCGGATATGTACCCCCTAGAAACAAATTCCAGAGGTTAACTCAATTGCTCGATCTTGAAATGGTAAAACTACTCAAATTCTTCCATTTATGAGTTTACTGAATTGTGTCGACTAGACAAGCATTGTTCAAACTTAGATCACCACTTATGAGTGTTTATTCTAGTTTCTATTTTAGTGGGGCTTGTCTTGCCAAAATATACATCAACTAATTTAGATTATTCGCGATCGAGCTCGTTGCCATGCTCTTAATCCTCGTTAAACACAAACTAATAGATTTCACGAGTTGGATTTGAAGGCAGATCAGAGGTTTTATGAACAAAACTCCATGTATTATGCAAGGATCTTAAAATCAAACCGCTACACATTGCTGAATAATTAGTTTCAACAATAAAATCTAAGCATTAGTAAGCACAAAAGACGTGTTATGGGTATCCAGCTGATCCGAAGGTTAAGCCGATGATTTGGGGAGCATCCTTCCAAGAATTCTATGAGGCCATTTACTAAACTCGCTCCTTCCAAAATTATTCCACACATGTGTTCTGATAAAATTATTTCCGCTAATTCCCCTGAGCTTATCTAGCAGGTTCGTCGACACAAATAATTCATTGAAAGATAAGAAATCGCATTGTAGTACCTTAGAAGTTATTTAAAGATTAGTTTTGGTAGGGGTGTGCCAGGCCTTTGCAATAGTGCAACACAAAGGCAACGCATGAGAAATCGAGCAGCAAGCTGCTATAATGGGAACTCCCCCGAACCCCCGTGATGAAAAAAAAAGTAATTTAATACCGCGCCGTCGTCAATGGACAAGCATGTCAGATATTAAACTGATAAGAACAGATACTACACGATCTTAGCCAAAAGGCCGAGAAAGGTATGCTCATTCCCCTCAACAACTTCCCATTTTATTAACCTCGTTTCCTTCTACCTCCTCAAAACTGGACGATGTGGGACCAAGTCCCAAGCTCATACACAACCTTCGAGCCTATGAGACAAATCTGTACGCGGATGGATGAGTCCATGAACTTGGGATTACTCCGGTAAGACTGGCTATGATATTAAGGGCCATCCATGAGATCGAATGTTGATAGGTGAAATGGATCCGATTGAAATATGTAAAATGCTCTTGATGTTCCCAGTTATGAAATTCTTGCCTTTCTGATGCCTTAAAATTATTTTAGAAGTTTTTCTTAAGTATATGCGGTTCCAAATGGTATCACATGTTTCAAGTTCTTTTTATTCACACGTTATTTGCATCTGTGTTCCGGTTTCTCTAATATCAAAATTCAGTTTCCTCTAACATCTCAGTTCCACTGGAGTTTGTCAATCCGACACAAAATCCACTCATCTTTTTTGTCCTTTTCCGCATTTTTATTTTTTTTTATTGTCGTGGTGTATTCTTGCATTGCATACTCTAGTTCTATATGCTTTAGAACCCCGAACTTCATGATACACCCAAGTGTCTTTGCATCCAATTGAATTTGTAGAGTTTCCACTCGAATAGATCGAAGTACACGGTGTAGTTGACATCCAAAATCCTGGGCATGCAACACGAATCCGAACGATGTTGGTGCCATCCACACTGCCTCTTACTGCAGTGCAATCCCTTGTAATCTTGTGTGAGCCTTTTAGGATGATGGTCGTAGAAATCGAGCACTTCCTTTATTCTGTTAGCGGGTTTGAATTTAAAACCAGACGGAAGCCTAGCCAATTTCGCTTCATCGTCAAGATCCTTTGGCATTTGGTTGGTGCTAGAGAGGTTGGTCTTGACGCCTGAAGAAAAATAAGAAGACATTGTATCCGTATAATACAAAAAGAATATGGGACACAAGTTTTATGTGTCAAAGTTTTGGGCAGAGCTTACATAGGAAATGCATGAGGACCGTTAACATAAAAAGTAATTAACCATTAGCATAAAAAATCAACCTGTTCTTGGTAGGATGGTATCTCACACATAATTAGTGAACAATGCATGTTTGTTTGATATAAATATTCAGTGTTTGTTGTACAGAAACTTAAGTTAGAATTAATTATATGCAGGTACGGGGATTCAAAAAAGTAAAAAATGTTGAGATACGGAGAAAACTAAATGTTGAGGTACTGGAGAAAACTAACCATGATAAACATTGAGATTCGAAGATCAGTCACTGTTAACATTTAAAGATCCAATGCTGATGAGATTTGAAGACGACCCGATGCAAATTGTGTTTACGGACTCCATTATATTGAGATTGATGTTGTGACGATAGCTTCTATGGTGTACCTGTGGGATTTTTTGGTCGTGACCACAAGTGTTTTATAGGTTGGGATTAGAAGGAAAATTAGGAATTCTATTTCCTAGTGGGAAACGAAAACTCAAGCACAAATTCAAAAGAGTAATGCCAGTCAGCTTCTTATTAACACTTGTGGTCAATAGCTATTTCCTAGTGACAATAGCTACGTCACCGATCTCATCGTCGAAACTTGGTGTTGATCTGTCTTGATAACTTTCCCATGTAGCCAAGAATAAATCAGCAAAAGCTTCACTAAAAGCTATAATAAACTCCGGTGAAGACCAGTTGTGATTTTCCCACAGTAACTTGTGAAGACAATCTTGTTTTACTAAAATTTTTGCTTCTACTTGTGAAACTTTATTTATTGCAGCAGCCATGGTAGCAGTCCGGGAATCGACTGCTCTAATACCACTTGTAATGATCTACACTACAATTGGTGCTCAGAAACAGGATAAATCTCTAAGGATAGAGATAATTGAAGAAGGGGGAAGGAATTGGAGGGTTAGAAGTAGAATTAGACGAATTAGATGAGGAAAAGAGAAGGAAGACGATATTTGGGAGAGAAGAAAATTTCATTTGATTAATTCATTGATACCCCTCCAATACAGACTCACTGGAATATAAGGACATCTACACCAGAAGGGATGACAGATGTTAACCACATCCAACAAGAGGGTGCCCCTAACTGATGGCCCATAACAAGACACATTAATAATACGGCTAAGGGACATGACAAATGAGCTTCATCCATCGATGTTGTCTCATATTCAAATCCTTCTGGGAAAAGACATACTTGAGACTCTTATGATCGGTGATAAGCTCAAATCTCTCGCCATACAAGTAATGACGCCACAACTTCAGGAAAAAAATTACCGCTGCCAATTCCAAGTCATGGGTTGGATAATTCTTCTCATGGATAATCACTTTAGGTAAGAGGACTTATAGGTGGAAAAGTTTAAGATTTTGGTATATTTGGGTACCCTCGTCTTTTCACCTTCATTTAGGTTTATGTAGCCGTAGCTAAACGTGTACACCATGTTGGCTCAACAGTAGTTAACCAAGGTTATCCATATGAAAACTCTCATATCAACCTTATTCATCTCAACCATAACTAATTCAAATGACTCAAATGAAACTAGTTAAAGAGTCGTGCAATTGCTATATTCTCATATAAGTATACAAGAACACAATTGAAGCAAAATCGGTTTGATTCACTCGAATCAATTCATGAACATTGTAGCCACGGTTTGCAAAGAATGCATTCCTTATTATATAAAAGTATTAGTTCATGTAATAAACCGATTTTAGAACTTTAACCTTCAAGTACGCGAACGGGTACACATACTTGAAATACCCGGACTGAAATTGGGTTTCTCCAGTACGCGAACACGTACGCATACCACCAATCCCGGCAGAAAATCTCGGACATGAACCTTACGCCAGTACGCATACTTAGGTTCCCGGACTTCTCAAACCAACATGTACGCATACGGGTATGCATACTATGGTTCCCATACATGGACTACATATGTGCAAGAGTACACAACATGTCACAATCCAATAATGGTTAAGCGTTCTAAACTCTTATTTCAATCATTGAAAATTTCTTAGAGGATGACAATAGCCGTTTTCACACACTATTAGCATCAAAGCAATTTTCAAGTTATTGAAATAATCATAACGAAACATTCCAATTAAGTCTACACCAAATGATTGTATCACACAAACCATGTAAGATGTTACTCGGCGATTTTCACATGATCAAGATGAACTTGGTCGAAGCGAAAGCTTACCAACACATATTCCGAGAAATATGTAAGCGGGTTAAACTCTGCTCGAAATCTTAAATGTGTATAATAGAAAACTATATCGTAACACGACTTATGTCTCCATATAGGAGATAAACTAGAAATAGACTTGTCAAGTGATAGATGAGTTTCAGTCTCCACATACCTTTTTTTTTTATGAAGTTCCACAAGCTCTCCTTAGTAGTTATTCGTCTTCAATGATGAACGCCGTGAATTTTAATTCTCAACTACACAATCTATCCTAGTCCGAGACATCTATAAGTAGACTAGAAATCAAGACTTATAGTTTTGATCGCTAACATTGACAAACAAGCTTGAGATAGCAACGCTTGCGAGTTCGACCGAGCAGTTCTCTAACACTTTGATTCATGGATGACAGCGATTTTAGGCAACTATTTTTCATTGCTTATTGATGGCATATTTTTTATGCAGTGATTTTGTAAAAAAATATTTTTTGGCAAGCCTACTTTAAAAATCAACACCAAGTTATTATTGGATATGAGTCAGAAGCATATCCTTTCTCATCGAAAATGTGTTTGTAAGTCTCATTTCAATTTGATCCACCATACAGTTTGACTTAGGTTCATGTATTCTTTGATGAAGAATTGTTTTTCATTCATCGAAAAGAATACATGACCAGTTAGGAAATCCGATTTGACATGTAATTGTCATGAATGTTCATCTATAGTACACATGTATTGAGAAATTATATGTATATTGGTATTTTTATTTTACAGCACATGGATACTTAGAGATGTGGAACGAGTGAGTTCTGAATTCGGCAACGCAAAGAAAGAAAACAACGAGATTCGGAGGAAACTGTTAAATGAGTTAAGCAATTTATGAGACTAACTAGCATTGTTGTATTCTTTAAAATGGAACATGCTATTTATGGGTTAATAAATCTCTAAATCTAATAATCTTCTATATGAAAACACCGACAAGAAATGAACCATGTATCACAATGATTTTTGAGGTTGTTTTTTTTTTTTTTATCTTGTGTGCTTTTGACAAACACTATTTCTGCCTGTAAATTTATTAGATATTAATGTGGCACATATGCTCAAGTTTTTTTTATTAGTTCATGCATTTGGAGTCAAGGCACATGGGTTAAAGATTTTCAGAAGACTAAGTACAAAATTAGCTTCTATGGCACCTTCGAGAATGCTGGTGGAGTAAACAAGTTGATGATAAATAGTTGTGCTCCATATTTGATAGCTAGTGTGAAACTCTATACCGTATTAAGAAGAAAAAAAATACTTAAACATGTTTACTGAAAACCTCAATATTATTTACAACAAGAAAATCAGTACCGAATTAAAGAGTTTTCCAGAGAGCATAGATAGTTGGGACATTTAAAAAATTATCCAAGTTTGAATACCACAAAATTAAGGAGGACTTAATGATTTGAATAATTTCCTGAGATTTCATCTTTGAAAATGATAAGTTGACCAACAACCAAAACCCGGAACTAATCGCGCAACACACATGTGGAGGGACCCACTTTCGCCTTTACTAATCCTAATGTTAGAGGGATTTTTTTCGTCCATCAAATCCTATCGAGATGAAACATGGCAGAAAATTCCGTGGGTATAGAATCTCCCTTTAATCCTTCCATTAAAACAATCTTCTTCCATTCTTTCCATATATTAAGAACTCTCCAGATGCCGATTTTTTTACTTTTATGCTTATTGCATGCCACATAGAAAAACCTTTTGCCGAAGGTAGTTAGAATTCCAAATTTTAATCTAAGAGCGCATTCAAATTTTGCATTGTTAAGAGAACTTCCTTTGTTATTATTATTATTATTATAAAGGTTATTCCCATAAACTTATTATATTTTAAATAATGTTATTTAAATATTATTAAATGAAACTAGTTGGAAGCCTAACAAGCTAAGCTCCAACGACATACTACTACATTAATTGAAAAGGTTGTTGTGCTAACCTAACACTACCTTCCATGTTAATTCCTGCAATATTACGCCATTGGGGACTCGAACCTGGGACCTCCTGGAGCGCATTAAACTTTGGGGAACGGGGATGACCAGCTGAGCTAGGGGCCCGTTATTATTATTATTATTATTATTATTATTATTATTATTATTATTATTATTATTTTTATTATTATTATTATTATTATTATTATTATTATTATAATAAATCTTATTATTTAATAGATAACGATTATTACATTAACTAGTTGGAAGCCTAACAAGCTAAGCTCCAACGACATACTACTACATTAATTGAACAGGTTGATGTGCTAGCCTACCAGCGGGCCTCATGGGGAACCTAGCCAAGGGAGCCGATACTGCGGCGGGGGGGGCGAGATTGTGTCACAAGGGGGGCAAACTAACACTACCTTCCATGTTAATTCGTGCAATATTACGCCATTGGGGACTCGAACCTGGGACCTCCTGGAGCGCATTAAACTTTGGGGAACGGGGATGACCAGCTGAGCTAGGGGCCCGTTCTTATTGTTAACACTACCTTCCATGTTATTGATAGGTGTAGAATACACCGTATTTACTATCTAGAGTTTATGCTTTCTTTGCTATTTTTCGTGCGAATTATGTACTTTACGCGTGCTTTTGAGTTTTATAGGTGCAATGGAGTCACACGGAGGAAAAGAAGGAGAAGTTACCCAATTTGAGCAAAAGGGCGAAATTGTCATCTCACAGGCAAGTGATACATGGAGCTGACCCAAGGTTAAGGGGCAACTCTATTTGGAGAGGTTTTAAATGACAGCCACAACTTGTTATGGGGCATCCATTGGGGTATCCCCTTATCTGATGCAGAGGGGTGGCGTTATCCAACATTGTTATTACAACCCTAGACTGGTTCTTTTCTTCCCATTCATTTCATTGAATGTGTCTCTGAAAACCGAAAATTGAGAGAGAGAACTATGATTCTTGCTAACGAGAGTTCTTCTCGTCGGAAAACCAAGGTCGATACGGGTTCGTGTGGTCGACTGTTGTTGGTTGAAGTTGATGCCATCGATTTCTGTTGTTGCTTAATGGGGAAATTCGGATTTAATGAGGATTCAGTTTGCAGCTTATGCTCTGGATTCGAATTGAAGCCGATTTGAGAGGATTCAAGGACACAGGGTTGAAGCAGAGTTGCGGTATGAAGTGAAGAATTGACACTTAATTGAAGGAGTTAGGGTTGCTGATATCGATTGGTTAATAGGGTGGAATAATGTGAGATCTGAAGAAGAAAAGATGAAATAGCAGAGTGGGTTTTGAGTACACTTTGTGTTTCGAGGAGCAAATGTTTGATTTCTGAAATACAAAGGCTGGGTTTGACCTGATTTGGCGAGCTTGTAGTGAAGAATGTGATGATTTCTATATCCCAGAGATGATTATGTGTTGTTCTGATGGGTACTGGTGGAAGTATGGGTCTGAGTTGATAGTGATGTTGAACAATAGCAGAAACCATGGGCTGTGTTTATTCTTTTGGATGCTTTGCAATACAGGGAAGAATGTTGGCGAAGAAGAACAGATGGGGAATGCAATGGTGTGTGGGGTTATGTCTCGAGAGAGAGAGCAAGGACCACGAGAATGAGTGTTGTTATGAGTGCAATGTTGGTCTTTGGTGGAATGATGGCCGAGATGAGCTATGAAGGCTTAAGAATAAGCTTGAAGCGAACTGTGTTGGTGGTGGTAAGAAGGCTGAGATTAAGCCAAGTATGAGGTGTGGTGGTGCATAAAATGATGATGAGCAAGGGTCGGTTGTGCCAATAATGGTGGGCGAAGTTTGTTTAGAATGGAAGGTAGTGGCTAAGAGTTGTGGAGAAGCCGGGAGGAGATGGAATTGTTGATCTTTGTGAATGTAAAAGGCTGGGGTGGTGCTGTGACTAGGCCATTGCAGGTAGCCTTGAGTTGACAGGGGAGTGTAGTGAAGACAAGGGAAATGGCTTGAGGCATTGTTGCTTGTGGAAGGTGGAGGCAATGAGCTGGTAATCAGGTGGTTGTCTTGAATGAATGGGAGTTGCGGGTAGATGTTGTGGTAATTTTGCAATGGCCTGTTGAAAGTGCATTGAAGTTTGAGAGCCGATGTTGCGGATGGTGCATTTATTAAAGGTGCACCGAGAATTGGTGGTAGTGTGCATTACGGGGGAGTTGAGATCTTGGCAAAGGCAATTGGGCATTTGGTGTTCTTGTGTGGGAGCAGGTGCATGTGAATGTGAATGCTTTGAGTTACGGGTTTTGCGGTCAAGTCGAGTGCGGGTTGTTCAATAGCGAGTAGGGCGGTGGTGGGATTCAAAGGTTGTGGCAATTTGAAATGGTGGTCTTTGGTGAGGTTGAGTGCGGGCGGGTTCTGGCAGAGCTGGTGTTGATAAAGTGACTCTTGATGGAATTGCAGAGTGAGAATTGAGGCTTCGTGGAGTTGATGGTTGAGCCGGAACCGACTTAGCATTTGCAAGAGGAGTTGTTTGAGATGCGAGTGAAATTTGTCAAGGTTCATATGGAATGCGGTGAAGTAGAGTGAATGTCTTTGGCACAGGAAGAATGGTGTTCTTTGGGATTGTGTTGGAGCTCAAATAACATGAATGATTTCTTTGTTAATGGTAATCGATTAGGCTTTATAGGAGTGTCCGATGGTTGAAGTCATTGGTACTATAGGGAGAGAACGATAATGGGCCTTGATTGAATTCTTTGGGAATTGCGGTAGGTGCCGGGGCATGATGATTGAAGTTTTAAAGGTGAAGCACAAGGATTGTGCAACACGGACAAGCCCGGCAACTAGCCTTTGTGCAAAATGGCCTAGGGCTGACTCGCCCAGTGAAGACCGGCCTACATCGACTCACCCGATCCAATCCAGTTCGACTCACCCGATCCGATCCGATTTGGCCCGTTGACCCGATTCAACTCGTTGACCGGTGGCCGGGCGAAGCTTTCTGCCGTCACCGGGGTTTTTTCCGGCGACTTTCCGGCCGATTTCCGGCCACGATCCCATACTTCCGGCGACCGATTTTGGGGCGTATTTTATACACGGGTTTCTCATCCTTGTGGGCTTGGTGGACTTTCACCTAATGGACTTTGAAGACTTGACCTAATTTTGGAAGGAGAAAAAGACTATAAAAGGGAGGTTTTCTACAACACATGATATATCTTTTTGCTTGGAATTCTTTTGGAGAGCCATTTTTTTTTACGCTTCTAGGGTTTGGTTTTGTTCTTCTTCTTCCTTGTTTATTATTGAATATTGATGATGATGAACTCCTTAGCTATGAGTAGCTAAACTTATTATTGGTTATGGGATAAAAGTTGATTTCTCAACATGCTTTTGATTCAATGAATTAGTTTTGTCTCAGTAATTATTGTTTGTGATTCACAATTAATAGTGTTATAAGATTTGAAAACTTGTTAGGTTGAGTCCGGAATCAATCCGATTTGTGTTCATCTCTAGAGCTATATAGGGTTTTCAATACGAAAACGTTGTTTATCCACGATTCTAAGTAGCATAATTGTGATTAGTGCTTATAGTGATATATCCTATTAGTCACAAGTGAATCATAACTTTTGTTAAAACGTGTAGTGCTTTTACACATTCGTTTACATTGATGAGTCTTATTCCATAAATCTTAATGCTTTTAGGGAGTTAAACTTAATTGTGCTTTTACACTTTAGGTTGCTTTCGACGAAGAATTCACATATGCATCTTTTAATGTGGTTGTGATGAAAACAGGGAATTAACGGGTTATACTTGCGATCAAGATATCCTAGGACTTTTAATAAATACGAGATTAAAATACCAATTCTAATCATTGATGAAAATACATGTTTGTGAATGATACTATCCCTTGACCAATATCTTCTCCTTATTGATTTCTCAAACTATTTACTTTGCTTTCAACTACTTTTATTTCTTAAACAACAAACATCCCCCTTGGTTACCTTAGAAACTGAAAATTACTTAACAACAATTGCCTCTCTGTGGATACGAACTCTTCCTTACCTTGTGCTTCATTTAAATTTAGTGCGTAAGAAAGTGAAATTATTTTTGACGGATTGACACACGATCAAATTTTGGCGCGATTCTTGGGGAGGCATACGGCTTGTTATTAAGTTTTTAGTTTCTTTTTACAATTTCTGTTTTTATCTTTGCTTTTCGATTCTTGTCTTGTTTCTCACTTGTTTGCGAGAATTGTTTGCGGAGTGCATAATCTACGGCTTCTAAGGATTGGAATTATCCAAGGTGCGGGATAGCTACTAGACGCGGCACAATACTCCAACCAAGTAAAGACACAACGGACGAGCACGAGGAGGAAGTAGGAGAAGAGATTTTCCGACAACGAGAAGAAGAAGAAATGGGTGATGCAAATCGTTCACTCAAGGACTTAGCTTCTCATAGGCTTGATACACAACAGGGTGTATTCAAACGAACTCTACTTTTGAGATAAAGCCGGGGTTGCTTAGAGAATTACCAAAATTCCATGGCATGGTGAATGAAGATCCTAACAAACATCTTTTGGACTTCCACACCATTGTCACGGCTATGCTTCCAGCAAATGTTGAGGCGGATGGTGCAATGTTGAAGGTTTTCCGTTTCTCTTTAATGGATAGTGCTAAGGATTGGTTGTACTATTTACCTCCCGGAAGTGTCACAACATGGAATGGGTTGAAGAAACTCTTTTTGGAGAGATATTTTCCTGCATCCAAGGCTACTCAAATTCGCAAAGAAATTTGTGGGATGAAGCAAAACGTGGGAGAATCCTTATATGAATGTTGGGAACGGTACAAGAGATTGGTTGCAAGATGCCCTCACCACCAATTTAGTGACGCTATGATCATCCAATACTTCTATGAAGGACTCCAATCAAGTGATAGGAATCTTATTGACGCTGCGGGTGGTGGTGCACTAGTTAGCAAGACGGTGGCACAAGCTAGAGAGTTGATTGAAAACATGGCGGCGAACTCACAACAATTCTTAAGTCGTGGTTCGGATGTGATTCTAAGAAGGGTGAGTGAAGTGAGCGAGGTGGAGGAAATTCGTCAACAAATGGGTAACATGACAGCAATGTTGCAACAAGTGGCATCCGCGGTTATACCAACTTCTCCTCAATCTTATGAAGACGAGCAAGCTAATGCGATCTTTCCGAATCAACCAAGACGGTATGATCCCTACTCCAACACTTACAATCCGGGATGGAGAGATCACCCCAATTTTAGCTATGCTAACAAGCAAGGTGCAATTCAACAACCTACCTTCAACTCTTCAAGTGGATTTCAACCTCAACAACAACAATTCCGGCCGAGACAACAATTTCAAGCAACCTCAAGCACAACAATCAATGCAAACTCAAGGTGCGGATATTGATGCAAAGCTTCAAACTTTTATGCAAGGTATTTCTACCATGTTCAAAGAGAGTCAACAAGAGACTAAGAGTGCTATTAAGGAGTTGCAAACACAAATGGGCTCCATGGCGGTTGATATCAACAATTTGAAGGCACAAAATAGTGGGAGACTTCCTTCTCAACCTATTAACCCAAAAGAGGGTGTCAATGCCATTACGTTGAGAAGCGGTACACAACTTGTGCAACCGAAGTTCTTTGATTCGGGCAAGGTGGACACACCAAAGGAACTGTTTTGGAGGAGAAAGTCGAGGATTCTCCCCAAACTTCGAGGTACCTATTCCAAACTCTAAAACTCCGGTTTCTACTTATGTTCCTCCTCTACCTTTTCCTCGCAGATTTGCAAGTTCTAAGAAGGCGGAACTAGAAAAGGAGATTTTAGATGTTCTAAAAAGATCCATGTGAACATACCACTCATTGATGCTATCAAGCAAGTACCAAAGTATGCAAAGGTGTTGAAGGACTTGTGTACCAACAAACAAAGGCTCAAGGTAATGAAGTGCTTAGTGTGGGGGAGAATGCCTCGGCAATCTTACAACACAAACTCCCACTTAAGTGCAAGGATCCGGGTAGTTTTGACATTCCGTCAAAATTGGTAACACAACTTTTAACAAAGCTATGTTGGACTTAGGTTCCGTTAATGTTATGCCTGCGTCAATGTATAATTCACTTGATCTTGGTCCTCTTAAAAAGGCGGAAATTGTATTGCAATTAGCCGATCGATCTAATGTCTACCCAATGGGTATTGTTGAGGATGTTCTTGTGCGGGTTAATCAACTTGTATTTCCAGCGGACTTTTTGTGTTAGAGATGGATGAAGGTGCTCGGACTCGTCTCTTCCATTGCTTCTTGGGCGTCCCTTCATGAAAACGGCGAAAACCATAATTGATGTGGATAAGGGAACGCTAACTATGGAGTTTGATGGAGAAATAATACGTTTCAACATTTTCGAGACGATGAGATATCCTAGCGATGTCCATTCTTGTTTCTCCATTGATGTGATGGATACATTGGCACAACAAATGTTTGAATTAAACGGTGATGATGCTTTGGAAACCGTGTTAACTACATCCATAGATAATGGTGTAGAGTGTGGTAATGAAGTCAAGGAAGCTCTTGGTGATCTTAATTCACTACAAGAATGCCCAAAAAACTCATAATATCTCTTTTATTTCTTTACCATGCAGTGATGAAAAGCTTGTACCTTCAATAGTTAAATCTCCGATTTTAGAATTGAAACCTCTTCCCGACCACCTTAAGTACTTGTACTTGGGTGATAATGAAGAGTTACCGGTGATTGTTTCTAACAAGCTTAGTGATTTACAGGAGCAAAAACTTCTAAGGGTGTTAAGGAAGTACAAGACGGCCATAGGATGGACAATTGCCGATATCAAGGGTATTAGCCCTGCCGTTTGTATGCACAAAATTCGTTTGGAGGATGATGCAAAGCCTAAAAGGGATGCGCAACGTCGTTTGAATCCTCCCATGATGGAAGTTGTGAAAAAGGAGATACTCAAGCTTTTGGAAGTGGGTGTTATCTACCCCATATCCGATAGCAAGTGGGTGAGCCGGTACAAGTAGTACCAAAGAAATCGGGTGTGACGGTGGTGGAGAATGATAAGAATGAACTTGTCCCAACTCGTGTGCAAACCGGTTGGAGGGTTTGTATTGATTATAGAAAATTGAATGCCACCACTAGAAAAGATCACTTTCCTTTACCTTTTATTGATCAAATGCTTGAACGTTTAGCTGGACACTCTTACTATTGCTTTCTTGATGGCTATTCGGGTTATAATCAGATTGTGATAGCGCTAGGAGGACAAGAGAAAACCACTTTCACTTGTCCTTTCGGTACTTTTGCTTATAGAAGGATGCCTTTTGGCTTATGCAATGCTCCGGCTACCTTTCAAAGGTGTATGGTAAGTATCTTTTCGGAATATGTTGAAAACATAATCGAAGTGTTCATGGATGACTTTAGTGTCTTTGGTGATTCTTTTGACCTTTGCTTGAACAATTTGTCTCTAATCCTTGAACGATGTGTTGAAACAAATCTTGTGCTAAATTGGGAGAAGTGCCATTTCATGGTAACTCATGGCATAGTTTTAGGCCATATAATATCTTCTAAAGGCTTGGAAGTCGATAAATCTAAGATAGACCTTATTCGTGCTCTAACCCCTCCCACTACGGTGAGGGAGATACGTTCTTTTCTTGGTCATGCAGGTTTTTATCGTAGATTCATCAAGGACTTTTCTAAGATAGCATCACCACTTTGTAACTTATTGCAAAAAGATGTGGTTTTTAACTTTGATGAGAAATGTATGGCGGCATTCAATCGTTTGAAAGAACTTTTGATTTCAGCCCCTATCATTAAACCCACCGGATTGGAGTAAGCCGTTTGAACTCATGTGTGATGCTAGTGATTATGCGGTTGGTGCGGTGCTTGGGCAACGTGTGGGGAAACTTCCTCATGCTATCTATTATGCTTCTAGAACGTTAAATGAGGCTCAACAAAACTACACAACCACTGAAAAAGAGTTTTTAGCCATTGTTTTTGCTTTAGAAAAGTTTCGCTCTTATCTAATTGGTACAAAAGTTGTTGTCTTTTCTGATCATGCAGCACTTAGATACTTGCTTACAAAGAAAGAGGCGAAACCGAGGCTCATACGATGGATATTACTCTTGCAAGAGTTTGATCTTGAAATCAAAGACAAGAAAGGAATTGAGAACACCGTTGCGGATCACTTGAGCCGACTTACGTGGACAAGGAGACTATCCCGTTGCGTGAAAGTTTCCGGATGAGCAACTTTTCTCAATTGCCCTTGGAGAACCATGGTATGCCGATATTGTCAATTACTTAGTTTCTAAACAAATCCCAAATAACTTGTCTCGTCTTTGAGAGGGACAAACTAAAGAGGTTAGGGAACCAATACATATGGGATGATCCATACTTGTGGAAACATGGTAGTGACCAAGTAATACGAAGGTGCGTGCCCGAATTCCGAATTTAACTCTATCTTGTCTTTTTGTCACTCTTATGCTTGCGGAGGACATTTTGGGAGTAAGAGAACCGCGCACAAGGTACTTGAAAGTGGTTTTTATTGGCCAACTTTGTTTAAGGATGCACATATATTTTGTACAACTTGGGATAGGTGTCAAAGAACCGGCAATCTAGGTGTCCGAAATCAAATGCCACAAACTTTTATTCAATTTATTGAAGTTTTTGATGTATGGGGTATTGATTTTATGGGGCCTTTTGTCAACTCCCATGGGAATTTTTATATCTTACTTGCGGTTGATTATGTCTCGAAATGGGTGGAAGCTAAAGCCACCCCAACTAATGATTCTAAAGTTGTTTCAGATTTCGTGCAAGCTAATATATTTGCAAGGTTTGGCATTCCAAGGGCGATAATTAGCGATGGGGGTTCTCACTTCAAAAACAGGTTTTTGCAAAGCTTGTTAAGGAAGTACAATGTGTCGCATAAGATTGCAACACCTTATCATCCACAAACCAATGGACAAGCCGAGGTGTCTAACCGGGAGGTGAAATCAATTCTAGAAAAGACGGTGAACCCAACAAGGAAGGATTGGAGCATGCGACTTAATGATGCTTTGTGGCATATAGAACCGCATATAAAACACCTATTGGAATGTCTCCTTTTAGGCTTGTGTATGGTAAACCTTGTCACTTACCCGTGGAAATTGAGCATAAGGCGTTTTGGGCTATTAAACAATGCAACATGGAGATGGATGGGGCTGGAAAGCAAAGGAAGTTACAACTTCAAGAGTTAGAGGAACTTCGCAATGATGCATTTGAGAGCTCACGGATTTACAAAGAAAAGACGAAAGCATTCCATGATAACATGATTTCTAGGAAACAATTTTGTATTGGGCGAGAAAGTGCTTTTGTTTAATTCTCGCTAGCAATTATTTCCGGGTAAACTAAGGTCACGATGGATCGGACCTTTTATTGTTACTAATGTGTTTTCTCATGGTGCAGTGGAAATTCGTAGTATAGCTACAGGGAAAGAACTTAAAGTTAATGGGCACCGGTTGAAACCATATTATGAGAACTTCACTTCCGAAGTGGTGGAAGGAGTTAACTTTGTGGATGTGCTCCCTACGGAGGAGTCATAGGAAGCAAAGAGATAGTGGTGACGACTTTAAACCAAGCGCTAATTGGGAGGCAACCCAAAGGATGAGTATTTCTTGTCTTGTATTTATTTCTTTTCTTGTTTTTAGTTTTACTTTGTTTTTTTGCTTTGATTTCTTGCTAGGATTTCCCACCTTGACTTACTTTGGATGATTCAATTTACATTGAGGACAATGTAAAGTTTAAGTGTGGGGGAGCATTTATATGTTTTAGTTTGTTTTATAAAAAAAAAAAAAAAAAAAAATCAGAAAAATAGAAAAACAGAAAAATTTGTGCTTTTTGAACTCCGAAATTTAGAACTTGTGCCTTTAGGATGACACCATTAGTGGATGGAACCATTTTGAATGCAGGAGTTGAGGAACCAATTAACTAAAAGGGACGAACATAGCTCAGAAATCACAAATTATATGATAGTTGTTACCATATCTCGGAATATCACCATATCACATTCTATTTTTATTTTTCCATATTTATCTATTGTTCTCTAAGTGCTTTGGTGGGTCACTAAAAATCGACGTGTTATTACTGCTAGGATGAAATAGAGTGATTGAGTTACAAAAAAAAAAAAAAAAAAAAAAAAAAAAAAAAAAATGATGAAAAAAATTTTATGAAAAGAAAAAAAAAAAGGACCGATCAATTAGACCAAAACGGAATAAAAAGACACTTGGGAATAGCAGTATGTGTGAAACGTAGTCCCTGTCTCCGTCGCCTAAACAAGCGTGGAATGCAGGATCCAAGGCAACTATCATGTACTTGCTGACAAGAAGCATGCGCTTGGATCCAAAAGATCTAATCATGCCGTCTAAAAAAAAAAAGAGAAATTGGATCCAGTTTGATCCAATCATAAAAAAAAAAAAAATTTTATTATTGTGTTGAATAAAGTCACTTTTGGTTCCCTTGTATATGCCAATTGATTTGATGTAGCATTCAGCACTAAGTAGCTCAATCCAATAGGATTAGGTTCATCTTAGCAGTGACCTTGACGAGATATGGGAAACATCGAACACTTGAGAATATTCGCCAACATCTACATCTATGTCCATCTTCTTAATCTTTTCATTGTGATTGTGGTTTGTTAGTTTCCGAGTATTGTGGCTTGTTCAACTATCTAATTAGAGTTTATTTACTAATATTTGAATTGAATTTGCAAGGTACCTCCTCCTGTAGTCAATTTGGATTCATTCATTGATTTGTCACGAATAGACGGAGTTTGAAATATAGGTTTTGTGGGTATACCTCTAGTAAACCCTCACGAGACTATAACTCGTCCACTAGGGACACCTAGGGGTTTAAAGGCTTGTTATTTATGCTAAAAGTGACCGTAGCCTCGACGACACGGAGTTGTTGTATTTTATTGTTTTGTTTGATTTGCTCGAGGACAAGCAAAGTCTAAGTGTGGGGGAATCTGATAGGTGTAGAATACACCGTATTTACTATCTAGAGTTTATGCTTTCTTTGCTATTTTTCGTGCGAATTATGTACTTTACGCGTGCTTTTGAGTTTTATAGGTGCAATGGAGTCACACGGAGGAAAAGAAGGAGAAGTTACCCAATTTGAGCAAAAGGGCGAAATTGTCATCTCACGGGCAAGTGATACATGGAGTGACCCAAGGTTAAGGGGCAACTCTATTTGGAGAGGTTTTAAATGACAGCCACAACTTGTTATGGGGCATCCATTGGGGTATCCCCTTATCTGATGCAGAGGGGTGGCGTTATCCAACATTGTTATTACAACCCTAGATTGGTTCTTTTCTTCCCATTCATTTCATTGAATGTGTCTCACTGAAACCCGTAAATTGAGAGAGAGAACTATGATTGCTTTGCCGCTAACGAGAGTTCTTCTCGCCAGGAAAACCAAGGTCGATACGGGTTCGTGTGGTCGATCGTTGTTGGTTGAAGTTGATGCCATCGATTTACGTTGTTGCTTAATGGGGAAATTCGGATTTAATGAGGATTCGGTTTGCGACTTATGCCGGATTCGGGTGAAGTCGATTTGAGAGGATTCAAGGACACAGGGTTGAAGCAGAGTTGCGGTATGAAGTGAAGAATTGACACTTAATTGAAGGAGTTAGGGTTGCTGATATCGATTGGTTAATAGGGTGGAATAATGTGAGATCTGAAGAAGAAAAGATGAAATAGCGAGTGGGTTTTGAGTACACTTTGTGTTTACGAGGAGCAAATGTTTGATTTCGAAATACAAAGGTGGGTTTGACCTGATTTGGCGAGCTTGTAGTGAAGAATGTGATGATTTCTATATCCCGAGAGATGATTATGTGTTGTTGATGGGTACCGGGTGGAAGTATGGGTCCGAGTTGATAGTGATGTTGAACAACAGCGAAACCATGGGCTGTGTTTATTCTTTTGGATGCTTTGCAATACAGGGGAAGAATGTTGGCAGCAAGAAGAACAGATGGGGAATGCAATGGCTGTGGGGTTATGTCTGAGAGAGAGAGCAAGGACCCTGAGAATGAGTGTTGTTATGAGCTGCAATGTTGGTGCTGGTGGAATGATGGCCTGAGATGAGCTATGAAGGCTTAAGAATAAGCTTGAACTGAACTGTGTTGGTGGTGGTAAGAAGCTGCTGAGATTAAGCCAAGTATGAGGTGTGGTGGTGCATAAAATGATGATGAGCAAGGGTCAGTTGTGCCAATAACAGTGAACTGAAGTTTGTTTAGAATGGAAGGAAGTGGCTAAGAGTTGTGGAGAAGCCAGGGAGGAGATGGAATTGTTGATGCTGTGAATGTAAAGGCTGGGGTGGTGCTGTGACTAGGCCATTGCAGGTAGCCTTGAGTTGACAGGGAGTGTAGTGAAGACAAGGGAAATGGCTTGAGGCATTGTTGCTTGTGGAAGGTGGAGGCAATGAGAAATTGGTAATCAAGTGGTTGTCTTGAATGAATGGGAGTTGCGGGTAGATGTTGTGGTAATTTTGCAATGGCCATTGTTTGCATTGAAGTTTGAGAGCCGATGTTGCGGATGGTGCCGGCTATTAAAGGTGCATTTGAGAATTGGTGGTAGTGTGCATTACGGGGGAGTTGAGATCTTTGGCAAAGGCAATTGGCTGGTGTTCTTTGTGTGGGAGCAGGTGCATGTGAATGTGAATCCGAGTTACGAGTTTTGCGGTCAAGTCGAGTCTGGTTGTTCAATGGCGAGTAGGGCGGTGGTGGGATTCAAAGGTCGTGGCGAAATTTGAAATGGTGGTCTTGGTGAGGTTGAGTGCGGGTAAAAGTTACGGGCGAGCTGGTGTTGATAAAGCCGACTCTTGATGGAATTGCAGAGTGAGAATTGAGGCTTCGTGAAAGTTGGTTGAGCTGAATCGAGTAGCACTTGAATTGCAAGAGGAGTTGTTTGAGATGCGAGGTGAGGTTGTGCCAAGGTTCATATGGAATGCGGTGAAGTAGAGTGAATGTCTTTGGCCTGGGAAGAATGGTGTTCTTTGGGATTGTGTTGGAGCTCAAATAACATGAATGAGCTGTTGTTAATGGTAATCAGATTAGGCTTTATAGGAGCTGTGCTGATGGTTGAAGTCATTGGTACTATAGGGAGAGAACGATAATGGGCTGCTGATTGAATTGCTGGGAATTGCAGTAGGTGCCAGGGCATGATGACTGAAGTTTTAAAGGTGAAGCACAAGGATTGTGCAACACAGCACAAGCCTGGCAACTAGCCTGTGCAAAATGGCCTAGGCCTGACTCAGCTAGCCAGAAGACCAGCTACATCTGACTCACCCGATCCAATCCAGTTCTGACTCACCCGATCCGATCCGATTCGCCCGTTGACCCGATTCAACTCGTTGGCCGGTGGCCGGCGAGCTTTGCCGGTCCACAGGGGCTATTTTCCGGCGACTTTCCGGCCGATTTCCGGCCACGATCCCATACTTCCGGCGACCGATTTTGGGGCGTATTTTCTACACGGGTTTCTCATCCTTGTGGGCTTGGTGGACTTTCACCTAATGGACTTTGAAGACTTGACCTAATTTTGGAAGGAGAAAAAGACTATAAAAGGGAGGTTTTCTACAACACATGATATATCTTTTTGCTTGGAATTCTTTTGGAGAGCCATTTTTTTTTACGCTTCTAGGGTTTGGTTTTGTTCTTCTTCTTCCTTGTTTATTATTGAATATTGATGATGATGAACTCCTTAGCTATGAGTAGCTAAACTTATTATTGGTTATGGGATAAAAGTTGATTTCTCAACATGCTTTTGATTCAATGAATTAGTTTTGTCTCAGTAATTATTGTTTGTGATTCACAATTAATAGTGTTATAAGATTTGAAAACTTGTTAGGTTGAGTCCGGAATCAATCCGATTTGTGTTCATCTCTAGAGCTATATTAGGGTTTTCAATACGAAAACGTTGTTTATCCCTGATTCTAAGTAGCATAATTGTGATTAGTGCTTATAGTGATATATCCTATTAGTCACAAGTGAATCATAACTTTTGTTAAAACGTGTAGTGCTTT
Source organism: Papaver armeniacum (assembly GCA_023531295.1). Classification (NCBI taxonomy): domain Eukaryota; kingdom Viridiplantae; phylum Streptophyta; class Magnoliopsida; order Ranunculales; family Papaveraceae; genus Papaver; species Papaver armeniacum. Next base: position 212,151 of record JAJJWW010003206.1, read on the forward strand.
TACACATTCGTTTACATTGATGAGTCTTATTCCATAAATCTTAATGATTTTAGGGAGTTAAACTTAATTGTGCTTTTACACTTTAGGTTGCTTTCGGCAGAAGAATTCACATATGCATCTTTTAATGTGGTTGTGATGAAAACAGGGAATTAACGGGTTATACTTGCGATCAAGATATCCTAGGACTTTTAATAAATACGAGATTAAAATACCAATTCTAATCATTGATGAAAATACATGTTTGTGAATGATACTATCCCGTGACCAATATCTTCTCCTTATTGATTTCTCAAACTATTTACTTTGCTTTCAACTACTTTTATTTCTTAAACAACAAACATCCCCCCTTGGTTACCTTAGAAACTGAAAATTACTTAACAACAATTGCCTCTCTGTGGATACGAACTCTTCCTTACCTTGTGCTTCATTTAAATTTAGTGCGTAAGAAAGTGAAATTATTTTTGACGGATTGACACACGATCAGTTATTATTATTATTATTATTATTATTATTATGTTCATCCCTAAACAGATGACCTTTTTTATTAGCAGGAAATATTTGAATGATGTTCATGTTAAAAATGTTTTAATTGAGACGCTTTATCCTTTATCAGTCAGTTTCGTATCAATATCTTAAACAACATTACTACTCTATCGGATGAAATGTCACTTGAGTATTAAAATTGTCAATCTACCCCAAATAGTTGGACATGCATTACAAGCACTTCCCAATATTTTGATCAGGAATGTTTTTATTGGCTCACACCAATTTGATTCACGATATTCTATTATTAATATTTCAGAAATGATCACATATCGATTTTTATGGAAGTATTGTTTTAATATATTTCATTCACCAATAGAGTATGGCCCGTAAAGGGACCTGAACTGACATGTAACTTTTATGAATGTTTGCCTATAAGATCAATGTCCAAACTTTTTCAATATGTACATGGGCTTATTAGCTTCAAATCATATGGACTCTTGAAGATATATCGTAAGTTCGATATATATTCGGCAAACATAAAAACTATATTAAGATGTTGGAGGAAACCATAAAACGGATTAAACAAATTAAAACGAAATTTTGAAGTGGATAAAGTAAAGTTCGAATGTGAAAGCGAAAAATATCGGTGGTTTTCTCCAAATACAGACACGTAGCTACGGGAACTCGTGCGAAAGATCGAGTATTGGTTGAGAAGTAAAAGAAAAAATTTGATTATCTTATTGAATACAAAACCTGGATTGATTGGGGTATACCCAATGAGACAAAATAGGGTCATTTTGAAGTAAAGCCAAGTCACCCCTTAACCTTGTATTTTCAAAATGGCTAATATGCCCTTGGTTAATTAACACTAAAATTCTGATTAGGTTAATTAATTGAGTTTAGATTAAAATTTTGAAAGTATGAATTCAGTAGATTAAACCTTTTATCTGTCTTATGAGTTCGATTTCGATCAAAAAATTTAGTTTTGAAAATATGAAAGGTCGGCAGGGTCCAGGTTTGAATAAGGTGCCGGCTATAATATAGCCAGCATGGTATTTGTTTGAATAAAATGCGGAGACCAATTTTAGTAGGCATGGTCCTTGGATGAATAAAACGCCCGTAGTTTGTGGGGAAGGGTCTTTGAATGAAGATTATGCCGACTTTCTTATGACAGCGTCGGCGTATGTGTAGCCGGCATGTTAAGGATTTATAACCCTGCCGAAATTTACATATACCAAACAGAAAATAGAATATCAGAAGATCTAATTCACTTTATTCATGCAATTTTGGTTACTACATTGATTGAAACGGAGGGTTTACATAGAGGTCTACCCACAAAACCTATACAAAAACTTCTAAATCCATCAATCTTCCTCATCCGAAGACGATACGGCATCCAAGTATTCCGGGTTATCCTTCGGGATTCTTTCTGCCAAGAAGTGATAGCTTGCATCGAAAGCGAATGCTTCCCCCTTTTCCTCCAAGTAGCGCGCTTTCACGACTTCGTGCTACAAAAACACAAAAGCAAACTTACATTTGTTAGTGGTGTTTCATTGGAAGCTAAAACAACATGGGTTATGTAAAAAAAACCAGAAAACTACTTACAAATTGTGCAATGGACAAGGTGAAGGGGCGAGCGTTAAAAATTCGAGGTTGGAGAGCTAAAAAAGCAAGTATCGCATTTTCGATTACTAGGTGCCTAGCGTGGACTTGTTGAATACTTCTTGCATTAGGATTCCCAAACTCGCCGCAAAATTTGTTGTGTACCCTAGCCCAAAAGGTTGTGGAATCCTCCCTTTCGGAGGATTGACGTCTAAGTCGATTTTCCGCATACCATGCTTTGGTGATTGCCAAATCTTCATTTGAATCAAATGAAGTCATTGTTGTTTAGCTATTGGGTGAGTTTGATGGATTGTATGATGATATGAGCTTTGGAACTATTTGTATGTTGTTTTGTAGAGAAAAGTAGTGTATTTATAGGATTGTACCCAAATTTGGCCGTTATAGTGCCCAAGTACAAGTCAATCAATGAAATTGTACTTGTCAAAAATTTGAATTTTGAATTTGCCGGCGAGATTGTTTTTATCAGTATGCCGGCTATGATATGGTCGGAAGGGTATAAATATAAAACAATGCCGGCGTTATGATGGTTTTGGCATTAGTAAATCATTTTCTTCTGTCAATACGCTAGCAATATATTTTGAAGTTTTACTGCCGGCTATGATATGGTCGGAATGGTATAAATTTAAAACCATGCCGGCGTTATGATGGTTTTGGCATCAGGAGAAGGTATTTTACGTAACAAAGTGCTTGGCGTGTTCGAAAACATAATACACCGCCCAGCTGTATCTTCGCCGGCTTGGTAATGATCTGACTCACTTGCCGACCCTGGTATGCAAGCATTTTCCGCTGACAGGGCCGGCGGTCTGACACTTAAAAACCTTGCCGGCCCTGGTATGGTCGGCGTGGTGAATTAAACGAACCTTACCGGCTATTTGTCTTGAAACTTTTATGTAGCTAAACAAAACTTTCATTCAACAATTAGAAATCAAACACTTGTTGTACAAAATAAGAAAACATGTCCCATAAACCTTAAAAAACCATTTGTCCAACCATTAACCTTGACATTTGTCCAACCCAACATAAAGAAATAAACTAGAGATCGCATTCATTCACCACGAGAACGAGCACGACCACGACCTCGGCCCCGTTTAGGAACACCAAGACTACTACTACCTTCACCACTACGAGCCCTCTTTTTGTCGGCATTCATCTTGGCTTGTGCTTCCCTCCCTGGCCTTTTCTTCCCTCTTTACTTCAAAGATCGCTTGCTTGATCATTTCATGGGCATCCTCATTGTCTATATTGCTAGCATAGTGAATGTACTTGGTTTGCTCTTCAATCGACAAAGGCTCTCCTCTTTCTCTCGCGCAACAAAACAACTTCACAAAGGTCTTCAAATGCCCCTTCTATTTTCGGTTAAACAACAAACAATTAATATAATTATTCGATAATGTAATCTTAAAATAGTAAGAGCTACTCCAAAATACTTACAAGGAAGTTAGGAATTGTTGTTGAGTCATTCGATGCCATCTTCCTCTTACGAGCCAATTGTTCACCAATCATTTCCCTAATCACGGTAGGGACGAGCCCAACCCAAGTACCACGACATGTATCTCTCCTCGAGCTTCATGACCTTCGGTCACCTCGTCCAAAAAGACTCGTATCGACTTTTTGATCAAGTCTTTCTTTCCAATGTCCTAGAGTTGGGGTGGAGCGTAAGCGGCGATAATAGTTTTTTGGGATGTGCTGCAGTCCTCCCTTAACACTTTAAAGAAAGGCTCAAGATCGAAATGGGGTTCTTCTTGGACGTAACCTAATTGTCGCATTACTCGATGTGGATCGTACATTGAAAATCCATGGGAGAACAACAAGGGTCCGTAGTATAATGCAACATCATCTCTCCTTTGGATTAAACCTTGATTTCTAGCATCTCGGTAAGGATCAAATACTACCTCATCCGCAGTCAATTTGTCCAAGGCGATTCGCACGTTAATAAGCAACTGCGGCATATCCTTTTCCTGAGCACCCTTAAAATTGTATCTTTGCGCTCTTGGCTTATCAATCGCAAGCTTTTCATTCACTTTGATGTGGGAGTTGGTTTTCACCAAAGTAGGGAAGTGCTCATATATCCAAACCTATGCAAACACAAAGTTTAGTAAGAATCAAACATTACAAGCATTTGGCAAATATCAATGATTTAGACAATATAATTACCTGGTAGAGACATATGTTTCCGTTAACTTGCGCAGTGAGTGCCCTTGAAGCCTTTGTCAACTCATTGTTCAAGAAGGCGACCACCGCAGTACCCCAAGAATACTCATGCATCTTATCTAAGGGATCCAAAGTAGTTGCAAATAATCGCGTCGACCAAGCTTCCGGAACTGTCGGGGAAGATACATCTGCCCAGGACATAGAGAAAATAACCTGACGCGGTAGCATTGATTCGCACGTGGTTCACCCTTCCTTCCACATCAAAGATTTTCTTGGTCCCAGACCCTCAGCTTCTTCAGATTAAACTTTTTGCTTAGATTACCATCCTTCATCGCAAGCATAGACTCCGTCTTAATCTGATCCCAACCGAACAAAGTGTTGGTCAATTTGAAGATTTCCTCCCAAGAAATGTTATTATCGAAGCCCTCACTGACTGCTTTTCCCTCAACCTCGAGGCCTAAAATTTGATGAGCATCATCGGGAGTTATCGCCATCTCACCAAATGGGAATAACATTGTATCGGTCTCTCCGTAGAACCTCTCGCTGAATGCGATACGGTAACTCTATCATACTCAACATTCGAACTCTCCACCGCAGCAACAACCCGGAGTTCTTGACAATCACTTTCACCTCCTCACATTCATCCTCAAGATCCCAAGTCTTAGTCCTTTGAACATGAAGCTTGGCGCCTCATGAGACGGATAGCATGCTTGTGATCCTAAATACCAAAAACACAAAATGAAAAGAAATACAAACACTTGACGCAAATTTAAGATAGTTACACACTTAAATGAAAAACAAAGACGGATTGAGATTACTTACGATAGTATTTTGGATTTCACATGCCCACGAGTCTTTGTATCCAAAAAGAACATGTCCACCATCTTCTGGGGTCTCCCGGGGAAGCTCGTTGGTTTCAATTTAACCTTCAATTCAGAGGGAGGCATGTGGGAATTAGCTGGTTTAGTGATAACCCTTTTTTTCTTCCCGGTTGCACTAGTACTTGCAGCTTGGGTTTGTTCCCCAACTTCTTCTTTTTCTTCTTGTTCCTCTGCCTCTTCAACAATTTCATTCGAATATCCTTACCTTGATCTCCATTACCATTACCATCATCATCATCATCATTACCTCCTCCAACATTAGGCATGTCTTGATCACCATCATCATCATCATGATCATCATCATCATTGTTACCTCCTCCAGCAAACCGGATTTCTTTCATCACCATCATCATCGTCACCTCTTCTACCGGATGGAATTGATTGGTCTTCATCTAGAGTCTCGTCCGAATCACTCGGGTTCCAATGGTGGTTGATAATCATCATTCTAAGACACGGATATTTGTCGTTCCCGCCACAACGTATGCCCTCGATGTCTTGTAGTCAAGAGTTTGTCACCAACACGAGGAGGTCTTGACGGAGGACTAAGATCTTTGAGCTTTTTTGTTTGCCTTTGCAACCCGAACAAGAACAATTAAGAAAAAAACTATAAATCGGAAGGCTCAACACATATAACCATTCCGGCGGAATAATGTCGGAAGGGTCGATATCTAATCAACAAGCCGGCTAAACAAGGGTCGGGAGGGTTTTATTCCAATAACCTGCCGGCTTTTAACAACTATGGCTGGGTTTTCAACTACAAAAGTCGGCAACGTATATAATAAAAACAACACCGGCTAACATAACGCCGGCGTGGTATTATTTAGATACCATTCCGACCTTTATCATTCAAGGCATCAGGAGACGCTAAAAAACTGAAATCCCGTCGGCAAGTTAAAAGTTTATAACCGACCCGAAGCTTAAAAAAATAAAATTTTCGCCGGCAAGATTATAGGTTGAATAACTTCCGACCTCCGTGAAAGATTACAAAAACTAAACCGCATGATATTCAACCAAAGAGCGTCCCCAGCGGATCACTAAATATGAAATCCCGGCAAGGTCGTGAAACAAACAACATGCGGCTAAATAAGCGAAAATCAAAGAATCGATTTTTCTGACCTAATTTTACATGCAAACATGAAATTGAAGTACTAGAGTGAGTTTAAGTAGGCCCTTACTTTCTTAATCGCACCATTTCTTCGTTTTGAGCGGTTTCAATCTCTTCTTCTTCGACGGTTTTTTTCTTCTCTTTTTGTTGAACTAATTTTGCAATTCCGAGGTTGTATTGATTGGGTTTTCGATTGGCGCCTTTCATACGAGTTCCCTTACGTTGTGGTGGTTCCATTGATGAAGATTACTCGGAGTTTTCGAATCGACGATGTTAACGAATTAATCGACGAGTTTTGGTGGTTGTGGGGGGGAGTAGCTGGTGTGGTTATGGAAGAGAAGAAGAGAAAAAGGAAGATGAAAATAAAAAAAAAACTGATTATGGTAATAGAATTATAAAGGTCAAGGGTAGTATTGTAACTTCAACGAAATTTGACCTTCCCCTAGTAAGGTCACATGTCCACTTAAAATTGGGTATACCCCAATTAGTTTGGGTATACCCTAATCAAGCCAGGATACAAAAGACCGGCTACCATTTACATTCATTTATCGACATACACACTGTTGTGGTCTTTCCGTATGTCTTTTAGCTTTTCAAGTTTTTCTTTTATCTTGTTATAATTTTTATTTACATTTATATGGAGGGAAACAAAAAAATATTATTTACGGTAAAATTAATCTCTATATTAGTGTTGATCTGTCTGTATTAGGGGTCAGTACAAGTTCACTGATATATGTAATGTATTGTTTTTCATTTTTTGGCGTGTCTAGTGTTAAATTGTACACCCAAATTGTTGAATGAACCCAATTTAATTTGTGCAACACTCCCTAACGAGTGTTTTACATGAACATAGCAAATACGCACTCGATAACAAAGCACGCACAAAATTAGATCCTTGTTAGGCATGCATCAGAAGCAATTTTTTTTTTTTTTTTGGTTAAATTATACGAAGTAATTCCTTTTAGTGTTTTGGAAATGATCAAAGATTGGCTTGTTTGAGAGGTTTGTTTTTCGTTCACCTAAAAAGTATGGCCAGTTAGGGACCTGCTGATTTGGCATGTAAATGTTATGAATGTTCAATCATCTAAAAGACATGGTCAATTTTTTTCCTGCTACATATACATGCATTGGAAACTTATATGCACATGGGTTTGTCAATTTAAACCATATGGATTCTAGGAGACGCGAGTATAAATAAATGAGCTATATATTGAGCATCAAAAAGGGCAAAGAAATGAGCTTTACAAGGTTGTCTAATGTCTATGGACGTAGGTTGAGTCACCCATTTGATCTTAATATGTCAATTATTTATTTTTGATTTAATTATTTTATTGGTGATTGATCTTAACAGAGAATTTTTGATATACATAACTGAATAATTCAAGAGCTTTTGTTGTACATGTTAAATTCTGTGACATCATCGAGAGTTCCAGTGAAGTAAACAAATTGATGGTAATTGTAGGTATCTAAAAATTGTGGGAGACCAGAAGTGGGATTTTAGGGTTCCTAAAAATGATTTGCGTGAGGTTAAGCATGAACAGTCATCGCCTAAACCATGAAAAATTGTCGTAGAAGGGATGCTTTAGTCACATGAGAGATTATAGATGATATTAGGGAGGGAAGCAGAAAAAAATAAGAAAGATCAGAGAATAAAATAATTGTTCTGAGAGTTTATAAGAAATTTTTGTTTAGCTTGGTGAATATATGACCTATTTATAATTGAATACAGTTCAGTGAAAACAAGAACTACTTGTCGTGCGGAGAACTTTTCCATTCACTTCAGTAATAGCTAGGGATAAACTAGCTCGAGTTTATCCTCTTATTCCATATCCTTTATTGTCTTTTGAAATGAGAAATAGCCGAGTATTTCTTACCCATGTCGTAAATCGCTAGACCAAAACCCTAATTTATATTCCCGCATTTGTATGTGACTAAGTCAGCCTTTATGATGAAATGTTGATGGGGAAAGATATTTAATACTCTCGATTTGTGAGCATGACCACGATAAATCACATGAGAGGAAATGCATGCTTTACAAACCGCTTGTAGAGTGTGAGAGGAGATGGGATTGGGATCTATCTTTTCGTAGCATGTCACATATGTCATGTGAAGGGCTGAATTCTTGCATGTAGGTCCCTTTGTTGAGCACGGGAGCTTAAGAGAGTGCATTCACGTTTTTGGATAGACATGTATAGTGCAGTTCGATTTACTAGTCGTGAGTGTGTTTGAGAAGCTGAAAAAGAGGCATGTGTCTGAGTCTTGTGGTCGCACAAATCTCTTTGGATAAGCTGGTTGATAAGATTATCATGAGGACGGCTGAGGCATAGCTCATAAGAGTAAATCTCTTCAGAGTCGGCTGGGTCGTTCTCATGGGATTAAGTCTCTCCGCCTATGTAACTGGATAAGCCAAAATCATAACCCCGCCTACATAACTTGGCCGAAGGCATTGTTTTTGTTGTTGATATGCTCCTATTACACAAATTTATTTTTAGACTTAAAATGAACACATTCTAAAACGTATCACCGTAGCATCTGTCACTTTGATAAGCTGTTCGAAATTCACAGTCAAAATCAAAATTATTAGATGGTGAGGACTAGTATCTCAAAGTGCACTCAGTTTTGATAGGAATGTACAATGAGGAATATATTAACAAAAAAATCGCTACAAAATTATTGAAATTATTGTTTTTTAAATTTTATAAAAAAATTAGCACCGAAATTATGACATAAGTTGCACCGTAAATTGCATTTTATGTTTGACCCACCATAACACTATTCTTGAAGTGAGAAGGTAATGTGTATATGGACCATCTTCCCACAGCGAAGATGAATATATCATAATGGATCCCTGGTATATTTCAAAATCCACAGGCTGGCCTCAAAGTAGCAAGGGATGAAACGGAATTTAAATTTTTTTTTAGTAAATCATTAAGTTGTATGTGTGTATAGCATTATCGAAATAAATATTACTTATACCGGCAAATGGAAACTTCACAAATTAATTATGTGGATATATAACACTCTTAGAAAATACTTGCACTTAACCAAACTCTGCCCCTAGTTAGTAATTCTCGCGAATCATTCGGGAATGATTCGCGAACGTATCCGAACCGACCGCATCCGAATGATATTTCCGAACTATTTGAACTCCGAACCTAGTTCCTGGATTATATAGACCTCACGAATGATTCTAACGTATCCGAACCGACCGAATCCGAATGATACTTCCGAACTAGATTCGAATGGCCAACCTCGCTCTCCGTAGGTAAATCTACGACCAGTTGGTTTTGTTTGATTTTGTATATAATTTATATTTAAATACAATTATTGATTAAAATTTTCTATTGGTAGTTGTTTAACCAAAGTGTTTTATGTGTTGATTTTTGTTTAAAAATCTATAAATTCGTTTTGTAATACATTTATGCGATTAAATTGTTTACTTCTTGTTAAACAATCACGCTAAAATGTTTTTTCACGTCTTATTAGTCTCGTAATAAGGTCATAATACTTATCAATTTATCATATATGTAAGCCGAATTTTAAGTGTCGAACTCACATTTATAAAACGAATATGCACGTACGTATACCGTTCCGAACTCTTTGTCAGAACAACGAACCGTTGAACGGATTTTTGACCGAACCCGACCTATCCGAATCCGTATAATTCCGTATACGTATGCCATCCCGAACTACTACCCGTATCCCGAATTGCTACCTAGGACTCTTGCCTAGACCGGCATTATAAAGGGTTCAAGTCAAACCGACACTCTTACACCATTTTTCCTAAATTCTTATAATTTTTCGACAAATATAAATTTAATTCCCGTTCAATTAATCTAAAATAACTCTTTCAATTTACCATAATAATCCAAAAAAAAAAAATCACTCTACATTATTGATTTTTTAAGTCAATGTCGGTCAAACATGAATGTTTTCTTGAATGTTGTAGTGCTTAACTTTTGGTTTGTCAAATGTCGGTAAACTTTATGACGGCCTCCTCGGACTTCATTAGAAATAACAGAGAGGCAATTTTTAACATCAAGGTTAAGAGACAAGAGGACTACATAATTTCAGAAATCATAATCAAAATTGTAAGAAATATTCAACGGTGAATTTATGGTAGATTATTCTAAAATTTTAACCAGTAAAATCCAATCATGTTATATATCATAAGAGCCAACCTGATCATCAATCGGATGCATAATATTACGCAGATAAATTTTAGAAACCTAACTATGTAAAATCATAAAACAAAACACACAAGGACAAACACCAAAAGAGAAAGTGGTTTCACATTCTACCTTTTATTACCTATAATCTCCTCTAGATTCTCCATAGAATTCTCCTCTAAAACCATGCTTCATCTTCTTCACTAGCTTTTGGGTTTTCTATATCTAAAATTATTCCTCTCATTTTTTATTATGAGATATAGATTTATAATACTAATTATAATAACACCTATTTATTACTTTTTTTTCTTTATTTATCTTAATTATTTTTTTATTTATTTGTCTTTTCATTTTTCTCCTAATTTTATTTAATATTACTATTCTATTTCCACCCTAATTTGTAACCTTTTTAGTTCAAACAACCCAACTAGGTTAAGGAAAAGGAAACAACCTAAACGACATGGTTAACTAATTTGGGTATAACCCGACCTGAAACAGTATTTAAAAATACGAGTGGTATTACATGATGAATCAAGCTCTTCGTGCAAAAATGGATATGGCGATATGGAAAATAAAAAAGCACTTTGGAGAAGAGTTTTCACTTCAAATTTGGTGGTAGTGCGAAAGCATTCTTACCAAACACTTCAAAGAAATCAGAGGCAAGGGAACCTTAAAATGCGAGATCCATTATTAAGCATAAATCATCATCCAGGTGAATAACGACGACATATATTTATTTTGGAAGTACACTTGGTTACATAACCAGGAGCTCACGACCACCTTCCCCGAACTTTTCAACATCATTAGATATCAAGAGACAACAATTAAAATTCCAGAAATGTATGGTCCATATAATGCAGGTAGATGGAATTTTGGTTTCTATAGAGTCTTGAATGATAATGAGGTAGAAGAGGTGGCGCATCTACTTAATTTTCTCTCTAGTTTTTCTTTAAAGGATGGTGTTGATCTGAATATTTGGCAATCAGCCGAACAAATATTTCTTTGTTTCTAATTGTTATGAAGCACTAGAGATGGATGGCCTATTGGTGTTTTTCCGCACAAGTGTATCTCGGAATCCAAAAATTCCATATAAGGTAGTGTTTTTCTATGGACCCTTTGTTATAATGCAGAACCAACCATCGACTCTAACAAAAACTCAATCATAACTAACGGATGTCTTCTTTGTAAAAAACGACAAAATTTAATCAATATATATTATTGCATTGTGAAACTACAAGAGTAGTGTGATACTCCCTCCGTTTACGGAAAGAGATACTTTCACTTTTTCAATTTGGCTATTTTTAGGCTAAAATGAAAAAGTGAAAGTATCACTTTTCCAAAAGCGAAAGGAGTATTATTTTAGAATTTTATAATTTATAGTGGGTTTTGAAAAGCGGGGTCTAACAACCACACCCAATATTTCGTTTAGGAAATACGTATGTAGTAACTCAATATAATTCCAAGAGAATCAACTAGAGAGTGATTCAATCAATAAAAATATATATAAGAGTTTATATCTCTATTTCTCAATGTAAGGGAGTATTATTTTTAGAATTTTATAATTTATAGTGGGTTTTGAAAGCGGGGTCTAACAACCACACCCAATATTTCGTTTAGACAATCTGTATGGAGTACGTAACTCCAATATAATTCCAAGAGAATCAACTAGAGTCGATTCAATCAAGAAAAATATATATAAGAGTTTATATCTCTATTTCTCAATGTAATCGACAAATCAAGCGAGATAGAAATCCATGAGCCTAATTATTATGAGAAATAACTTGAAAGTACCAAAGACCAATGTTCAAGTGTCAATCAATTTCAATCAACAACCAAAGGTTGGATTTACCAATTTATTGAACTACACACAACCTGTGATATTTCAATTATATAAACAAATATAATGCAGAAAAGAAATAACATACACAAGAAGTTTTGTTAACGAGGAAACCGAAAATGCAGAAAAACCCCGAACCTAGTCCATTTTTGAACACCATCTTGTATTAAGTTTCCTGATTCTAGCCTACTACAAGTTAACTTAAGGACCGGAATATAGTTGAGCCAACCAATCTCACACTTATTAAGGTACAGTCGCGTTCCTTATGCCTCTGAATCCCAATAAGACTATACTCACTTGATTCCCTTTGCTGATCTCACCCACAAATAATAGTTGCTACGACCCAAAGTCGAAGACTTGATAAACAAATCCTTCTCACATAGAAAAGTCTATTTGAATAGATAAATTTGTCACCCAAAGAAATAGCTATGAAGTTTTGTTCCGTCTTTTGAAAAATAAAGGTGAACATGAACCAATTGATAAAAGGTCTTATATTCCCGAAAAATGACCTAGAAATATCAACCACCTCACAATAACTTAACTATATGGTAGTAGAAAAGTTATTGTGGAATCACAAAGAATGAGACAAAGAGCTTTGTGATTACTTTTTATATCTTACCTATCGAGATAAATCTTGAGCAAATCTTAGAGAATATAATACTCAATACGATTGAACAAAGTAATATTAGAACACGCAACTACGGAAAAAAATAGTTGGAGTGCAGATTGAGAATCCCAATGAAGTTTTTAAGTCGTTAATTACCTATAATGGTTTAGGAATAACCTAGGTTAAAGTAGAATCGACTCTAATCGCAACTAGTATCGCACGGGAGGTGTGGGCATTAGGTTTCCCGGTTGCTATAATTCTCCCTTATATAGTCTTCAAATCGGGGTTTGATAACTTTGGAACAAAGAAATCAATATTCATCGTTAGATGAAACACGATTTAAGATTCAAGCTAATATATTTCCACCATTATATGGTCTTAGATTGTTATACACAAACGAAATATACTTTAATTTACATATGGGTAATTGTAGTACCTAAACGTGTATATTGAGTTGGATCAATAAAAGTTAATAGAAGTTAGCCATATGAACATTTTCTCTTAACCATGTTCATCTTAACACTTTTAAATCAATTGATAATCAAATGAATCTAATTGTGTTACTCATGGAGTTGTTCAATTGTTTATATTCTCATAGAAGTATACAAGACACAATTTAAGCAAAATTGGATTGATTTGAAAGAATCGGTTCATGAACATTTTACGGTGTTTGAAAAGATTGCATTACGTAATTTATAAATGTATTTGTTCATGACTATGAAATCATACTTAACCAATTTAAGAACTTGAACCACTTAAGTTTCCAAGCGGGAACGCGAACTTAAGTTCACGGACATTCAGTCACAAGCCGACAGTTTGCAAAGCGAGTACGCAAACTTTAGCTCCGGACGAACTTCGGTTGAAACCGTTTGCGAACCGCTTGAGTTAAATCAATTTGCGAACGAATACGCCAAACTTGGTTCCCGAACTTCAAAAGTTAAATCAATTTGCAACGGGTATGCAAACTTAAGTACCACTGACTTAAATAGTTGAATAAGTTTGCGAACGGGTATGCAAACTTCGGTCTGGTCTGTCAAAGCATTCGTACACTAAGTACACAAAGTAATGTATCCGGACATGGGTTTTAGCTCTTAACTCTCATTTCAATCATTGAAACATTCTTAGAAGATGACAATAGCTTTATCACGAAACTATTAGCTTATAAGCAATTTTCAAGTGATCGAATGATCAATACGAAACATTCCCGTCTACATCAAATGTTGTCTCAAACAAATAATGTAAGATGTTACAGGTGATTTTTACATGATCATCTTTTGACTTTTGTCAAGAATAATGATGAACGTAGTTAAAGAAAAATCTTTCCAACACATATTTCGAGAAGATATAGCGAGTTAAACTCAACTCGAAATATCAAATCAAATGTGTATAATGTAAAGTGTATATAGCTATACGAATTTTATCCCAATAGGAGATATAAAAGAATAGACTTGAGTGATAGATGAGTTCAAGTCTCCACACATCTTTTGTTAATGAAGTTCCACAAGCTCCCCTTAGTAATGCTTCAATCGATGAGCGCCGTGAAGTCTAAAGCTCAACTACACATTTATCCTAATCCGAGACATAGCTATAAGTATACTAGAAATCAAGACTTATTGTTTTGACAACTAAACTTGGAAAACAAGCTTGAGATAGTAAGCTTGCGAGTTCGACCAAGCGAGTGTTCTAACAAGTTTTTCAAGATTCGGTGCGGAAAACAATTCGGGAATGAAAGAGGAAAAAAGGGTTTAATTCTAGCCTTGAAGAAATACTTGGGACATGATACCTTTTGAACTCTATTTATTCTTTCAACGTTGATCAAGATCACCGACCGGTTATAAGTCTAATTTGTTATTGCATGCACATTCGTTATAGGTACGAGAAATTTACCGGAAAGAAATAGTCGTCTTGTAAATTTTATAACTGCTTGCATGAGGTACATAAATAAAATATATAGAGTGGCTTACTCGCACATGATTAAGGTACATGGTATATTTTTTCTTCATGGGTAAATAGCGAATCGAATGACAT